>BLKM01003820.1:1940046-2248175 GCA_013340265.1 Coptotermes formosanus | reverse complement strand
CAGTACACAGTCAACAGCACATTCTCTCTCAACTATAAAGTGCAACCTCAGTGTAACAATAACAAAAAGTTCTCCCTGATGATGATCCAGCAGGGTCGAAACATGTAGGAGTGTGTTACGATTGATGATAAAACTCTCTTTGTGCATTTGTTGGTCATTAGTGTTTTTGTATAATATAACGCACGGACATGGAACACATTAAATTACTGACAATGTTTGAAAAGCGACAGTAGCAGTGATGCTAAGGTTGATTGTGTGAGGACAGCTTCATACAGGCACTACATCGCGGTTGAAGACCTCCAGGCGCAAGTACAGAAAGCAAGATAGATGTGCTTAGAAGTCCCCTCGAGTACGAAGCAGCCATGGCAGGCTGATCATGGACCACCACGTTCTCCGTATTTGGACATGCATGTGTATGGTGAATGTGAAATGTATAATGGGCCGAGTGAAGGGCATTGTCTGGAAATATAGATTCCATACATGTTGGCTACGTCGGATAAGTCTTACGATTCACTTGCTGCCGAACGAAACCTGTGGGTTAAATGCAGAGATAAAAAACTTTAAAAATATTTTAGGAAAACATGACGTATTGATAACATGTCGAATAGGATTATAGACACTTGGTAAGGAAATTGTTTTCAAGATGAACAGCCTAAGTGTGCGATACAGCACGTCTCTTTAGCCCCTGTAAAAGGTGAAATTCACCTAAACGAAATGCGTAAGTACATTTTCTAATGCATAATATTTCAACACTCCAAGAGGTTGGCAGTTATTCAGGTGAAGGAAAACGGAGCTGTCACTGAAATCTGAAAATTCGATGTGAATTCGCTATACTCCTACCTTTCGTAGTCCAGTTAAGGACAGCACATCCACGTAAATCAAAACAGACCTACAGGCTCACTTGTTGTCGCGGTACTAAAGTGCGGAACTGTGCAGCAACAGATGCCACTGTTGCTGTTACACGGTTCAAAAGTCAAACGTAATAAAATCATTTGAACGCCAAATTATAAATTAAGTAATTAAAATTGTCCATATCAACCCACACGTTTCGGCACAATTCTGCCCATCTTCAGGAGTGCATAAATCAATAAAAGCTATTAAAAATTTTACATTTCCCATTCCGTGCATTAGTCAATAATTCAGTTTCTGTAATATTAACAAACAAATGCACGCAATTGTATAGGTTCACAATAACACTCTTAAAAACATTAAATCGTACATATAGGCATGAATACGGTGAAATATGCAGAACAAATAATGAAGAAGGGCTATGCACAAAAAGTTCCACTCATACACAAACATTTTACGTATAGATTAGTATTATATAAGTATTTTTATTTATAAGTTTAAATATTGTTTTATTCAGATGGCTGTATAAAGTTATAAAAGCCTTTTGCCGAAATTATCTTCATGGGCCTTGGTGGGAAGAATGAGACACCATTAATTAATGCTCTGCTCGCATCATGTATATGGAATGCTTTATGTTCATACCGTGACATCTCTGTTTCAGCTTCACATTGGAAAAGAGGCAAGTATTAGAAAGTTGGATAGTCACGGGGTAGGCCGTGGCTTCGATCTGCCAACCCTTTATTCAGCCCGTATTTTATGCCACATCTGGCTCTACTCACGGGAAAGTGCAGCTCTGCTTCCTCCGTTCGCTACTTCCTGACATTAATGTGCCGTGAGTTCTTCTTATAAAGCGATGGTGGCAAAAAAAGGCCTGCTGCTTCAGACTGGGATGTCGCCATGGTAATTCACCACCGACAGGTAGAGTCAGTGAATACTGTCGGGTTCAAAGACCATATACTTTCGTTTCTTGGTCCGCTTCGTCTCCCGCGGGCCCCCCCCCCCCCCGGGAATCGTAACATGATATTAACATAGATACCGAGTTATTAGTGAAACTTAGAGGAAGTCTGAACAGCAGATTTTGCTTAATATTTCTTTAATATTAATTTAGCAAGTATGGTGATGTTTTAGAGCTATTCACTTGGGATTTTCAGTGACATTTCCTGAGCATAGATTTAGTAGAATTAAATAGTGTTTATCATCCTAGGAGACAATATGCTGGTCTCTAAAATGAACTGCCGAATGGCCTACCACGCTGTGTGCTTGACTGTGTGTTTACTCGGTAGCAGTATAAATTTCCACGCACGGCCAGAAAAACTCCGGCCGTCAAAAGATACAAATGGCATTTACACCCATCTCCTAAAGCAGAGTTTCCCAAACGTTTTTGCTCGCAGGCCCCTTATTGGTGTCGAAAAAACCATGGATCCTTACATTCTCGCTCGCGTAAATACAGTGTCCGGATGATACGTGTCCAAAATTAAAAACTCATATCTCAGAATTGATTTTAGATAGATACATACCAGTAGCATACGTAACAATGCGTTGCATGATTTGACCTTAATTAAAATGATTGTCTTTCTTTTCGTGGGTACAGAAAGTTCCTTAATTACATATTCTAACGGCCATACGAAATAAACATATCGCCAAATAAAGAAGTTCCCCGATTATTTAAAAAAATTACTCCCGTAATTTAAAAATAAGTAAACTTCAAAGTAGCCATTACAGAAATGTATTCACGTATAACCTGGCCGCAGACCCATTGGGATCCGCGGAGCACACTTTGGGAACTTCTTTCCTAAAGGGTAGTATTATTTTATTTAGTATACAGGAGTTCCGCTTGCTATCATTCTGTGCAGAATCTTTCGTCTTCCAGGTTGCTAACCAAAAATATAAAAATTAGGGTATACAGAACTACAATTTCGCCTGTTATTTTGTATGGGTGATTTAGAACACAAGAGACAAACATATAACAAAATAAATGGCGTTATACGAAGGCATTTTGGAAAACAAATGACTACAGAAACAAAATTAAGAATCCATAATACCACAGGTAAAACAGCCTAAAGTTCGGTAGTGAAGCCTGGGTGATGAAGAAACGAGATGAACGAAGACTGGAAGCAGCACAAATGAGATTTTTAAGACATCGCTAGGAATTACAAAGTTAGACGGGGAGAGAAATCAATCCGTCAGGGAGAAGCTTGGAGTGCAGAACATTGTTCTGGAAATAAAACAGTACCAACGAGAGTGGCTGCAACGCGTACAGAGAATGAACACAGACAGGATACCCAAACAGGCACTGAAGTATAGGCCAAAAGGGAAGAGAAGCATAGGACGCCCAAGGAAAAGATGGAAGGACCAGCTTCATCTCGATGAATAAAGAACAGGCACTACGCCTAATACTTCACAGCTCATGATGATGATGATGATGTTTTGTATGAGTGTGAAACTTGGTCTCTGACACTGAGGGAGGAACAGAGGCTGAGGGTCTTCGGGAATAGGGTGCTAAGGAGGATATTTGGGCCTACGAGAGATGAGGTGACAGGGGAGTAGAGAAGACTACATAACGAGGAGCTTAATGACCTGTACTCATCACCAAATATTGCTCGGGTGATCAAATCGAGAGGAATGAAATGGACAGGGCATGTAGCACGTAGGGGGGAAAGAAGAGGTGCATATAGGATTTTGGTAGGAAGACCTGAGGGAAGGAGACCACTTGGGAGACCCAGGCTTATATAGGGAGGATAATATAAAATGGATTTTAAAGAAGTTGGATGGGGGGCATGGACTGGATTGAGTTGGTTCAGGATAGGAACAGGTGGCGGGCTCTTGTAAATGCGGTAATGAACCTTCGGGTTCCATAAAATGCGTGGAATTTCTTGACTAGCTGAGAACCTGTTAGCTTCTGAAGAAGCACTCTGCTCCATGCAGTAGTTAGTTAGACAGGAATTCCGGTTACATTAGTACTTTTCACTAGGTTTTCCCACCCGTCCCCCCCCCCCCCGCCCCCATTTCCTTAACCTGCATTCGTGAACCCCCTGGAATTAGCCTGGAGACGGAAGCCGGCGACACAGCACTAAACCAGGTTGCATATTCTTCCGCGCAGTAGTTGCCCACAAAACGAGTGAGGCAGGCCAGTTTAGCTCCAATGTCTGCCGACGCTCCACCACATACCAAACCATCTAAAAAATATACATAAGCGAAACATTTTTTGTTTTGCTTTTATTAAAGTTTAATAGACGTTTTATTTTATTCTTGTCATTGCAACAGTGAAGTGAAAACTGTGGTGTTTTACCAAATACAGAGCAAAGTGAGTTTCACCTGTGACAATGCACTACTGCAGCCAGCCTGCAAACTCTTAGGAAGTCATAAATTACGAGCTTTCTACTCCCGTTCTTCATGTGGATTCCACACCACGCAGACGTATGTGGGTTGGCGAGCAACCATTTTGAGATCCCGGGCATGTTAATCTTAGTGAAAAATTTTCAGCGCTCAGTGGATAGGAGGGTTGTTGAGCCCCAGAACAGGCTAGACGAAATGAAGAATTAAAAAAAAAAACCAACCTGACAACGCACCCGCCACTCATCCAGCCCGTATTCTCTAATCCTGTTAAGTATTTAAATTATGGCCCCCCCCCCCCAAGCTTCATGTACGTACTTATTGTATCCGGTACAAATGTTACACAAAGATGAATCCTTGTTTACGCGAGGTGGCACGTGACTTAGTATGCACAGCCATCGTCTGACACAAGCTCAGGACTAAGGGAGGAAGCAATCCGCTTTATCATATCACACAACTAACTGAACACACTGTCACGCGTCCAGAAACATTCACCTTAATACAGAATATCCGCGTTGGTGTATTCATCAAGTGTATATTTTATTGTTACCTCAGTTACAATCAACAAGCTGTATTATATAGGTTGCCAAGAAAAAACATATATAACACAGCTTGCTGAGTATGACTGCCAAACTAATAACATACACTTCAAAAGCATTTAGATTAGCAGTAACGAATATCTTCCTTAGGATATATTTGAACATCGTTTTACTGAATATGTTAATATTCTATTGTGTGTACTCCCACAAAGCAATCATAGAGTTTGTACTGTCTTCTCATTCTACGACTGTCCGCAAGGTATGCAATGGTCTCCAGAATCGTCCTTGTTGTATTATATGGTGTCACTGAAGATGGCCGATACGCCGAAACATACTGGATTGCGTGTGAATAAATAATTTATGTATTGTTATAAACTAAACATTGTTAGTCATGTTGTTTGATTATTGTATCATGTATTTTGTTTTCCTCGCCTTGGTATTTTCAAATCAATTCTGATATACTTATCGCACAAGAGCAAGTAAATTTGTATATTTTATGTCAAATATAACCTATTCACACTTCCTTATGCTCAAATTATTTAACAAAGATTTCACAATAAACAGCATAGCATTAGAACACTGCGGCCACTCACATTTTCCTTTTACAACAAAAAAGTAAAAAGATTCCTACCTTAGAAGAATAAGCAATCCGTGCTGTAATCATCTTCGTTAAAACAATGGCAACAAGAATTACTGAAATTGGCAACACGGTACATGAGGGCGCTTGTCGATGAAAATTTTGGTTCAGGAACAAACTGGAGGTGACTGGTGCGTGTAAAAAGGACACATTTGCTGCTACGATCACTCCGTACACACTCACCTCACGACCGCGACTCAAGAACTGAACTGACTTCGCTTGCAGTTACCACGACTTTCTTTCCTGCTGCAGTTGACCAACTCGTTTATGGGCATGGCAAAGATCTTCAGCAACAAAGACATCACGTCATGCCTTCGGTGACGTATTTACATTCCTAAACTTTTACTCCTACAAAAAACTTTAAACACCAACGAATGCACAAAGAGTTTAAAGTTTTTTGTATAATATAGTGCACGGATATGGAACACATTAAATTTTACTCCTACATTTAACAGCAACCTGTGTAACATTTCATAACGTTCCAGTTTCCTAGGGTGATGGTTAACACTCGGTTAAATTGACAGTTTCCAAGTCATTGGATTAGTCGCCGTGGAGTGGCCTCCGAGGTCTCCAGACCTCACCCCACTTTTTACTTGTGGGTCATTTGAAGGCCATGGTGTAGCAGGTGAAAATAAAAAATATGGACCACCTAAGAGAACACATTAGAGATGCATGTGCGCGGATAACACTAGATGTGTTAAAGAGAATTTGCCATGAGTGGGAGAGACGCGTCCGTATGTGCTATCAGTGTAATGGTGCCCATGCAGAGGATGTTTTATAAATAAAGATACCATTATCCCCAATGTATGGAGAGTTTTGAATCATCCTGTAAAAGTTATTTTACAATGCAAGATACTTGAAGACAGCCTTTTACATTTTGTATTTTATATATAACATTCTGTGTTTCAATACCATACATGTAGCTTCAGCTACATGTATGTTTCAACTGAACAATTTTATTGGTACTATACAGCAACTAACTGCTGTGTAAACAGTTAAAGTGCATTTTACCTCTCATCGACGCACTATACGCTGCGCACGCCTGTGTAATGTGGCTCCCTGATGATGGCTACTACATGTAGCCGAAGCATGTAGGAGCAAAAAATACTGTGTGCAGTGGCTGGGAATAAAACTTGCATGACGAAACTAAAATTTGATGTGGGAAATTTTCCATTTTTCCTGTTCTGTTAATATCCCATTTGTTGTTATCAATAAATATAGCAGTAAAAAGGTAAGTATGTCCCTATACATGTCATGAAGGCTTATACAGGAGAAGCTGAGGTATAGCTAAAATCAGTCTTAACCTCGACGCTAGGCGAAGGCAAGTAGAACAGCAATTGGCACAAATCCGGGTAATAAGAAATAATAAATTAAGAATTCTCAATTGTTGCATTATTTAACTGACATATCAAAAGACTTACAATACGTATTTACGTGGAACAAAACATGTATTATAAACGGACACAAATATTTCATATTTACGGTGGTGTTGTCACTGATATTGTAACATACGCTCGTAAATTATTCCATTATGCGTCTGTGATGTTCCGTCTTGCTGTTAAGAAAGGCTAATAAACAGATTAATAATAATTTTAAGGTGATTCATCCCCGTTGTGCTGTTAATCAAATATATATATCAAATAATAAATAAATAAATCTTATTTTCATGATAACGTATAACAAAAGAATATACCAATAACTGAGGTTAAAGTCTGTTAGTTTATACGCCTGCTTGGTTGAATATTTACCAGTAAATATCAAAATATTTCAGATAAAATTTACGAATACATCAGGGCCTTCTTTTATGCCCATTTGTTTTACGCATATCTGCTTTAACACCCCTCGCCAATTTACACTTCTTAATTTGCGCTCTTGTTTTCGGTTTTACGCCCTTTCACTAGTTCATTAATTTATTTCAGCCTTTTTTTTCTTTTGAGAATTTTATTTTTTTCATTTACGCCCACTTTTCAGGAAGGCAACTAGGGTTCAATACAAAGACATGGTGTATCATCAACTCAGTTCTCCCGTACAACTACCTCTTTGACTACTCCAAAGCTACAGTTTTTAACGCTTTTTCAAATTCTACTTGAACGTAAGAAAACATCTACGGATATTACTGTTGATTTTTTCGATTACGTAGTCGGGCATTACTGCGAAACTTGCGAGAAAGAGTAGTTGTGAATAAAAGTCGTCTAAATATTCTCAGTCTGCTGTGATGCTTCATTGACCATACATGTAGACAAATGCTGTCCTAAATGCCAAATATTCAGAACCGAGCTATGTGATCCCATACAGACCAAATATTCACACCCGATATAAGTGATCCCACTAATTCCAAATATCCAAACCCGAGTTCAGTGATCCCGTAAGTCCAAAATATCCCAACCCGAGCTAAGTGATCCCGTAAATTCCGAACAATCAGACCCGAGCTAAGTGGCCTCATAAATTCCAAATATCCAACCCCCAATTAAGCGATTCCACAAATGCCACTTATACACACCCACACTACGTGATCCCACAAATGTAAACTTACGTCAGACTACACGACCTCATATCCCAGAAGACTGCAATCTTGATTCTATGAACTTCATATGTCCGTAGCGCAGGTCCTTTGGAGATGTTAAATCCAGTGTACAGAAGCAAGGGTCAAGTCACAAATGATAATCGGTGAATTGTATACCCCTGATTTGTTTTATTTTTGGGACGGGGAATCTATTACTGCTTTTAGGAAGTCATCAAGGTAGAAGGGAAGAATGGTGATGCAGAATAGAAGGGCGGACAAGCAAGAAGGACTCAATACACTGCACTATCCCGCCACAGTCGTCGAAGCTGCAGGTAAATACAAACATCTTGTTCAGAAAGATACCACAAATGTTATGAATCAGGTGGCCCAAAATGCTGTTTTGCGGAAAACTGTTAGCAAATTTAGACAAATAAAATATATATAAATTTGTGTGGTTCTCTGTAATCTTCAGTCCTGGAATGGTTAACGTTATTTAGGAACAACCTGGACGCACCACTTTCATCCAAAACGTCCACTAAGCAAGACGCTACATGGTTTCATACATCTGACGACCACAGTCCAAAACTTCACCGACCTGAACTTCCCAAACCACAAACATTCATTTACACCTTTTCTTTAAGTCAGTTGTCCGTATTAGTAGCGTGGTGGCCTATGACGACAGGCAGGTACAGCCCTCCTGGTCTTACGGAAGAGAGAAAAATCTTCAGTCATACTTCTACATTCGTGTACGTCGGCGGCTTAATCCAATACATGCAGCACGATTAATCACACAAAGTCTCCAGCTTCAGGCGCAGGTAAAGCTAAATAGTCTAGGCCGATGGTCGGGCGAGTGCGCGAAGTCGTGTGCGCATAGTTCAGTGTGTTTCTGCGATTGGAGCGGCGGAGATACCAGCATTTCATTCGTCTGCTTACGTAGCAGCTGCCATCATGTGAGTGAAGCAGGAGGACCATAAGGTTTGTCAGACTCGCGCTGGAGGTTGTCACGCCAAACGACTGGTACTTTTTGGATGTAATACTTCTAAATACATTATTACACTGGAAAACTTCATGAATTATTACAGCATTAAACAACACTAAAGTATGTATACAATAGCTGTGAAGCAAGTTATACTGACAGAAGTATCTTTAAACGAAAACTGTATCGCAGTCCGTACATTTACCCGAAGCATTTCCTGTTTGTACAGATAATGAAGCCATGCAATATACGCACGGGGTAAAAATTCTGGCGCGCTCGTTGTCGTCTCGAAAACTGCAAGGCTCAGCGTATCACGCACAAAATAAACCTATGTGTTTAATTTTACTCTACGACTGTTACTCAAAACATTTTTCGTCTCAGCTGGCTTAAATACTTAAGGAGGTACACTCGAGATACGCGTGAAAACGCAACTAGGCCCATACAGTCACGTTAAAATAGTCCTGTATCTGTTACTAGTGATTAGCTTATTAACGAGAGGTTAAAATTTTCCACTGAAGCTGCTTTCATCATGGATGACAAATGTCTACCTGTTCATCCGATCTTTCAAAAGTCATATTTCATTTCATGGGCAACTGATCATATAGATAGGCCCTGCCAATAACTGCACACATTTGGCAGGGAAACTGAATAATTTAGGAAATCGATGCGCAGGCACCCCATTACTAGATTTTTACTTTAGAATTGAACCATGGTGCAACTGAGTTACATTTATTTATGTATGTCCTCCTTTTTAACAACATAAAACTTGTGGTACTGTGAATATGGCAAACTTCATTGAACACGGTATGAAATCTTTAAACTACTTTCTAATTCCGTTCTCAGAGATTGTTTTTTTCTGCATAGCAAATGAATTGTTGATTTCACTCAGGAAATTTATTATATGATTTACATGTTTCAAAATGTACTCAATTCAGGTATACTTATTTGAGTTTCCCAGGGCCGAAGTTGTGTCTGAAGAGATTTAGGTTGTCATAAAATATTAAATTCTTGCTTCCATGTAGTTTCACATTCAATTCATTTCGGTGTTTTGCAATATCTAGTAAAAATGCCTGATTTCGTTGTCATTGCTTATTTTTATGCCATTCACATCTTTCATGTCCAGAATATAATAATTTTTTTATTTCTGCTTCTATGAAGACGAGTGCGGTTTGTTCATCGACCTCGAGAAATCTGGTCTTTCTATGCTGTTTTGCATCAGTGCTACAACCGGTATTTTTAAAATATGGTTTCATTTTGTTGCGTTTTTACAAAAATCTCCAGTATAAAGGTTGAAATTTCAATGGGTTGGGCAACATCCTTTTGACTTAAATGCTTGTTGCTTTCTGAAAAGGAAATAGTTTCACGATAATTACATAAAGTATGGTGCTGGTGCTTCGTGGTTTTGCACCTGTAAAGACATAAACTTATGGGCTGCTTAAAAAGCTGCTCAATAAAATGTAGAAAACTTCAGCTCACTGTCTTAGTGTTCTATTACACACAAATTCACTCTAGTGCACAACAGAGGTATGTGCAGAAGTTACATATTCACAAATCTGCTATGTATATAGACAGAAGCCCCAGAATTCAGTAACAGGTTTTTGCTACTTGAAACAGATCACAGACAACCAGTTCACACAGGGTTACTCTCATGACTGAATAATGAAGTGGGAAATCAGTCCCATATCCTATGCCAGAACAGAGCAAACAAATATGTAATATTATACCCACATGCCATAAGTGAAAATAAAAATCACTACATAAGGTAAAATCTTTAAGTGCATAAGCTGATGTTCATGGTATGAATTTCATTGCAAAGTCACACTGGAAGTCTCTCTGGTATCTCTGGGTAATGTAGATCATATTACACATCCCTTCTTCTCACCTCTGTGATTAGTGCACCATCCGAGCATTTACAGGATTTTTAAACCCTACAACAAAATTTAACCATTGTGAACTGTCCACTGTTTTGCCAAAAATGGTACAGCCAAGAAACGTTTAACTATTTGGGGATGCCAAAGAAATCTGATAATGACAGACCCATATAACCAAGGTAGTTACCATAATACAGCACTGTACAATGGCAAGGGAATGGAAAAAGATCTGTTACAACTAAAGCTGACTGTATGTCTACTGCTCTGCAATTATGTAATGACATTTATGTAAGTAAAAATGATACAAAGTGCTAAAAATCTACAAAAGTAAAAATATATTTACTTAAGTACAAATAATAAACACGCCTAAAATATGCAGAAGAAATACGTTGATTTTAGCCTACTGCTCTGCAATTGTGTAAAGACATTTATGTAAGTAAAAATGATACAAAGTGCTAAATATCTACAAGAGTAAAAACATATTTACTTAAGTACAAATAATAAATACGCCTAAAATATGCAGAAGAAATATGTTGATTTTAGTCTACTGTTCTGCAATTGCGTAAAGACATTTATGTAAGTAAAAATGATACAAAGTGCTAAAAATCTACAAAAGTAAAAACATATTTACTTAAGTACAAATAATAAACAGGCCTAAAATATGTAGAAGAAATATGTTGATTTTAGTAATCTTATACTGAAATCAGATCCCCTTCATCAGTCACATACGCTTTCAAAAGTCTTCAACGTGTACTTAGTTCAGCATCTCACATGACAATGACAGTACACATATTTCACCTTAATTAATTAATTGGTGAAGGGCCCCGCAGCAGGCGCTACGGACGCACCACAGCCTTGTATTGTACAACCCTGTGATGAAGGTGACGATCATGATTATTATTTTTGTCCTTTTCCTAGTAATGGAGCACCGCTGGAATGAAATTGACAGGAAAACCTGTCCCAGTACCACTTTGTCCACCACAAATCCCACATGGACTAACCTGGGATCGAACCTGGGCCTCTGTGGTGGAAGGCCGGTGGCTAACCGCCTGAGCCATGGCATGGCCTATTTCACCTTAATATGATACAAATTACTATGTTACAATTAACCCACAAGTCACTCCAACAAAATTCACAAAACACTTTCAGTTATAATGGTGATGCACGATAAAGTGAATGCAAGCAGTCCCTGTATCTACTGCCAAAGTCAAGGGACCTGAATTTGCATGAGGGACACATGATTTATTTACAGCACACTGAGAACTTGAAACACATTGCAATGCCTGAGAATCTTCTGGTCCCCTGTCACATTCATTACTGTTACAATAAGGCAATGTATTGGACAATGGTCGTGAAGGAACTTCATACAATTCATCAGTCACATCATTGCCATCACTTTCAAACCCATCCAGTGTCCTTTCTGAACCCTCAACAATATGTCCAATGCCAGTTACAAATGGGCTCTCATTTTCTGGTACTGAATCTGCATATGGAGACCGTTCAAATTCACAAGACTGAGAATTTGATAAATGAGGATCTGATCCTCCTTCAAATTCTGCAATGGAATGAGGTCTTGATGAAACACTATACAATTCATCACTCACATCACTGCCATCACTTTCAAACCCGTCCAGTGTCCGTTCAGAACCCTCAATAACACATCCAATGCCAGTTACAAATGGGCTCTCAATTTTTGGTACTGATTCCACATATGGAGCCTGTTCAAATGCAGAAGACTGAGAATTTGATAAATGAGGATCTAATCCTCCTTCAAATTCCACATTGGAATGTGGTCTTGATGAAACATAATGCGATTCATCAGTCGCGTTACAGCCATCGCTTTCAAACCCGTCCAGTGTCCTTTCTGAATTCTCAACAATACGTCCAATGCCACATGAAACAGGGCTTACATTTTCTGGTTCTGTCTTCATGTCCATGGCCTATTGAAAGACAAAAATTATCATTAGTAAAGTACAAAAAAAATCTAACTGAAATTACATTACTGTTTATGATTAAAAGGCGGAGCTGCATGATCTCAGGAGCCACCAACTTGTCAAGCAGTGTTCTACCCATACAGAAAGACAGGTTGCATACAACTGAAAGCCAGTTTAATAAAATCTGTTATCTGTACTGGTGAGCTCTATGATCCTAGCTGCCGAACCATCATAACTGCTCTTTCTTGCACGCTTGGCTAGGAATACCAAAATGCTGACTTAAGTATTGGGGCTGCCTGCACAGGTTAATGATCGAACCTGAGTGCAGGAACAGATCATGACACTCGTAGTTCTCTCTGTACTTAACAGATTTCGAATATGCTCCACTGGTCACTCAAAAGATGTCCTGTCAGTACTCCAGTTCCTGCTACACATTCTAGGCAACAGGTGCAACAGCATCCCTGAGCCACTGTTTTAATTCAGTGCTTCTCAAACTTGTTTTGCTTGTGGCCCTGCTCTGAGCTTGACTTGTCTGTGTGCCCCCCCCCCCCCCACACACACACACACGCTCTCTCTCTCTCTCTTTGTAGACACTGTTACTTATGAAAAGAAATTATTTTATTTTCACATTGTTGATTTATATATTAGAATATTTTTACATTACTTTTATTCACAATACTGTATTATTTTTAAATATTTTATTTAGGTATAACACATTGCTTACTAATGCAAGTAAAAATATTCTGTTAATAAGCAGCATTATGTTCAGTGTGTTCCTTGGGCCTGATGAGCACCTGCAAGTTTTTGAGTGTGCGGCTGCGGTATGTTTAGGGATTAGTGAAGATCATCTCTCCTCACAACATCAATGTGTGTATGTTATGTACTTTTGACAGCAAATATGTCCCTGAACTGAAACCAGATTCAAGCAGAGACGATGTGGAAAATGCAATAAAATACAACTTCGCTTTCTGTGCTGTGGAGGATGCAGGAGAGAAGGTAACCTTTGATTCAATTTTAAATTCAAAAACTTTATTCACGCAGTTTTGATGGCCCATTCAAAAGTTACTGTGGCCCCGTAATTTTCTTTCATTCTCCTGTGCCCCTTAGAGGCTTGGTGTGGCCCCCTGCAAGACCATATGGCCCAATATGAGAACCACTGCTTTTAGTGACTGAGATCATATATGGTTTGATTGCACACCACCTGTTTGAGACAGTCCCAGAGGTAAAGATGGCCATGGCTTCCATCCCCCTCTCCCAATTCACTGGCTTGTCAATCACTTCTTGGACAATGTAAGCAAACTGCAGTGTGGCACCACCATGACAAAGTTTTTCTGTTAGTGTCGAGGTAGGTGGTTGATGCCACAGTTGGTATGGTTAAAAAAAAGTGTCTGTACACCATACTGTGCAAGTCCACACCTTGCATTAACTTCCAGGCCATCAGGCTAGTGTTCATCAAAGCTATGTGGGTGTTCACAACCCCACATACTGATACTGTATGTACAGATATGGTCTCATATTCAAAACGTGGTCTTCAAATGAATGGCATCTGCAGTTGTCAGCTGCAAATCCTGCACTAGATAGAGGCCAGTGGCCAGGTTCACACCCTGCCTGCTGTGTTCCTGGGGAAAGACCTCTTACTACCCACTAAACAAAAGGCCTGACAAGTGCCAGAGTTGGTCTGGACACTCTGGAGAACATAAAAATTCTCTTGTCCTTGGCTGGAATCAAACAAGGGTACACAGTATCACACTGAATAAATTAGAGCTGGCAAGTAATTTTATGGGTTGAACAGATCACAATGACAATTATGGGATAAGTATGGTTGGTGTTTACAAAAGTGAGTCACAATGTACATACACAGGGTATACACAAAAGAATGGTGCGGTTTCAAAAGTTAACAACAAATTTATTTCTCACCTTACACGGGCACAACATACACTGTCAGCAGCGGCAACTGTCCAAGTTTCTCATGCGTTAATCACAGTCCTTCAATGTGTGCACCCTGGGTCACACGGCACACATCCACACGGTAATCAAATTCATCCCAGACTCAGTGTAGCATGTCCGCTGTAATGGTCTGCAGTGCATGCGTTATCCGATCAAGAAGTTCCTTGAGGGACATTGGCAATGGTGGTACATAAATGCTGTCTTTAACGAACCCCCAAAGAAAGCAATCGCATGGTGTTAGATCCAGCAAATGGGGTGGCAGATCTGGACATCTCAAAACGGAGCACACAGAATGCCTTCTCCTGCTGCGATGCTATCTTGGAAACTGGCCCCACAGTAAACATGAGAAGCGAACTGCTGGTAGCGCATGAGAAACTTAGACAGTTGCCGCTGCTGACGATGTACATTGTGCCCGTGTAAGGTGAGAAATAAATTCCTTGTTAACTTTTGAAACCGCACCATTCTTTTGTGTATACCCTGTATTATGTAACGGAAGAAAGGGACAGCTGCTGCAGACCAAGACAACTGCTCTCAATCTTTGAATGTGCAGTGTCATTTAATAATTAAGGCATAATTTCTAGCTGATTAATTATTGATTTATAAATTTCAACTGACTCAAATATTTGAATTACTTATGGCTGCATTAACTGCACTATTTTGTACCTGGCTCCTGTGTTTTGAGAACTGCAACATTTTCTAAACAAGAAAACAGCATATATTGCTACTTAGAGATTTAACTACAATTAATATTAACAAGAGAGGAAATATCCACCAAGCAAAAAAATTCTGGCATGTCCATGTAAACGCTGTTGCCATGAAAATACAAAAAACACATCGTTTGGATACATATGTGGCTGTCAAAAATATAAACACTGAAAGCATTCCCATGGAAATGCAAGAAGTTATCTTTTGCATTGTTAAGATACAAATACTTCCTAGTGCTCATGCCATCTTGGCAGTCCTAACAGCCTAGTACCATTTGACTTGAAGAGATCAATTTTGTGTCACTATCAATAATATAAGTGTGCTTTGGTCTTCGTGTAAAGTGCCCCAATGTTTTCATCTGTTTTTAACCAAATTTGTCTTTTCTTGACAGACTGTCACACAAGTAGATAACATGAAATTTCATAAAAATCTGTCCAGTGGGAGCCAAGGTGATACATGCAGACAAATGGGCAGACATGACAAAGCTAACAGGCTATTTTAGCAACAATGCAAATGCTCTTAAAACAGGGAGGATTTGAGGTTCTCGTAGTGGTAATCGTGATTCAAGATATCTCATGGAGGACATACGCAGCACAGTCATGTCTTTCATGACCATCAGCTGTATGAATAGCTGTCTGTGCAATCTCTAGTTGCTTTATACGTTTATTTACATATTTCTTTCAGCAGTGGTTTTCCTGAAAGCTTTTCAGTAAATGTCCTGTCCCCTGTAACTGCTTATCCTACCCATTAACATAGTTTCTGTGTGGCAATGGTTCATTAAACATGCAACAATGTTCATGATGCATATGAATTGCCAATAAAAATTTGGCCATCTGCAATATGCAGTGGAATTCTTTGCACTGGTAATATTGCAACTAAATCATCTGTCCAATTCCACCACTCATCTCATGGATTTAAGTACTATCACTGCATTGCGCCACTTGAAAAACAAAAACCATGAGCATCTATTTCCCTTTTGCCCAGTGTTTCATCCTTTTACCATCTCTGATTGCCAAAGCAAATGAAATCCCGTCATTGACTTTACAAACACACTACACTGTTGCATAACAAACCCTATAGAGCAGAGTCATTAGAAGGCTAGCAGTTTCTCAACTAATGAAGAAATTTTCTACATCTTTTGAAACCAGCAGATTTATCATCATATTCATAAGAACCTGCCACTTGTCCCTAACATGAGCCAAATTAATGCAGTCCTGTAATTTGTTATCTAATTTGCCATTTATTATGTTAGTTCATTTTTACACATTTGTTTTTATGGAAACTTGTTCCAAGGCACAGTATGGTACATGTAGTCCCTTAGTTTTCCTGTACAGAGCTTCACAAATACAAATTACAGATGTGTTCAAATGAATAGCCACTTTTAAGTCAAGTTGTAACCAAGGCTGTGGAGTCAGATTCGGAGTCATGGAGTCAGAGTTGGAAGGAATTTTGGGTGGAGTCGCAGTTGGTAAAAATGTACCGACTCCAACTCCAACCTCGATATAAAATCTTAAATAGATACTAGCTACAATAATCATTACACTTAGGTTATAAGTCTAAAAAGTAGCCTGATGATTCACGTGATGCTGATGAAATGTCTTATGATACCATTTATCACTTTAGTAGGTTTACCATTATTATATGATACATACTGAGCTTTTATGAAAGAGTACGAGCAGGAATAGGAGTCGGAGTTGGAGATTTAAAAATTGAAGAGTTGATGTCGGCAGTTTTATGTATGACTCCACAGCCCTGGTTACAACCTGTGCTCTGCTCCAGTCTGTGAATTACAAGCCAGCGATTCAAAAGATCCAAAATGGCTGACCTCAAGGAAATAAGTACACAAGTTTTCACATACAAAAGACACTGGGGTCACCTCAGTCAGATTAAATATGAGTTATGTAATAACTCTGTGTTTGTTAACATTTTAAGTTACTTTATATTTCCTATGTTTAAGTGGTTCAAAGAGTTAGTACAAATAAATATTTTTGTAGATAATGACATGGCTCATTTGGAACAATTAGGCTGATTTTGATCCACTGCAGAGAGTAGCATATTTCATGGTAAATGGCAGCAGAACTCCCTATTAACACTTGTCTTTCATTCACAGGATTTGTGGTAACTCCTCGTCTTTGCATCCTTACATTGCATTCAGGCCAGGACAAATATTTCTGTGCATAACACTGGGAAAAGCCCGTTCATGTCATGCTCTCTTTGAGATTTTTCCCAAAATGCTTCAAGGTCATTACACTCCATGCCCTCCCATCTTGTTTCTTTGTGAACCATTTTAATATTATCCCCATCTGAGGCCAAGTCACCCAGGTATTATCTTTCCTTCAAGTGTCCCAACCAAAACCCTGTATGAATTTCTCATTTCCTCAATACGTGCCACATTCACCACCCACCTTGTCCTCCCAGGATTGATCACCTGAAACATACCTGGTGAGGAGTATAAATGATGAAGTTCTTTACGGAATTTCAATATGTTATTTAAAGGTCTCAACATCTGTCATTACATTGTGTTCTTTAGTACACTCCTTTGATTAGCTGAGGAACTATTAGCTTCTGAAGAACTCTGCTCCATGGAATTACAGTATACCATAACTGGTGATCCTGCCCTTCACTGAAACTTCGCTTGCCAAGTTAAAACTCTTATTGCATATGAGTAAGTTATGTCTATTTCTTTGTTGGAATCCTTTTCTGTTGGTGCAAGAAATGAACAGTGATGGGTTGGTTGCAACCAATTATGTGAAATACTAATGCACAGAACTACAGTGTGATCAACTTGGTATAACAATGTAACATTTCACCTCAATATGTGTTGTTTTCCGAACAAATGATGGCTGGTAATGTTTAAGAAAAAAAATGTTTGATTCACGACAAATCTTTCTGAAAATATTAAACCTGTTAAGACTGAAAACACATCGATGACAGATGAATCTTGGAAGGCCATCGTCAACAGACACCTGAAAGGAAGCAGAAAGATTTACTTTAATACACTGATCACTTACACTAAAGAATTATGAACACCTGGGCAGCCCAACACAACAAACCAAGCACACAGCACACACAGCAAGAAGTGTTGTCCACCTCTCTTAACCTACTTCAGACACTGACCAGACCACATGGAAATTTTTGTGAGCATATGTAACGTTTAAGGTCGGAGGAGAAATTTCTTGAATACCCTTCAAAATCACCTATCACCCTTGACTCTATGCTTCTCTGTATTCTATGATAATTTAATCACAGCTGCAGCAGCAGTAGTAGTATATCACATTGTCATTATAATTACAATTTCAATGTCTTGCTTATTGAAGACGGGCTCGATAGGTTGTCCCAAAACGTCGATAACAAACTACCAATCTACGCTACGTAATATCGCAGAACAAAGCAGATCTCATTAACTGTTTATTGTTCCATGGAGATTCATGCCAGCTTGATAACATATTCAAATCAGTGACATGTGAATCATGGCACACTCTGAAGATAGTAAATACACCCCTTTTACTCTACTGTTAAATTTCTAATGCTTAGAAACGACTCCTATTTTATTATCAGCTGCTTGTAAAGGATTCTGTGCAACATCAATACGTCTCAGATCCATCGTATGCACAGCATATGTATGGAAAAACATAACCAAATGCACCTCACAAAGACATAATATTCTAAGAGCGAAAGGCGCATATTAAATAGGTACCTTCAAACTTAAACAATTCCAGATTTTTGACACAACGGATTCGTCATCAGTAATATCGTCAAAGATGTCGTTAAGAAGCACATCATCTCCACACCTACATAACCGACAAACATTCACCACCGATTCTTCCATTTTTCGCACTGTGCATTCCCGCTACAGCTACGTCCTTACCACGGGTCATATAATGACTGGCTGCGCGAGTCACACTAAGAAGAGAATCAGAGGCTGGCCAATCGCATCCAGCTTTCGGATCCGCAGACCTGTCGTTCGCTTCGATCCGCACGGGTTCTACCGTTCTTCGGTCCAGCCGGATCCCACGGTTACGCATCGTTGCCCAGCAGTCACCATGTCCTTTTATCATTCAGACATAGGTCTCATTCACCAGCTCCGGCATGGGTTAACTATTCAGTACAGTAACACGGAAATGTATAAATTACATTATGATTATTCTTTGACATAAGTACAGTATTATAGTAATAATATTATGCTATATATTATCACTATGTAAAGATATTTTCCCACGCCATCTTGTAATTGCAGTAGTAAAAGCGCTGTACAGAAGGGAAACAAAACTAGTATGACAAATTGTAGGCCTATTTCCTTATTAACTGTTTTCCTGAAGTATTTGAAAAGCTGTACATGGTAGATTTAGTCATCACCTGCATAATAACAACATATTGGTCTCCGAAAGCATGGTTTTAGGAAAAGCTTCCTTCAGACTAACAGATTCAAAGCTATCATAAAAAGGAAGTGCCTGTTGGAGGACTTGTCTATGATTTTACAAAGGCTTCGAAAGGGTAAATCATGAAATTTTGTTAGCTAAATTACATTTCTGTGGCATTCGGGAGTAAATGCAAATTGGTTCAGGTCCTGTTTAACTAATACAAAACTGGAAGTTGAAATAAAGTCACCTAATACAGCTCAAATTTTTTTCTCTGACTGGGGTACATTTAAACATGGAATCCCCAAAGGTCAAATCTAGGATCTTTATTGTTCACGATATATAAAAATTACCTTCCCCTGAGAATCAATTCCTCATCAGAACCCATAATATTTGTTGATGACACTAATGTCATAATTTATAACAGAAATTTTGAATATTTCTGTACAATGTCAAACTCAGTTCTCTCTCTGATGACTGAATGATTTGCTGCTAATAACATAGTCCTAAATCTAGATAAAACAAAAATAATAAAATGTATAATGAATAATTCACCACACTGTGCATTAAGTACTGATTATAAAGCAAATTTGGCAGAAGAAACGGTAAATACATTTCTTGTTTTAGAAATTGATAACCCCCTAAACTGGAAACGTCATATCAATCAACTTATTCCTAAGTGGAGCATGTTGTGCACATACGTCAGTGTTGCACATAAGCCATATTAACGCTCTCATGTCAGTTTATTTCGCATATTTTATGGAATAATTGTTTGGGGTAATTCATCCCTACAGTGAAAAAATATTTACTTTACAAAAGAAAATTACCTGAATTATGTTTGGTGTACTCCATGTAAAGTCTATTTTAAAAATTAGAGATTTTACCCATTCCATGCTAACATATATTTTAACTTATGAACTTCATAATAAATAACGAAGAAATATGCACATTCATCTGCACACAATATTAATTAAAGGAATAAGCACCATCTTCACAGACCAAATGCTAACCTATTTTGTTTTCAAAAAAGCACAGTCTATGCTGGCATCAGAAATGTTAACAGTTTACCCCATAACCTCACAAATCATAAATAAAAAGGCACAATTTAAAGTAGCATTACGAAGATACTTACATACTCCTTTTTCCCTATAGATGGATTTTTATGCATAAAGATGTATTCTGTATGTAAATGTTTACAGTATTTTGCACTGTAATAATTCCGTATAATTTGCGTACTTTGTATAATTTGTACGTTTGTGACTTATTCCACAACCTACTGTCATTTTGGCAAACCTGCGGATCCATGAAATTTATGTACGTATACTGACAGGAAGACCAAGTATAAGATGGCTGGATGATGTGTGTAATGATACAAAGCTGGTGAATGTGAAAAACTGGAAATAACTGGCGCTGAATAGAATGGCTTCGAATGATCTGGTTGAGAATGACAACACCCGCAAAGGGTTGTACACCGAATGGAAGCAGAAGAAGAAGGGACGCATGCGGTAGTTTGATAAAGTGCACGGGTTAAATGCCAGCAAGACCCGTACTGAATAAACCGGATCTCGATAAGGACCCACTTTGCTCATCACTAGTTCATGTTATTGGTTCGACAGCATACCACGTGGTAGCAGGTGAATGGTCACCTTGGAGGAACGTCTGTTTACGCGTTACTGTTTGCTGTTCACATATATCACTACAGGCGGCAATAATGAAGTTAACCAATCACAGGCTGGAAAATGTCGTGGGTTATTTAAGGCTTCCCCGGCGGTGTAAATGAGAGCACAGGTCTCATGTGGTATAATTTTGGGGTCAGCGTATTTTACTGATCTGTGTTCAGCCACGATCTGTAACGTAGGCCTACACAATTACTTCTTATGGCATATTCAGTCTGTTTACAGACACGATATAAGAGAATGTTAACGTTAACGTTATGTCAAACGTACAAAGATGTCTTCAATAATGCAAACGCTGACATAGTGCCACTGTATTCCGCAAGTTGTAGCGGTGCATCGAAAATCTGTTACTGCGTTAAAATTGTAAAATTTACTTAAAATCATAAAAATGTTAATTAAATAAGATCATGTTTGAAGAACATTTCATACAGTAAGAGTACACAGTACTTGCAAATAATCTTCATTCTATTGTTATGAAATATTTACCAATTTTTTTAACTCTCTTCTCGCTAACTTTGGAGATGAAAGTGTCCATCGCTACACCTTGCATTATGTTATCGTCACTGTTCTGTACAAAATAACGAGATTTTTTAAACACATTCTTGGGCCTCCTTGGGACTAATTTTCTCGCCACATCTCAGCGTATCTGCGTCGTTTCTCTGTTTGATATGCCGTAATACACCTTGACGCTGTTTGAAGCAGTGTAATCGTCCGCGGTTTATGAGATAGGCTGCAACACAATTTATTTCGCCCTTTCTGCAATAATTGCATTCCTCTATCATGTTTGGCATTTAAGTGCCCTATCCATATTGGTAAATCATGCGTCCGTTTTTAGGCGCGTTTACAGAATTGCGAGCGACTATTAGCTTCGCCATGTCTGCCCACATGGAACAACTCGAGTCCCACTGGATGGATTTTCATGAAATTTGATATCTGAGTATTCTTCAAAAATCTGTAGAGAAAGTTCAAGTCTCACTAAAATCTGACATGAAGAGTGGGTACTTGACATGAAGACCTAGGTACATTTATGGTAGTATCTCAAATTATCCTTAGAATGACAAATGTTTCAGACAAAAGTTGTAGATAAAATCAAAACACACAGTTTACTTTCAGTAACTTTTTTCCAAAAATCGTGCCATTTATGAAATAATGTGGAAAACTATGACAAAGCCAGACACGCCACAGATGACAATCTAACACAGCACATTCGCTTTGCACGCTGGATAAATAAGGCTACAGACACACACTTAGAATATGTAATACTTATTGCACAGCAGGAAAGTGCGGCAGAACACAGACAAAGAGGCTAAGAGGCTGGCAGGCAACACATTCAGTTGGAGATGCTTCACAAATGCCATGTTCCTCATGGTATGAAAGGATATACTGCTGCTACTACTACTACTACTACTACTACTACTACTACTACTTTCCACAGAAACAATGATTATGCAAAAATGCATCAATGTTATGTTACATGTACATTGCCTCTCCCACTCACATTTTGCATCTTCTAGTTTTATTAGCACCAGCTAAGATTCTCTCACCTATTCTTTGCACAAAGTACATATCACCAATACAGCATAGACTGGTTGGTTTGCCACATAATAAGGAAAAGTGGTTGGTTATATTTTGTTGAGAGGCTTAAGAAAGTTTTCTTTTGTTGGTTAAAATCACATTCCCACCATGCAGTCCACTACCATCGAACGTCTAAGTAACATACAGCCCAGCACTACTATGTGCATGGAAGTATACATGCCATTGCCTGGTCAATACCTTTAAGCATTACCGTAAGTAAGTTTTCTGAAATTTACACTACTCCTGTCACATTGCTCTAAATATCAGCTTAATTTAAAATGAAGGTCCTTCAAGGAGATTTTTAGTTCCGCTACATAACAAGTCACAAAGGACAAAATTAGCTCATAACAAAGTAAGTATGGTATCCTCTGGTAGTAGTTTTGAGTAAAAAAGTTGAAAGTTTCAAATCAAAAAATAAACTTCACAATTTATTCACATATATTACACACAGTTATCTGTTCGTTGAATATACTACAAAATTCTACATCTGCTAGGTGTTTATTCATCATTTTCATAATCCTTAGGGTTCTTGCGCATAAGCTGATGATGCTTCTTCTCAACAGTGTCATAAACCAGGTAAGCTATCACAAATGCTGAAAAAAAAAAATATTTCACAGGTTTCATTCACAGTGTGTTAGCTAAAATCTAAGCTGATATATTACTACATCAAACCTGTCAAAATTAAACCAGAGCCACCAAAATGCATTTACAAGTTTAATTTAACACATTTCAGTCCAGTTTACAGTTTTATAAACCAAGTATGGTTTGCCGCAGTTAAATCTTTCAATAAAAAGATACCATAACAGAACTCTGGAACTGTACGGTGCTACTTGGGGTGGGGTCCAAGGAAGTCCATTTTGCAGAGGGCCGCAATTGTCAAACGTCCCACAGTTCTATTTTGAGCAGCTCATATAACATAGTGTCAAATGATAGGATAGTAATGAATCAGAAAGAATGTGGAAAGGAAGCTGTTGTGACTTCCATCAAGGGAGTCACAGAATTTTCTGAAACTGAAGATATCACAAAGAAGTTTCAGAGAATTCCACAACTTCCTCAAAGGAAATCACAACAGCTTCCTGCCACATCCTTTTCAATTCATTACTAAGCATCCCATCATTTGACACTATGAAGATATCACAAATAAGAGGGACCAGGTAACAGCAGAGTGGAGAAGACTATGTAATGAGGAGCTTGATGATCTGTACGCATCAACAAATATTATTCCAGAGATCATATTAAGGAGAATGAGATGGATGTGGCACTTAGCATACAGGGGGGAAGGAGAAGTGCATACAGGGTTTGGGTGGGGAAACCTGAGGAAAACAATCACTTGGAAGACCTATGCATAGATGGGAGGATAATATTAAAATGGATCTTGGATGGGAGGGTATGGACTGGATTGATCTGGCTCAGGATAAGGACAGGTGGTGGACTGTCATAAATGTGGCAATAAACTTTTGGGTTCCATAAATCAAGGGAAATTCTCAACTAGCTAAGGGCTTGCTAGCTTCTCAAGAAAGAGTCTGCTCCACAGTCAGAAGATATTACAAAGTATGTGTCAGAATGATCTGCATCCTGGCCAAGATATGAACCAGGCACCTGCCAAATGTGCTACTTGACCCAGCTTTCTCAGTAAATATGAAGTGAATAATGTTAAAAGTAATACAAAAAATCAGAACAAAACAAATAAATTATTTATTGTGGTTTGTGTTAAAACACTATCTCTATTATATGGCAGTGAATGGAAGTGTGGTGAAGTGAAAAGGATATTGGGTAATTGCTTGAGGTCTGAGGTACTATCCCAGCATTCATCTGGAGAAACTGAGGAAAACTACAAAAATCTGTACAGCTGTTGTCCTGGCTGCAATTTGAACCAAGCACCTGCTTGCATCATGTTCACATCTGTGCCTCAAAAATAATTTTTCACTTCCCTCATTGCAGGAATTATGAAGTGAAAGTGCACTTCGTACAGAATGATTCCATATTAACCAACTGTTCTAACTCCAACTCACTGTGGTCATGTGATAACATTCGTTCAAAAGTGTAGCCTGGGACAAACAGGTACAGACCATGGAGAGGAGCAATGATCCAGATGCCCCAAGAAATGTGCACCAATCTTTAGCCTGATTAATAAATTTCATGTTCTGTATGTCACATGGCAGAAGTCCCCTGAAGCAGCAGTTGGTTGTAAGGAAAGAAATATAGGTTACCTATACAATTTTATTTCCAGGCTGGAATGGTTACAACATACAAACCTCAAACTTGCAAAAATTCTGTCAATGAGAAGAAAATAAAATATGCTGTCAAATGATGTAATAAGAAAGAAGAAGGTTTCAATGCTGCAGGGAGCTTTTAAGGACTGAAAAAGACAACAACACTTCAGGACTGAGTTAAAAAAATAAGAATGATGTTGAAAGAAGCAGGCATTGCGTTGGGAAAGGGCAGTGACCCTACCAAATACAATAAAAAATAGTTAAAATATAAAATAAAGGAATTTTCCAAAAATTGGCAAACCTTTTGGTATGGTTATTTAATAATATCTTTCAAAATTCAGTAGTTATAGTTCTTAGCAGGAAATCAATGTAACATAAAATGTGACTCACGTGGCAGAACTCGAAAAATGTTGGAACGAATGCGGAAGAAAATGTTGGGGAGACCTTTGCTTATAGCACCAGCAAATGCTTTTTGTTCAAATGGTGAGAGTCGATACTGGATGATGCCTCGGATTTTGGCCAGCTCACCAAAGTGCTTTCCCATTGTGCTGTAATCTGCCCATGAAAAAATATATATGTTAGACCCTTCAATTGCACAAGCTGTGCAAAAAAAACACCAACAATTGGAAGTTATATTCATGATGAAAACCAGATAAATGTGGGAAGACTTACCAGTTTCACAGTACATGCAACTTAGTGCTAAAACTGCAGGTAACTTACAGAACATGCTGAATGCCATGAATACCTAAATACTCAATTTAAATGGGAAATGCCTTATGTTAAGACCAGTCTGCATAGGTGGTATTGTGTCAGTGACAACCCTGAAAAAATTTTCCACTTTTTATCTTACAGTAAAAACACTGGACTCATGCAGACTTATACATCATGTCAGGTGAGGAAAATGTGTGTTTCCATTCACTCAGCCAACAGGATTGAAAAATCAAAACGGTTCTATACCAGTGAAATGAAATGATGTGGTATGGCATGAGTTTTACAAGACTTCACTGATAAGCAGACTTCAAGGGTTTAATATTGTTTTCCAGGCTGCCTTGTACCACAATTCAAAACCAATGTCTCTTCAGTACCTCCAGGAGTAAATTAAATCTCATCTGGGATAGTTAAGTAAAAACATGTGGCAGGGAATTATACAGCTAACACATCTTCACAGATGAGTAACAGCATTAAAGCCTATATTCATTACAATGAGTCAGTTCTTTATCCTCACAAAGAACAATATCTGTTACAAAAAACAAATATAGAAAACATGGCCTTCCTGATCCATATCTGTGACCTAGCACTATCGCTGATGTTCACTGCTGAATCCACCCTAGATCACGCTTATCACTCAACTTATATGGCACACATTGGAAACCATAAAATTATAAACAGTAAAAAAAGACAAAATGAGATATACAGAATGTATTACTACCTGAGGGATATTTCAATACCCAGACACATAATTTCCACTTCAGCCAAAAATCAGTGAAAGTTATGTAATATATGTAACAGCAAAGGGTTTAGATGGGGTAACACATGTAAAATTCATCAAAATTCCCATAAACATTAAGTGTTCTCATCACAGGATGAGCGAACAATGGGTACACAAGGGCCGAACTTCACATCCAACGACAGTTATAAAAACATGGAAGGTTAGATTTAACGTTTTATGCATCATGGTGAAGCCACGTAGTACTCAAAGGGTGACTATCAAGAGTAATACATCGAAGAAGCTTGATGCCAATATATGTTTAAATTTATCCCGTCCATCTTAAACGAAAAACACGTCCACTTTACCAAAAAAAAAAATACGAATTCACACAATGTCCAGTACCATACCCGAAAAGTGCATGTTGCTTCTCAAAAACGTGTAACACGGCCGTGGTTTCTACAGAAATACTTACTCATTTACGCTCATGTGTCTTCTTATAGCAATGTCATAATTGGGACAGGTATCGAATCTGACTGTTCATTCACTTAAACACACTGTAACCGACCTACACCTTCCGAATAAATAAGATGCAGAGTTCTATTAATAGGCAATCTGCTAATTCATATTTGCATTTACAACAATAACGACAATCATCTGCACTCACACATTTATGTCATTGTACAATAACTACACATTACAGCCCCTAACGTGAGAGCAATAAATATTCCTTCCTGAAGAACGCAAGTGCCTTCATGTATGGCTTATGTACTATGTGGATGAACTCAAATAGCCACGAAATAATTCCATCACCAGTAACAAAACATACTCCACAAGCAGATCAAGCTTCCGCGTTACTCTACTGATAGCTGTCCAACAACAAAAAAGGTGCGTATAATACAATAACGCATCACTATTATTACGACAAAGTCTTATTTCACATACCTCCCTTATTTCGCACCTTACCTGCTCAGTCTATTAGATCATCCGTGGATACTGCCTTCGCAACGTTTCCGTACAGTCGGATGCGCGGATGGATGATGTTGCCTCTGTTCACAGACAAAAATATCGAGCAGGACATCATACCGTATGATCCGTGTGCAACTGTTACGATAGTACACACTCTTTGAATAATTCAAATTGACATCTTTTAGTTTCGGCACGCACTATGGCGCGCAGGGATTGTGTACTGATGTTGGTCAGGCTAATGAGAGTGTTGTAGCTACGTACACACGTGTTAAACACTGATTCTTGTTTTAATAGGATTCATACATGTGGTAGAGTATGGATCTTTTAGCGACTTCACCACATACAATTGATTTCACAGATCAAATATACCGAGTGGAGTTTTCGCCATATGAGTATTCTCAGAACTTAATTTGCATCGCCCTTGCAAATAAGATTGCTGTTGGCAATGTGAAATTTCAGGTATGTGTGTGTGTATATATATATATGTAGGTACACTTTTTCTAGTTTATATTCTTCCAACTGATGTGCCTAATATAGGCATATGATGTGAGGCTCGACATGAGATATTGGATAAGTAAATTATCACAACCTGAATATTTGTACTTTAAGAAGACAAATTAGAATCTATTGTAATTAAGTAATCAATTAATAGTATGTTTTAATGAGTCTGTTGTAATTAATTAATTAATTAATTAATAGTATGTTTCTTTATTGGGAAACTAATTTATCACAATTTTTAATATTTTTTAATTTTAAGAAGACAAGCTAGAATAAATACATTTACAATGAAAGCCATCCTCACAACTTCTGGGGACAGCTTTCATTGTATATGCATTTATCGTACTCACAATGGTATGCATACTGTAAAGAGACAAGCTAGAATCTTTGTAATTATACTTCCAAATGTAATATTTTTAACTTAGTGGTCTATATGTGTATCTTCTTTGATGTATGTGTTCTTATTGAACAAGATGAATTGGTGTAACTTCAATGTTTGTGGTTCTGAGCAGCGCTGCGGAGTCGGAGTCAGAACGAATTTTAGGTGGAGTCGGAGTTGGTAAAAATGTACTGACTCCAACTCAGTCTTAAATCTTAACTGGATACTCCCAACCCAGACCCCTGATAGCTACAATAACCATTAGACTTATACTTAAATATAGGTTCTAAGTCTAAAAAGTAGCCTGATGATTTATGTGGTGATGATGAAATATCTTATAGGTTTACCATTATTAATGCATATTGGGGTTTTATGAAGGGGTCAGAGTTGGAGTTTTAAAAATTGAGTAGTCAAGAGTCGGGAGTTTTGTGTACCGACTCCACAGCACTCTTCCTGAGAGGCAAGATTTTAATTTGTTGTCATTGTATTCTGAGTGTAATATTGTCCATGTGTGTGTTGCTTGTTTGTGTATATATCTAGTATGTGTGTGTATGATGATTGATATGTGTTGTCATATATTCCATGACATGTGTCATAATCAATGCCATCTGGCTCTCAGGGTCATTGAGATGAAATCTATGTATGTATGTAAATGACACCTAGTACATCCATCCAGAAGATACTGTAAAAACGTATCTATTTGAGCTGTGTATTGAAAAAACCAATTTTGACCTGTTACATATGGAAATCAAATTATTTCAGAGCATAATGATCAATTACAAGGTCAGAGAAGGTTTTACTACACAGAACTCGATAAATATTGAGGGATGGGTTAAACTGGGTACAAAAAATTCCAACCCACTAACAGGACTGCAGTGTGTTTTCTTTTTGTATTTTATATTTGTATCTTTAACTATGGTTGTGCTGCCATCATGGTTGGATATGTTATGTATGTGAGTAACAATCACAGCCTTCCTTTGGACACTTTCTTTACTGCCATATGGAGGACTCTGTTTACATGCATACTGCACGCTCTTTTCGAGAGCATGTAGTTGATCACTGATTTCAGGCTTGCGTTGAAGTTAAAAATGTATGAAACTCTTCTTCATACACCCTACATATCTCCATGCTCTGCTGCAGAGCAGCCATCCCTATATGGGCCTGTAGAGGCCCTTAGGGCTCCAGGAGGTTGAGGCTCCCAGAATTTCTACAGTCAGCACACGTTGGTGGCAAGGTTGTCAACCGTATGCACTGACCACCTTTACCCCCAGGAGACATCCCTGGTACTCATTCCTATTAGAGGCTGAGTTGACCTCAGGTCCATAGTGCAGCTGGAAGGATTAAGTCAATGAAAAATCCCAATGACCCATTGGGAATCGAATCTGCAACCTTCCAACTTGTAGCACAGTGCCTCAACCAACTGCACCACCATGTACTGTGCAAAGCAGAGGGATAATTTATCATTGCACCATACCATTCATTGGTACTGTGCTGTATGTGTTTCATTTATTCCTGGTTGATTAACCTGAACTTCAGGGTGAAAGTATATCTTCCTTTCATGTGGGTAAATTATTTTATAATTTATTATGTTTTATTTAGGAAGAAGATGATGATTTAGAAGATGAATTAGAGTTCCAGTTGTTAAGAGAGTTCCACCATGAAACCCGTGTAAGTGCTCTAGCATGGAGCCCAGAAACTTCATTAAGTGTGTTGCCAAAGTGTGTATCATTTGCTAGTGCAGGTGCAGACTACAAAGTACAACTGTTCACCAGTGACTTGGTGTCGAGTCATACATTACAGGTAAATGTAAACTGAAACTGTCGACATTGTGGTTGTCTAAGTTACAGTGTTCTTCCAAGGCACTGGTACCTACATACTAAACTACACAGTGTGGTAACCCAGAGGACCACTATTCCTTCGTTACATATAGATCTCTTATAATTCCTAGTACAGTTTATTGCTTGGGCCTAAGAGAGACGAGGTGACAGGGGAGTGGAGAAGACTACATAACGAGGAATTTAATGATATGTATTCATCACCAAATATTATTTGGGTGATAAAGTCAAGAAGAATGAGATGGGTGCAGCACTAGCATGTATGGGGGAAGGAGAGGGGCATACAGGATTTTGGTAGGGAGACCTGAGGGAGGAGACCACGTAGAAGACCCAGACATACATTGGATGATAATATTAAAATGGATCTTCAAGGGGTGAGATGGAGGGCACGGACTGGATTGAGCTGGCTGAGGATAGGGACAGGTTGCAGGCTCTTGTAAGTGTGGTAATGAACCTTTGGGTTCCATAAAATGCAGGGAATTTCTTGACTAGCTGAGGACCCATTAGCTTCTCAAGAAGGACTCTGCTCCATGGAGTTAGTTAGTTAGTTAGTTAGTTAGTTAGTTAGTTAGTTAGTTAGTTAGTTATTACAGTTTCTTTGTCTCACAGTGGAATGATTGTGTGTTGTTATTTTGTAGTGAATGCCTGTTTTCATCACAAAATAAGTGAATGTGGTCGGGGTGTGTGTGCACATGTGCGCAAGGATGTGCTTATGCAGGGTGTATTTACATTCCACTGACAGCCGTCTAGGGGGGTTTAAAGTATACTCCAGCAAATTGGTCCAAGTTGTCTGCATTGCCTTGTCTCTGAGATACAGGCAGATGAATATACCACTGGAGAGGTGCTGTCACAGAGGGGCAAGATGTCTGCTCAGTCTGTATGCTGTATTGTACATAATATAGGATGGCATGTAATGATATTTTTACTGCACTTCCAATAAAGGTTACTGTCCATAATTCAAGCACCTCCAGTTCTCACACAGTTTGCTCAAGTTACAAAACTTCTGAGGTGCTGGGAGACCAGCCATCCTGACTGATATTTCTCCAGATTTTCTTTAGTTCATTCAGATAAATGTTGAGGTAGGTCCTTAAATTACACCACCCCTTCCTTCCATATCCATTCTAATTCAGTATTCACTATCATCCAATTACTAGATATGTAGTCTGAATTACTGACAGTGTCACTAAATAATCTACATCAATCTTGCAGCAAGTGATCACAGCTGTGTGGATCACAACCAGCAACAGAGTTAGTGTGGGAAGCATATGGCAGCAGTTCAAGTTTTACCGCATTAAGTGATGTATAAGTTAATGACATGAGTAGTGCTCTTTTAGTACTACAGTCTTCTGAAGAATGATATGTGTGATCTTTTTGAACACCAATACCAGTTACTTACAATCTGTAGTTATGGTTGTATCTTACAGGTCCTCTGTGGTCATACAAACTATGTTAATTGTGTGACTTATGAACCAGCAGGACAGTTTCTGGCCTCAGTCAGTGATGATCACACATGCAAGATCTGGAACATCAAGGAAGATAACAGCTGCACTGCAACATTTTTCCTTACTTCTCCAGGTAGTTTGGAGTACAGCAATGTAAAGGCAAAGTTATCCCTGTGTTGACCATGATGGCATATGGGGAAGTGAAGGTGTAGCTCCACTAATTCTTAACTCTGGATGTAGGATGGTGGGCAATGAGTGGTCAGCTTCACATCCAGAGTGCTTTACCCATTGATCAGGAGGCTGGGGTGAGCTCCAGAGCCAGTCTGGGTGCTTTGAAAAACAGATAAATCTGATGCCCCTGCCTGGAATTGAACCACAGTTCCTTGGTATGCAGCCCCTAGCCTATCCACTGTGCTGCCTAACCTGTCCTGGCACCAATTGAGGTGAAGATATTTTATAGCATGAATTGTCCCAGTGACATTATTTTAATGACAGTGTGATGAAATGCTGCTCTGATATTTCAGAATGTAGTATTATGAAATGACATACTGGGCAGTCAAAAAGTAATCATTTTCAATGATTCATACAAATAAGAACTGGCTTTTTTTTATTGATGGGACTTGCAGTTTGACAGAGAATCTTTGAATGTTTCCTTTGAGCCCCATGAGTCACATGGTATATGCCAGTGTGATACTCTGTTGCTTGTCAGACCTCTTTAAGTTCTATGATCCAGTAGCACTGTACCTCCACTCCCCCATATGCCTTTATAACATGGAAAGGGACAACTTTACCTTTTTCACTTTTAGACTAAAACCTTCACTGCTGCCAAAGACAGAACTTAAGAAATTTTTGCGTGCTAGGCCTTCATATACCCCCTGCACTTCGGATCCCACATTATGATGTAGGCCTCTTTCATGATCACTCTATTTTGGAGGTGACAGTTCAACTCACTTCAGAAATGGATAATCTACCTTTGTTTACGTGGAGATACGAGAGAAAGCTCAACACAGACCATATCTGAAGGCACTACTTGTCAAAAAAAAACACCTGTTGCTGTTATATTATTCTTGATACAACTCCATTAGACCAACTGGAGTGAAGCTGGCATTTGATTATGCACAAAATATTTTGTGGTTTCTTCAGATTCAGTAAATCTGAGTTTAATTCCCCATTTCTTTGTTCCTCTCCCCCCCTTTTTTTTGGTGGAAAAGAGTATTATTGTTGAAATACTGAAAAATGAATATATTATAGGTATGGCTGTGTGCTATCATCGTGATGAAGTTGGTAAGCTACTGGTTGCTGAAAAGAATGGACTCATTCACCTTTACAATATTCTGAGCCATCAAGCCATTCTATCGCTTGACAGTGGATGTGTTCCACTTATGTCAGCTGATTGGTCTCCCAGCAACTGTCTGCTTGTGGCTGCAGTTGCTGGTGGAGAATTGTTGGTATGGGACATGTCTAGGCCCAGGTGATGAAAATTATGCATTCTCCTATTAACTTCTGTGGTTTAATATAGTTAATGCAGTATGTTATACAAACTGAAATTCACCAGAAATGAGTAATAAAGGTTTTGTTGAGAGGCAGCTGAACACTGTTATTTTTTAAGCGACTTCAAATCAGATATAGTTCTTCACCTATTTTTAATTACAAAATCTCAGAAGTATATTCCATGGTATGGACAGTCATATTTTATCATGCATCTAGAATGTACTAGAAATTTCTATTTGTATGTTTGTTTTAGATGTGGATAACAATTTCCTCAAAAGCAGCAGAAGATATGCCTGTAATGATACATGTCAGTCTCACTGAATGTAACTGTACGATATGAAGCCTGTTATATGTGAATGCCATCCTGATGTTCACATTGTGAATGCCATCCTGATGTTCACATTGTGAATCCTGCTTTTATAGACTAGTGATTGAATCATGGAGATGTAACAGCTATAAGTGCAGTACCAAAGTGTAGATTAAGTTTTGATTTGTAATCTGTTTATCATGCTGATAATCAGGAATAAATTACTGCAGTGGGCCTCACTTTAAATGCCATGACCAAACATGTATAAATTTTGTAGGAAAGCTTCTATATTAAATGATATGTATCGAGTATTTATCAATTTGCTGATAGTCGAACATTTCTGGTTCTGAACTTAAGTTTTTGATAAGAGAATCATCTCTGCCCCTCTCTGAATTAAAATTTCTGGTTTCTTGTAAAGCAATGGTATACATTACCAGTCCATGACAGAGTTCCTATTCTTCAGAAAACTGGAAAATCTGAACTTTAAACTCACATCAAATCAATGTAAGTTTGCAAACAGTACTTTACAAACTATACTTTCTGAACATATGTTATATTAATGTCTGCAGGATTTTGGTAGGACTGAATATAGCGTAATGTCAGTTTCCATCTGTGTATACTTTGCCTTAACATACCCTATGTATTAGCTGTATGCACGTAATATTATAAGGTTGTGTATTATTTTCAGTTTGCCAGTAGATGCAAGACCTGTTCATGTTGAAGGTGGGCAGCTGCTGCGATTCTCTCAGCTGAGTGAACACTATATTGCTACAGTTGGTCAGTCTGAGCTCCAGCTGAAGGTGACACATGTCAAGAGCAAACATCCTGCACTGACAGCGTCACTGCAGGTACTGATCTAAAACAAGTTAGGAAGTGTATGCATACTGTAACAATTCTGGCACATTTGTTCCCTTTGGTTGAATTATCAAAAGACTGTAAACTTCAGGAAATTGTGTATTTGGGCATAAAATATGAGTTCCACTTTCCTCTGCAACCTTTGTTTGAAACATTTTTGCCCTGATAAATATTTGGTGCCTTATGCACGTATTATGCTGCATAAGTGCGCAAAAACACATGTAAGTCTTCATGTGAAGTACCTGTTATTGTTGTCTGATTTTAACTAAAACTGGAATTGGTCCTTAAAATTACCTAAAATGAAATTTCATGAACACCCTTTCAGACTGGCTGAATAACTGTAATAGACATTCCACAGCGATGTTGACATACCTAAATACTGGTGTCCTTTATGATGTACTCTATTTTCCTGAGCATAAAACAGAAAACTGCTTCCTAGTCCAGTATTGTGAAAAAGTACAGGTGCTTTATGTAATTGTGCACAAAGTTCAACATGTTGTGCATAGCTGAAGACTGTAAAGGGGGGTTGTCTTCTAGTCAGGTGAATACAGTACTGATGCAATATCTGAAGTGGCCCTTGCTAAAAGTACATTGTGTGAAGCCAGGAAAAAAATATGTTTGCTGGAAGTTGAGTTCATTTTCATGCTTTAACATCTGAAAAACCTGAATCAGCATATGAAGAAAATAGCCAAATGTTTTACATAAATCAATACATACCGGCATAAATGTTTTCAGCCAGTGTAGTACAAATGATATAATAAAGTGTGCAGAACAATGCAGGTATTAGCTGTGCAGATGATTAACCATAGCCAATGTACAATGGTCATGAATAGCATAAGATAATTATACTGTTAGTTGTTCTTAATTTTTAACCCACAGAGTGTAAGTAGTTCTACAGCATGTGCCTGTTAAACTTGCTCTAAGTGACTCACTCCTCTAATTTACACTGCATTGATATGCTGCTGTACTGTAATGTGAAACAGCACATTCTGAGCATATTATGGAAGGCTTCAGAGATACGCATGACACTAGTACATACAAAGCTAGCCTGGCCTTTCAGAACATGGTGATTATTCCAGCTTTTGTGAAGATCTGTCAGATTTTAGAGTTAACCACCATATATTGGGTTTGCACCATTCTTTTTGTACAGGTTTCAAGTGACAAGAGCCGTTACATAAAGAGTCTGCCATTGTTTTGACTGATAGTTTTACAGTGAACTCTGTAACAGGTACATTTAATATAGCAGCAGCATTATCCATCCTGACTTACTACAACATAATACATTTCTGTACATTAGTGCCATTAATTTTTTGTTTTGTTACAGCTTGTTGGTGGCTTGACGTGGCACTTCTGCTTACCATATGTATGTGTGGGGAATGATCGTAAACTTTGCTTCTGGAAAGTTGTAACCAAGTGAGAGAAGAAATTACACAGCCAGTGATGAGAAATATGTTCCTGGTCACAAGAAAACTTGAACACTTACAATCACAATACCTGAAACAAGCAGATACTTAAGCAGACTCTAGAGTTCATCAGCAGAAGAGTCAGAAGGTAACAAATATTTAGAGTATTTGTGAAAGATCTGATACAGTTTTATCTGTATATGAATCCTCTGAGTTCCAATTTTTCACTGTAGACCAATTAATATTGCTGAAATACAGCCATGTTTGACTGACCACAGCAAGTGTTGTTATTGCTTATCACATGTGCTCAGCTGGTACCTTACCATCTCTCAGATGCCTCCCTACAGAGTTCTGTTGTTATTGGCATTGTGGCATGTTAGGCCATTACATGGTCACCAGATGGCATGACATGCCTTCTTTTAGATTTGAAAAGTCCAAAGATGTTACATTTCAAGGCCTTGTTCACATTCTGCCTTGTACAATTCAAATGACATTGGAGACTATACAGGCGGGAATCCTTAGTCTGCTAAATTAAATGGTACTTTACAGAAGCTGCTAGGAAGAAAGTAGTAGTATGTGAATGGGTTAAGGTACGTCAACTCACTTTTCAAAACCACAGTGTTTCAGCTCTCTCTCCTTTCTGAGGTAACAGAATAAGGTAAACAATCCTATTCTGTTTCGCCTCATGGCACAGAAAATTTCACATGATCCAGGGTTTGAAGGGATCAGAAATCTTACTCTACTCAGCCCATTGGTAGAGTTACTCTCAAACAATGGCGCAAGTGAGACTGGCTGTCCCAAGGGAGTCCCATGGAGTAGCAGTCCTTACTTTATCCCATAACCACAAGCAGAAAACAAAGCCCATTTCTCAAAAGAATGGGTTCATACACAATAAAAAGACGCGAATGAAACAGTGACTCTTGGCAGGGGAAGAATTTTTTCTCCATCATATCCAAGTAGGTCTTAAGAGTCCACCCAAATTTCTATCTAACAGACAATGGGGAGTTCATTTTTTTTTGCGGGGGGGGGGGGGCCCCTTGCCGTTACTGGGCTGTGAAACTAACCATCCATCTCGATGGAGCATTACTTCCACTTTAGTAACGTGCCTTTACAGCATTACATATGAACAATTCCCCCCCCCAGGACAAAATAAAGTGCCAGACATTATGCATTTTTACCTTATAATTTATAATTCAGATCCAAGAAAAATTCTACTGTTTCACAATATATACAAACTTACTGTGTCCTACTACTGTACTTTTCAACATACACATGACAAAGCCATACAGAATTCAAATGGCTGGGTGCATAACATGTGAAACAGACAGACCATGAGTATTCAATTAATGTTACACAAATTTCTTCCTAGAAGGAACGTGTCACAGCATCTTCGTGCTAAAGGAAGAGGTAACTAACAAACAATATAACACAACAGTAAAGTTGAACATCCACATCACGTGGGATATCAAGCTGTGTTAAGTGGTAAATAGTTACTTATGCTTCGGAGAGTGTACTGCCCCCATCTTCTGGGTCTGGCAGACCAAGCCACTCTTCTTGGACTGCTGGACCCTGAAGATGGAAGCAGTATGCACCTATGAAGCATCTGCAGCACAACATCCCAGATGACGTGTATCCTTATCAACACAGCTGTAAGAACCTCAAATCTTGCAATGGTGAATTTCCCTACTGTGCCAAAGCACAAGACTGAGGGCACAGAGCTGATGCTGTTTGAGGTTTATCTAATTAACAAATGGAAAGGAAATGACCACAACCAGTCATGGCCCAACATGAGGTACTACAACAGCATTATCCTGCTGGGACTGAGGAAAACCATGAAGAACCTCAGTTAGAAGAGCTGGTATCACACAACCTCCCAAACAGGAATCACAAGCACTACCCACTGCACTACAATATTTGGTTACAGGCGACATGCAAGTGAAGTTCCACATGTACTTAAATTACTGAATGACAGCATGGCATAATGCTCCAGTCACTTTATCCCTGAGAGAACAGCCCACTGTATGGATCATGCAGGAGGCTGGCCTAGGCTCAGAGCCATTCAGATATTGTAGCAAAGAGAATAAATACCACTGCATGTAATCAAAGTTAACATGGTTTTTATGGATTTTACCCTATGAAAATCTTAACTGGATATTCCAAAACTACATATGCCTCCACTACGCTTTACTTATCAAGAACAATAATATTTACAGCATTGATTAGTCATACAACAACACCCTTCACCAGCAGAGGATAAAAGGAACACCAGCAGGGAGGATACTATATCCACAACAAATCAAAACATGATTTAATCAATATAATTAGATAATACATTATAAAATGATATAAGAAATCTTTATGTAACAAAATAATTAAACAAGATTACAGCAATCTGTAATATACTCTGGTAAGGAATGAGATCTCGCTCTATACAATTTATACCTAACACCTTATGGTTATATTTATAAATTTTAGTCTTTACATTTTTGTACCCAATGGATTAGCCTGAACATGACAAAACTAAGTCACAACATGCTGCAAAAGTAATTCACAAGTTTTGTCAATAATGAAGTTATGTTGAAGGTGTATATAACTTACCCTTATTTCACACTTCACATTAATTGGTCCATCACCTCCCATTGGTGGCAGAAGCTCATTCTCATTAACACTTAGGACCTACGAGAAAGATATTGTCATTACCTTCACTGCCAATACATGAAAGCCTTTCTGACCAAACCAAAAATGATGTCTGCACTATGTGTCATGATGGATAAGTCTTGCCACATGGACCAGGTTCTCACCAACTAATGGCCAATAGCATAACTACATCAAAACACTGTGGATAAAATACATAAATAGATCTGTCACTGCATTATAAACATACACCTTAAACTGACCATGATTTTGAGACCATTTTCCAATTCAGTGAATTACAGGACACACAACTGTTTTGCTGGCTACTAAATAAGAAAGGAGTATTTTAAAAAATCAAGGTAAAACTTTGGATATGGTAAAAGGCCACCAAAGCTAAATAAACCCAAGTAATACTGACTGCCTGTAATCAGAAAGGCAGCATGCGCAATAACAAAATGTTTAGCAACATCATTACTACATCTGGGCAACAGCACAACCAGTTTCTATCCTCTGTACATGCAACATTATATTAATCTTTATTTGGCCACACCTCAGACTACTGTAACCTTTTTCTCCATTTCAATATGTTATTAAACAGGATAGTCTTAATGTGCATGACTAAATGGGATGCATAAAATGATGAACATCAGAACCCATATTTTCATTTCATGTACAGTACCAACTAAATGCACTTACAATATATACTACATTACAGTCACTTCACTCTGACATGTTTTGGCATGACAATGCCATTTTCAGGGAGTACATACCAAGCTTAAAACCATCTATAGTAAAATGGACCACATCTATGAAATTCGCAAACTTCTACGAACCCTGCAGCCCATACCAGTTTTTATGTGGATAAAATATGAGAATCTTCTATTGTACTATGGACATATGTGTAAATCATAACGTAAAACATTTAAATATAAAATATTCAAAATATAAAGGGATCCCTATGCAAGCCTAAGGCCCAAGGCGGAGTAGAGGTATAGTTCTACCCTTTCGTTACCCTCAATGCTAGAAAGGGGTGGGGTGGCTAGCTCCATGCCCTGGCCACTTTACCCCCAGGAAAGACCCAGGACCCATTGTACAGGAGGCAGAGTGGGCCCCAGGGCCAGTCAGGATGGGTGCACAAAATCTCACCCCTACTGGGAGTGGATCCCCAGACCATCCAGCCCAGGTATGAGTGAGTGTGGGTCGAGCCCTTGCGGTCCCAATGCATGTAGGCCTTCACAGGCCCTTTGTGCCGCCTCACTAGGTCCAAGTCATAAGAGCTCTGTCCCTCTAAAGAAGTTCTAGATTGTCTCTAGACTCAGACCTCTAATGTCCTCAGGGTCCAAGAAAAAGGATCCCAGATAAATATGCCTGAGTGTCACCAAGGATTCACACTCACACAACACACAGGTTGAGGTTCCTCCCCCAGCCCTGCATTTCCTACACAAGGGACTATCCATGAGACCCATAATGTGAATATTTCTTCTCAGTGTGTTATGCCCAGTGAGAAGGCCAATAACTACCCTGGACTGCGCCCTGTTAAAGGACATTAGCGTGGTCTTGGTAGCAATACAAGGGCCTGAGATCAACTCTCGAGCCTGTCCCAAAGTGCCAGCCAGACCCTGTCATTGCATCAAGTGCTGTCTATCCAACCAGCCCTGCATTTTTCTTCTTATACTCTGCCCTGAGACTCCCAAGGCCAGATCCGGTCCAACAAAGTGGTGAGCAGAGCCCTCCCTTGCGAACTCATCAGCGATTTCAATTCCACGTATCCCTGAATGTCCGGGCACCCTAAGAGTCCCAGAGATTGGTAAGTGGAGACACTATCCAATGCCCTTTGGCACTGTCGTACCAAAGGAGACATTTCTGTCCAGCCCATAGCAAGTCATTATAGTGACTATGCTATCCCAGCCCCAAAATATTCAAAACATATAAAATATAATTAAAGACAATATTCTTCTAAGTCATGGTAGTGTACATTCAAACATCTACAGCAGTCCTTGATCCAATGCAGACCGTGTCTCTGTATGACACGCAGTGTGATGTGTTTAATACCTTCTGTGTTCCAAGAACTTACAAAATACCAGTAGTAGCAGTATAAGATAAACTCAAAGAACAGAGAGTTTATTTTGATGGTGAAGATGAGGGATACACAGCAGCACTTGTATATGAGAGTTATGCAGCACTGAAGCCATGAACCTCACTTAATGAAAGAGACGACTTGACTGAACTGGGAATGATTTGCACAGTAGCAGAAATGTGGGGGACACCGACTTGCCAGCCACACGGTCTCATCCCAATTTGTCAGAACCAGTCACCAAAGGTCAAAGTAACGGAACTAAAATAAGTAAAATGTTGGAATCCTGAACATCAAGGTTTACACATTTAAAGCCTCTATAACAAACATTTTTGCTGTGTACCACAAAATAAAATTTAAGTTTCTATGTACCAACACTTTTTTTGTATTTACATAAAAAAGCTGAAATTGGGAACACCAGTTGACAGCAGTGATGAGTTACATATGTTGGTAGCAATGCTGCATATTAGCAACATATATGGCTTATGTTTCATTTATTTCTTAAAATTTGTATCCTTTTTGTTTTTATTTTTTTTATTAAGGCTGCATACCAGAGTTATGCATAGCACAGACTGAGAAACCACACTCATAGAAGTACACTGTCAATACATCATGTCATCATAAATGTTATGTTACGAAATAATAATGCTCAGTGGTGTTAGTGCTAGAGCAATGGTACCATCTTCAACAGTACTAATGTGAAAAATGCTCAGCTATTCTGAACTATCTAAAATTGCAGTTTTTCTCATTCACAAGGCTTATTCACAAGATGATCAAGCATCTCAATTCGTTATGCAACTTTCACAATTATGGAACAGTAGAAAAATTAAATCTGTATCTGTCTAAACACAACTAAATTCTATTTATTATATAGAAAGCATGTTTTGACCTTTCTCAGGTCATCCTCAGGTTCACAATTGGTCTTTATAACATACTGAGGAAGAAATATACATTATGTAAGTCCATAAAGGCTCAGTTAAAATATTAAAAATTGGTAAGGTTGTAACAAGGAACAATATATGTGGTTAGAGGTTCTACCACAACTGTTACAATTGTTGTTTACATATTTTAATTTCCTTGTCATTCAAAAGCTGTCATAGTATAATCTCCAATCTGAGTATCTCGAAGCAGATTCATTCCAAATTTAATTATGTAAGTGAACTTCCTTCCACATTTTCTTATCTAAGCTTCCAAAAGGGAATGATTGTATAATTAGAAAATGGATTGATATGCCACCGAACGGTTCTTTAAAAATAACAAGTGTTTTTGTAACTCCTTCAGACATACGTTACAAAACCATCTACATGGAGTTCACATTTTTTACCTCCTGTCAGAGTACTGCTACGTGTTGCTCTGTCGTGTCTGCATGACGATCCAGTTGTCGGCCCTTCTTTCACCATTCGCAAACGAGATCAAACGATTCACGGTTTCCTCCTGGTAGCCGAATGCTTCTGCATTCTTCAAAAAGCATATGAATATTATCTTAATAACATAACACATGACCATGCAAATTTTACTATTGTCAACTCATGCAAACCACCTACACTTCCACTCACCCGCGCCGTGATGTGTGGTCTCGTGCACCATACATGACAAACGGGAGTGGTGGCAGCATCGTCGATCCGTCGCCCATGCAACCTCAGGAAGGAAATTCGTATGGGGTCGTGGCGACCACAGATCATTTAGTAGAGACATTCTCCTACGGGCATCGTAAGTGATGCCTAATTCAGTTCATTTACCTAACGATTGTCAGAGGATGACGCCATGCATGGATGTCTATAGTTCCCGACGTTTCGGAGCTGCTTCCTCCATTATTCCAAGACTATAAGCACCCAGTTACAGCACATAAACTAGCTACAGACGTTTCTGTACCAATATATACGGTGTCGTGCCAAAAATGTCGAATTTTCATCACCGGTATAAGTACAGTAACAACTCGCTCAACGTGGTTTGTCACTACACGCGGTTACAAATCGCATATGGGGAAAATTTCGTCTGCAGGAGCAAAATTTGAACACATGGGGATCCACGCCGGCAGTTACTTATCCCAACCGCCACGGAAGCTAACAGCATCACCTAGCCACGCACTGCGTAAATGTTTAACCTTTTAAAACGTAGCGGTTACTTTACATACCACCAGGTGTAACATTGAAAACTTCTACGTGGTGCTCACATTGCATTCATGTGTTTTGTGCGGATCTCAGGGCAAACAGCGGTTATTTCGCTATACAGCATTAACGGACTGGTTTTTATAACCGAGACGGTGTGTGTTTACTGCGCGGTACGGACTGAGTCCTTATTTAAAGCAGATAAACTTCGTCTTTAAAAGTTTAATGTTAAAATAGCATGTCAAGGATGACGGCCAATAAGCGTCCGCATTCATGTAAGCCTATTTTTTTCCCATACGAAGTTCGCGCAACGCGTTTTGCCGAACTCCCCCCCCCCCCCACACCCCGGACAAGGGATTGTACCATAAACCTCGCATGCTAGCGTTTGTTATGACTTTCCTCACTGCGACTACATATGGACTATCTGTGGCCTAAGTATATCTAATACCACTTTGTTCCTGAATATTTTTCCATCAATGCCACTTTATTTCTGAATGTTTTAGTGCCAGTGACTGTTCACCTTTAATAAATAATTCTTACATGATGAGAACAAATGCATTCATATGGATTCAAGTTTACAAACTTTGTACCGAATATTACCATGTTTAATATTTATGAGGTCCCGACTTGAAGTCTTCACAGGGACACCTACAAGCCTGACTGAGGTTTTCATCCATTATCTGAAGTCCCTTCTGCCAAATCTGGTGGGTAGTACCTGAAAGTCATTCCATGTCCTTTCCACGTAATTATCCTACTATTCAATGCTGTACAGTCTGAGTTATAACAACTAAGATTACAAACTGCATAAAATAGGCACAAAAATGGACTGTAGTTCTTCCATTTCCATAACCAATAAATCACGCACGCTTAAAATCTCTGTTCATTGACCACATTTCGAGCCCACCTTTTCCTCAAACACAATAGTGCACCTTGGTTGCAGAATATGTAACATGTTTGATGCATCAGAAAAGAGAATGTAACACATCAGTATTGAAGGGACACTTACAAAAATATAAATGTCATGAGATTTTGTGTCATTGTCAGCTATGTCCATACCATCACAAAACAATATGAAAACCTAAAGAGTAACTTCCAATGTGCATGACTCACTGACATAAGACCTCAAGTGAATCACGGTGTTCTAACAGCCAGTAACTAAGTAGTCCTGATCAACCCATGCTTCTGGAATCTATTTTAATATTATGCTATCATATCTACACACTTTGACTGAGTGTTATCTTCTCTCCCTGAAAGTGATTGCTTGGAAGACTAATACAAAAATTAGTGAAATATGTGAACTGATCGATAATTCTCTCAATCTGCAGTTTACATTTTACCATGTGAAATTAAAGGCGGTTATCATACTGCACAGAATTGTAAAACAAAGGCTGCATTATCACTGGTTCACTGGAGGTAAATGGATTAGACTATTAATTATAATAAACAGATAATTTAAATAATGTACAAAGTGACCTGCAGCCATAATAATGCATTGAGCTCCCACGGTTCCATTTCTCCCAGTCCTCCTACAGGTCATGAACATAACCTGTAATCTGTAACAAACATGACATTTTCTCAGACTTTTGTTTATTATGTAGCTCACATTATGTCAATGTTTAAAAAAATTCTATTCACTGCTACTCTAGGGCCCATGCTGTAAGAAAGTTTTTAAACACAACAAAAAGGAAGCCAAAACCCGCACAGGAAAACTCTCCTTTAAAAAATTAAGGACTTTTTAATAATAAGGTATAGTACTACAGTTATTCACATTTAACTTACAGAATACTTTTACAATATAAATACAAATCCCTTGTCAGACAGCCAGTGATGCTGAAGTTTTGTCATTACAATAAAGCTCAACTTCACCATTTTGATAATCCTGTAGTCATGACTCCATATGCTATTTACAAACACAGGGTGTTCTAATTTCACTTCTGCAACACTGAACCGTTTAACAGCTATTAATTGATGTTTATTTACATGTAACTTCTACATAGGAGAAATTTATTTTAAAAATTCTAAATAATGTTTGAATTAACGTTCAAATTAGGATTTCATTAAATCAGGGCATAACCTGAAGACAGGTGGCCAATCTTGTTTGTAATGGAACTATGGTACATTTCATTATTATTTTCGTTCATGAGGAGCAAATATAATCTACCTACACAATGCAAAAGACAGCAATCTCTTACCTATTACACACTCCACTTTACAGCTGCCTAGTCTTCAGCACTCAAAACTCTCAGGCTAACACACAATTTTACACACAAGCAGAAAGGAATCTGAGCTCAAGAAAATCAAAATCATACACATAATGATACTTGGGAATAATGAGAAGTTATGAAAATATTACCATATTTTAAAGCAAGCCTTACAAACAGTTAAATTCAAGGGATAAAAACAGTTCTTGACCCTCACGTCACAAACTGTAATTACTTGTGATGATGGATCAATGAATACAAATAAATTAATGAATTAACTGTAATTATTTTAAATCATGCCAGTTTGGTCATGTAGCCAAGAGTACACAGTCAAGATGTCATGAGCTAAGCTCAGAAAACACCTGTTGTAGTTTGCACTAACCAGACACAACTGCTCAATATTTAACTATAACAGTGACAAAAATGAGAAGGATGAATATGCTTTTTATAACTTCCATTAAATGCAATAACTAAAATCACAGTTACTCAACACTCACTTCTGAGATTCGCCACCTCCTATAGTTGTATTTTTTAAGCCTTATAACAAGTAATGTCTTTGCATTGCAATTCTTGATTATCAGCAGCAAAATCAACATATACATCAGTTATGGAATCAGCATATGTAATGTTAAAAAAATACAGTTTTCTTCAGATTCTGCTTTGTTGTATACATATTTAAATGGCACCCCCCATACTGAAGAATTTAAGCAGATGCAGTTATTAAGTATGTCACCATTTCTCATGCTTACATTCTCTTGGCCTTTCATTTCAACTTTCATGTTAGCTGTATTATGTGCTGGAGTGAGTGAAACGTGCTGGCATACATTGCAGTGACCATCCTCAGAATAAACAAGGCATGAGGATAGCGTAACTCCATTCTAGGCCCGAGACGCAGAGGGTGTAGGTCCAATTTTATCATATCTGAGATAATACATCATTTTTCTTAGAATTTCAAGCTCTTTCAGATGCAGGTGGTTTAAGTCCAAATATTGTCCCAGTGTAGCTGGACTGAGAATTAAACAGCAGTAAGTCACACAATCTACTAAATGACTATTATCTCTGTTACGAAACAGCCTACAAAGCCTCGGACCTGGACCGATTCTTTGGTACGACCCCAGCTACGGAAAAAGGATATGAGTTTTGGAACATGGAATGTGAGGAGCATGTATAGGCCAGGGTCACTTATGACAGTGGCCAGGGAATTAGCTAAGTACAAGTTAGATTTAGTGGGTGTACAGGAGGTTAGGTGGGACAAAGAAGGGACTGTAAGAGCCGGGGAGTATACTTTTTTCTATGGCAAAGGGCAGGAAAATCATCAATTGGGAACAGGTTTTTTTGTGCACCAGAGAATGGTATCAGCAATCAAGAGAGTGGAGTTTGTTAGTGCTAGGATGTCATACATAGTGCTGAGAGGCCGCTGGTGTAATATCATTGTTCTGAATGCGCATGCACCAACGGAAGAGAAGGGTGATGATTCAAAGGACAGCTTCTATGAGGAATTAGAAGGGGTTTTTGATCATTTTCCTAAATACCATATGAAAATTCTGTTAGGAGATTTTAATGCAAAAGTGGGGAGAGAGGATATTTTCAAACCGACTATTGGGAATGAGAGTTTACATCAGGATAGCAACGATAATGGTGTTAGAGTAGTAAACTTTGCCACATCAAAGAATCTAGTTGTTAAGAGCACTATGTTTCCGCACCGAAATATTCATAAATACACCTGGACCTCTCCTGATGGGAAGACTCACAATCAGATCGATCACATATTGATAGATAGGAGACGGCATTCCAGTATACTCGATGTGCGATCTTTCAGGGGAGCTGACTGTGATACTGATCACTATCTGGTGGTTGCGAAAGTTAGGGAAAGACTGGCAGTAAGTAAACAAGCAGCACAGAAGTTTGATGTAGAGAGATTTAATCTCAAGAAGCTAAGTGAACTAGAGGCTAGGAAACAGTATCAGCTTAAGATCTCAAACAGGTTTGCAGCTCTGGAAAACTTAAATGTTAGTGAGGACATGAATAGGGCTTGGGAAAACATTAAAGAGAATATCAAAATCTCAGCTCAAGAGAGTCTAGGTCTACACGAACGGAAGCAGCATAAACCATGGTTTGATGCAGAATGTGCAGAATTTTTAGATAAAAGGAAGCAGGCTAAAATTCAGTGGTTACAGAATCCAAACCAAAATAATGGAAATAATCTGCACAACGTAAGACGTGAAGCTAGTAGACATTTCAGGAACAAAAAGAAGGAATATCTGAAAGCTAAAATTAATGAAATTGAAACAAACAGTAAGAAGAAGAATATAAGAGACTTGTATAGGGGTATCAATGAGTTTAAGAGGGGGTACCAGCCTAGAAGCAATGTAGTAAAGGATGAGAAGGGTGACCTGGTTGCAGACTCCCACAGTATTTTGGCTAGGTGGAGGAATCATTTCTCCCAGCTGTTGAATATACACGGGGTTAATGATGTTAGGCAGACTGAAGTACACACGGCAGAGCCACTAGTGCCTGAGCCCAGAGCCTTTGAGGTTGAGATGGCTATTGGAAAACTAAAAAGCCACAAATCACCAGGTATTGATCAGATTCCAGCAGAATTGATTAAAGCAGGGGGTAGGATTATTCGGTCTGAAATCCATAAACTTATTATTTCTATTTGGAATAAGGAGGAATTGCCTGAGGAATGGAAGGAGTCGGTCATTGTGCCTATTTATAAGAAGGGTGATAAGACAGATTGCAGTAACTATCGAGGCATATCACTTTTGTCGACTACATACAAAATTCTATCCAACATCCTTTTGTCAAGGTTAACTCCATATGCAGAGGAAATTATTGGGGATCATCAGTGTGGATTTCGACGTAACAGGTCAACCACTGATCATATATTCAGCATTCGTCAAATACTTGAGAAAAAATGGGAATACAATGAGGCAGTTCATCAGCTATTTATAGACTTCAAGAAAGCCTATGATTCAGTTAGGAGGGAGGTCTTGTATAATATTCTCATTGAGTTCGGTATCCCCATGAAACTAGTAAGGTTAATAAAAATGTGCCTAAGTGAAACATATAGCAGAGTTCGGGTAGGCAAACATCTGTCTGACACGTTCCCTATTAAGAATGGCTTGAAACAAGGAGATGCTCTGTCGCCATTGCTTTTCAACTTTGCTTTAGAATATGCCATTAGGAGAGTTCAGGCAAACCAGGAGGGCTTGAAATTGAATGGTACACATCAGCTTCTGGTTTATGCTGATGATGTTAATATATTGGGCGGAAGCGTACATAGCATAAAGAAAAATGCAGAAGATTTAATTATTGCTAGTAAGGAGATTGGTCTAGAAGTAAATGCTGAGAAAACTAAGTACATGGTCATGTCTCGAAATCAGAATGCACGACACAATCACAACATAAATATAGATAATAAATCCTTTGAAAGGGTGGAAGAATTCAAATATTTGGGAGCAACCCTAACGAATCGAAACTCCATTCATGAAGAAATTAAGAGCAGATTGAAGTCGGGGAATGCTTGCTATCATTCGGTGCAGAATCTTTTGTCTTCGAGGTTGCTATCCAAAAACACAAAGATTAGGGTATACAGAACTATAATTTTACCTGTTGTTCTGTATGGATGCGAAACTTGGTCTCTCACACTGAGGGAGGAACAAAGACTGAGGGTGTTCGAGAATAGGGTGCTGAGGAGGATATTTGGGCCTAAGAGGGACGAGGCGACAGGGGAGTGGAGAAGACTACATAACGAGGAACTTAATGACCTGTACTCATCACCAAATATTGTTCGGGTAATCAAATCGAGAAGACTGAGATGGGCGGGGCATGTGGCACGTATGGGGGAGGAGAGAGGTGCATACCGGATTTTGGTGGGGAGACCCGAGGGAAGGCGACCACTTGGGAGACCCAGGCGTAGATGGGAGGATAATATTAAGATGGACATTCGGGAAGTGGGATGGGAGGACATGAACTGGATTGATCTGGCTCAGGATAGGGACAGGTGGCGGGCTCTTGTGAATGCGGTAATGAACCTTCGGGTTCCATAAAATGCGGGGAATTTCTTGACTAGCTGAGAAACTGTTAGCTTCTCAAGAAGGCCTCTGCTCCATGGAGTTAGTTAGTTAGTTATCTCAAATATGATCTACCAAATGACTATTATCTCAAATATGATACAATAGGACTTACACCCTTATGCTTCTCAGGTCCAGAATTTATAGGCCTGACAATGGAAGTAAATAGGGGTGTGCAGTGTCATGCCATCCAATTGGAAGGAAAAACCATTCAGCATATAAATCTCATGGTTTGGGGCTGAGCTCTGCAGCTACATTTCCCCAGCTTCAAGGGCAACATAGCCAAATCCTGGACTGTAGAAGTATGGGGTTTCCACCACAAATATCCACTCTGCATGTCCCTGTATCACACAAGAAACCACTGAAATAGTCAAATACTCCGTCAGCTTCAAATGTGAGGACAGATCAGTACAGTCTGGTCTCAACTCTTTCCCTCTGCTCTCTCTTCCTAACTACAAGGAACCTTTCCATTACATTGCACCACACAGCCCACACCCCCCACACCCAGACATTATGTCAATCTCAAGGCCGACATATCAGACCACTGCCTCTGTCCACCACATTCACCCTGAAGATGGTGACTGTAACATATGCTGAAACACAACTACTTCAACACAGATGAACCACGAAGACCAGAATTACATATTTAGTGAATCTGTGGAGAATGAGACGTTAGCTTGTACAGCAGCAATGCACAGAGTAGTATGCTAAAAAACATAAAAGTACTTCATATACTTCCAAAAGTCCACTGGTAATGTTTCTTCCAGAATTCTGAAATGGTGTCATTATATATCCTAACTTGTTACTGTATCATAGTTTTTATACATGCTTACAAAACACAGCAGTTCCCCGACAGTGACAGAATGTATATAATCCAGATTCTCTCACATACATTATAGTTTCATTGGTTGAATGAGAAAATTACTTTCAAGAGTGAGACCACTGATGGTAACATTTTGCTTTAATTGACACTATTCTGATTTATGTCCCTAGGAATAAGGTGTGAAAGTCACTCCCAGTCTCACAAGACTTCACAGTGCCAATAGAACCATGACAAATATGATAAAACATCAGGTAGTGTCATTTGTACCATTTTCCTAATTTGTATTTCTTAGATACAGAAGGCACAAGAACTAAGATACGTAACACCAAATGCATGTTCACTATGTTCTACAAAGTCTGTTGTATGACTAACTAAACAACAACACTTAACCCTTCAATGACACTGGAATTTAAATTCCAACTACTGTCAAGAATGGCAAGGTTTTAAATTTATAGTACCCTCAAATGCTTTCACGACCATACGGTACACTGAGGCCAGCAGAAAAAGAAGAATTAAAGGTCTGTACAATGCATCAAGGCCAGCATTGAAGGGTTAAGGATCTACAGACATAAAATTATGTTTGCTAGTAATGTCATCGTTCACAATGTGTACATCAAACGAATTTCAGCAAAAAAGGCCTGAAAATAGGTCTCGCAAAATCTACATGTGAAGTAGCTAGGTACAGTATATGGAAAAGTACAAAAAATAATGCTGAACACATTCAGTGTGAAACAATTTTGGCAAGATAACTGCTCTTGTAGAAGATTAAAGAAACAACTGCAGACAGCAATTCACATTTTCAAAGTAATACTGTCAATGGTATACATATGCATGATTCTGTCCAACATGCATAACATATAATAACAAGGCACTGACAGACACCTGGAAGACCATAATTTTAGACTTCTAACACACCAGTTGGTTCCTTGAATGTTCATTACATGTGACTTTCAAATCATGAAAATACGACTGTACAATTTTATTAAATTACTTATTTTCTCAGTCATTTTCCAGGTTCTAAGAGTTGTATGAATACCAAATGAAACTCAATTTGACATACCATACTGTTAGATAGACTTTGCAGCATATATTTCAGAAAATTATTCAATTAAAATTCTTAAAACAAATGATTTTCCCTTCCGATTCAATATAATGCACAGTTACTGTTACACTATTACTTTATCCATTTCCAGAATTTGCATATTCAATGCCAAATTCTTCCTTTATAAGTCATCTGTTATGGGAAAAACATGTAATATGTTTTGTCAACATTACATACCTAAGTACAGGAGATACATATCAGGTGGCTTTCTGTAGTTATACTTCCAAAATGAGACTTACATCTCATAAAATGCCTCACTCTGCAGTTGTTATAAATCAAAAATGAAGAGAAAGGGGGGCACTATATTATTTTGATCACGTGACACTGTGACATGGAAGAAATTATGATACTTTACACAAGTTTCCATAAGAAAACAAAATACTTCAATTCCACATGTTTTGTCTTGTGCTTTTTGTTTTGGTATACAGCACTGTTGAAACGTAAAGACGGGGTGATCATAACTGAAAATGAACCTGAGCGTCTTTAAACAGCTTTTCATTTTAAGCAGTGCAATGTGTTAACCTTAAACCTGTCAATTAGTCAAAACTACACAAAAAGAGAAAACCTATTTCCAAAAAGCATTTGGAAAATGTGTTTCCATTCCTCCTGATGGAGAGCTATACTTCCTTCTGTTAAGAACAATATAGCTGCTGCCCTTCAGCTCCAAAACCACCACCACCACCACCACCACCAGACGATACTAGTCCCCAAATGGGGGTGGGGGGGGGGGGCAAGAATATGGAATACAATTTTAAAGCAGAACTCTTTGACACCTGCATTTAATGGCTTTATGAAAGGCAAGTACCTAATTTCCTTAAAATTTCTAAAGTAGCGGTCTAACAGAAGAATGGGATATTTTTCGAAACATATTAAAACAGGCAGCAAAAGAAAGAAGTGTAATGAGACTGAGGCACAAAGAAAGCTGAAAATCACTTCTTATCACAGTTACAAACTTACATAACCCAACAGCACCCCAGAACTTCTGAGATCTTACAAGAAATTAAAATGGTGAAACTAAAGAAAACATCGAGACTAGCAAATGTCATCAAGCAGCACTTTCCAAGATGTACAGACCCATAAGACTATAGGAGATCTCACACTTCCAATTTCCACCAATAATCAGATTGAAGACTTCACTTTTGATGAATAACACAGTGTCCTCACAGGCTGCAAAAGCAATGCAACACCTACAGAGGATAACATCAATATTAAATGGTTTAAACATTCAGCATTCCTTTCAAAGATGGGTTTTTATATTTTTAAGCAAAATTCTACATAGAAAAACCTCTTCTGAAAGTTAGCAAAAGCTTTAATAATACCATTATTTGAAAACCGAGAAGGAGATATGGCTTTGCCCTTCCAGAAGCAAAATACATACACCAGACTTCTGAAACTTAAGTATGTATAAATTCTATGATGAAACTGTATATGAAATACAAACTGGCTTTCATTAAGGAAAACACCCTGTGAGGATGGATTTTTCATAAAATTAATGATTAAAAATGCAGGATGTGCAACTTACAAACAAATGACGATTACAGATTTCAAGTCTTGATAAGTCAAAAAAAAAGTATCTGAAATCCTTGAAAACGACTGAATAAAAAATCAACTGCTTACATCAATACACAACATTTATAAAATACACTGGATAGCAGTATAAGTAGAACATACTCAGAATGGCAACCAACAAGTCCAGGTGTTCATCCAGGTTGCAGCAATATCTATAATATATATGGAAATCATTTATCACAAAATGGTGACTTATATCATGTAGCAGCATAACTGCAAATAGAAATTTAAACCTAGATAGTTTTCACAGATGACTAGGTTGTATTGGTAAAACCGTAAGATGAATTGTAACTCTCACTATACAAATTACACAAGAGAACTATTGACTTTTGATACTGAAAATCTTAATGTAAAGAGCAAAATAATGGATTTCCAAGAGAAACACCTCATACACAGTAACATTTGTACTTATATCAAACTTACTGAATAGCTTAACTTCCACACATAACAGTTTTATCACATATAAAAATAAAAAAATACATTATCACAGAACTTCTAAATTACAGTACAGCAATGGAAATAATAAAACAGTTTAATGTGTTCCATGTCCGTGCACTATACCATACAAAAACACTAATCACCAACAAATGCACAAAGAGAGTTTTATCATCAATCATAACACACTCCTATATGTTTCGACCCAGCAGGGTTGAAAAATGTGGGAGTGTGTTACGATTGATGATAAAACTCTTTGTGCATTTGTTGCTGATACGTGTTTTTGTAAAAAACAGCGTTCACACCCAGTCAGATCCAGGAATATACAGAACTGCCACTGACAAAGACTTTACTCAATGGAATGTTTCTGTCAATACCACCTTTCATTAATTACATCAGAAATATACAGGTATGTTAGAAAGGTCTAGGTATATAGAACTGTAATATGCCTGTTGTTTTGTATGAGGGTGACGCTTGGTCTCTCACATTGAGGGCGAAACACAGGCTGAGGGTGTTTCAGAACAGGGTGATGAGGAAGATATTTGGGCCTGAGAGGGACAAGGTGACAATGGAGTGGAGAAGACTACATAACGATGAGCTTTGTGCTATGTACTCCTCACCAAATATCATTTGGGTGATCAAATCAAGAAGAATGGGATGGGCATGGCATGTATAGAGGACAGGAGAGGTGCATACAGGCTTTTGGTGGGAAGACCTGAGGGAAGGAGACCACTTGGAAGACCTAGGCATAGATGTGAGGATATCATAATGAATCTTCAAGAACTGGGATGGGGAGGCATGGACTGGATTGCTCTGGCTCAGGATAGGGACAGGAAGCAGGTGCTTGTGAATGCGGTAATGAACCTTCGGGTTCCATAAAATGCCGCATTCTTGACCAGCTGATGACCTGTTAGCTTCTCAAGAAGGACTCTGTTCCATGAAGTTAGTTATATACAGGCATGTTTCATCTTATTCTTCTAAGCCACTACTAAGTCTTTCATACATGTGAATATACATGATGGTTAAATATTAACCAGTAATTCTTACACAAAAATCTTTACTACATCAAAGCACTGAAAAGAATTTAAGAGTTAAACCCTTTCAATCAAATGGCAAGTATGTGACTGAACACCTCAGTGTATGGACGGACAGACAGACAGACATACGTGTGTGTGTGGCACCAAATGGTGGCTCAGAACAAGCTGAAGCAACTTGTTGCCTACATATTTCTCATGTAATTACAAATACTAGCAGGTTGTGTCAACAGCAGCATTATTGCATTGTGCATATCATGTATGTTTCATACAAAGATTACAAGACTGGCATGGTCCATGCTGATTTATAGCAATAAGCTTGAACTGTGAGCTAGTAGAGTCATGGCAGCAGGAGAGTGGCAGGCCACAGCCTATTCGATTACAAAAAGAATGTAAAAATAATGTTTATATATACGTGAATCATGGAATTAACAGAAAATAGCAGGTTTGTATACAGAAGAAAACGTGTTCCACTCAACAGTACCATCGCAAATTCTCCGTATGCAATCAGAGACAAATTTGTTTGGCGAGAATCTACAAACACTGGCATAAGACAACAGGCCACCAGGACAAAGATGTGGAAGGCTGATGACAATGGTGGTGGTGGTGAGTGTGGAGAGTAGTCTCACTATTTAAGAAAAAATACCTTTTTCAGAGTGTTCTATTTTTATTATAGCTATGATCACAGATTTTAAATGCAACATTATTATGAGTGTTACAGGGATCATGAAACTATCGTCATTGCATGGATATACAACCTCCTGTTAATGAGAAAAACCAGGAACACACACCTCAAACTCAGTCACAAGCCATAAATTCTACAGAAGCTTTCTTATATGGATTTCTAAGTTCTGCTGCAGGACATTTCATAAACGACACATGTCTGAAAAGCATATGCAACAAGCCAGTCACTGCAGTGTGTGTGTATTACAGAAGTAACCTGTTGCAGTCCTCTTTGTACATAGAACTGACAGATCAGTGATGTATTTTGTCTACAGCACCACTCTGCCTTCATTTGAAGATGAATTACTGGCTCCACAGAAGCCTCCAGTCATCTGCTAAACTTTACGATGAACACATATTTCAGTATCACAACTATGGTGTCTCTCCCCACTTCAGAGGTACAGATATTATCACACTGCGCACTATGGCTGTTAAGAGGTGGACGTTTAAAAAACCTATTTATCGTAAGTCATCTTTAGGCAGATCACGTCAGACTATCTCCAATACCTGTAAAATTTACCAACTTGAAAACTGCAGGAGAACCCCTGGTGAAATCCTCTGAATACAGACCAGAAACGATAACACTTTGTGACAGGTACTGTGTTTTAAAATGGCTTACTAACGAAATCTGGACACTGTTACACATTACACAGAAAATCAGTTGTGGGAATTTTCAGTAATTTGTGATGTCATGCATGCTACAGTTTATTTAAAAGAATATTTTCAAACAAACACGCTTTACTGTATCTAAGAATACCATTCTCCTAAACAGAGTTACACACCACTGCCAACTCAACGCTAGAGTCAGAAGACATATGAATCACTGCCATCAAGCCCCAAGATTACTACACAACAGCATCCATGGAGTGGTTCACCTGATACTCCAGCACTCACACATTTGGTCATCATTGTGCAGTCGCAATGAGATGAATGGGTTATGCATCAGCACATGCCACAGAAAATTCAGTTTTGGACGTATGGCCTGTTTTCAATCAAACAAATGATCAATACAGACATATGGCCTTCACGGCAGTAGAATCTTATTTCTGTGCAAACTGGAATAGGAAGTCTACAGAATTATTCAGTGCACTTGACAGAGATTTTACAGATCAAAATCTGCAGCATTACTCTATAAATCATTGGAAGTAAACCATTCTTTTTTGCAAAGTATGTCAAGTCAGATAAAAAGAGCTCACGACACAATCTCTGGATGATACTGTAAATATTTGGCAAGTAAAATACTTGTACTTGCAGCATTTTGAACATGGACACAACTTTCAATTCTGTCATGCAGCAGCACATGATTCTTTCATACAAGTGAACTTTCTGCTGACTGGTACCTCACCCTGTAGGCACAGAATAATAGGGCTGCAAACGAAGGCATGAACCACACTGTGGCAATACAGGTTATTCCATATTAATGTAGGCCAGGAGTCTTCAACCTGCAGCCCGTGGGCTGCATGCGGCCCCCAGACAAATTTTGAATTTTGAGGGTAAAAAGTTGAATTCAAATATATAAATGTTAAATAAAATTCGTTCTGAAATATTTTAAATCTTTAATAAAATTTTAAACATATTTTTTGTTTTTTATGTATGAAATCTCAGTTAATGTTGTAGCAAATACTGCAAGACTATAGTAGGGAATGTCTGCAGAGTAGTTAGTACGCTGATATAGACAGGTTAGTGAAAAATAAGCAGTGCTACATTCCTCACTAAAGAGGAACTTTTTTTATGCTTGTAAAATTGTTTAGACATCACAATTGACATGAGAGGGAAGGAACAAATATGTTACTGGAATTGTGGATGGAAAGTAACATCATTTGTCATAATAAAGTAAAATAGACACAATTAGCCTTCTTGGATGTAACCCCATGTAGTCTGAAAGAGGTACCAACATTTCACAGGTATTTGCTGCCTCCATCATCACTATGGATTTCATTTACCCTTATGGCATCACATCCCCAGTGAGTGCCATAAAAACCTCAAAGCTCAAGCAGTTAATTTCCTACGCTTTCTAACCACTCAATGAACACCAAATAACAGAATGATTTATTCCTTGCTCTACTCCCTTCTCATATGACACTAACAACTGCTCTTCTGTGACCATTTAAAGTTTGGTTCCACATCAACATATCAGGACAAAGTGAGGACGTAACATAAGACTGGGGAAAACTTCATAATGAGGAGCTTCATGATCTGTTCTTTTCACCAATTATTATTCAGATGATAAAATCAATGAACATGAGATAGGCAGAGCATGTGGCACATACGGGTGAGAAGAGAAATGCACACAGAGTTTTGATGGTGAACCTGAAGTAAAGACACCACTTGGAAGAACTAGGTGCAAATGGAAGAACATTATTAAAATTGATTTTAAAGAACTAGACTGGAGGGTCTGGGTTGGATTAATTTGACTCAGGCTAGGGACAAGTCGCAGGATACTGTCAATATGGTTATGACCCTTCTACTTCCATAACCTGCAGGAAGGTTCTTGACCATATCAGAAAATACTAACGTCTTACAAAGGACTCTGCTGCATGGAATGGCTGTTTTTTAGTTCCACATTCAGAATTTCTGACAGATTTAGCTTCATACAACTAATGTCTGGCACAGTTACATTGTGAATGCAGGATGTCTGACAATCAAAAACTGTTGATGTAAAAATGAATGTCAAATAATGTATTTTAAACAATGACTTAAGAAAGACAGCAATTACTGCAAGTTCTTTATTCTGAAACAATGTTAAATTGCACATTTTAGTCAAAATATGTCAGCATTCATAGCGGCTTTTCTCAACTACCCATGTGCCTTAAGAAGACCTTTATCACATATATTAAGAAGACACCTGGTGATGGGAGTCAAAAATTTCTGCTCAGCAGTCACACAAGTACGTATACAGTCCAACTGCAGCAATGTACAACTCCACACATTGTGAACAGCAAGGAACTTACTGATACAGCAAATATATTGGTCATGAAAGAGAAATTTTCACTTGATTTATAGGTAAAAAACAGTCTTCTTGGCAGGCAGTATACCTAAGCAATTACTCAGAAAATCTTATAATTCGTGCTAAGCATTAATTTCCACGTAATCTGTAATAACTACTGTGCTCATAACAGAGTTTGTTTCATAAATGCCTAAGGTCATGCATTCAAACTACCCTGTCTCACATTTTTTATTTCTGCTGCCATGTTGTGAATTTCACCATGTGACTGCAATGCTGGCCACCCTGTAACCTGACTTAATTCTGCATGTGCCTTACCCACTGAACATAAATTAGTCAACCACATACCCAACCACAAAAAAACCTGAATAAGCTACAAGACCATCCTCTTTGTATTATTCAGTAAACACACACACATACACACACACACACACACAGTGAGAGAGAGAGAGAGAGAGAGAGAGAGAGACAGAGAGAAGCTGGTAACATATTTGTTCCACTATCGATTCGCCAGTTACGATTAAGACAAAAATGCACCAAATGTTTTAGATGCGTGCACACACATGCAAGCGCGTGCGCGCACACACACACACACACACACACACCTCAAAATGCTGGATGTCATACAAATATATCTGCTCTTATACAGCCCTATTTAAATTCCAATCTTCTGCAGATCACTTTGCTACTTACTTTGGCACAAAAGGATTGAAATGGCATCTCACACATCCTTTTCGTGGAAAACAGATACATTAATTTAATCTCAAACATTTCCTAAGTTTCCACTGCATTACACTGTCCACCTCTATTAACACAGTATAACTGAACAAAGCACACAAGCAAATACACAAAAGTTTTGGACCTAAAGAACTTACATGCTTTGGACACATTACACGGATGGATTGCTGCAGAATTCTTAGGGCTACTGGAAATACAAGAGGAGGAGGAAAGAAATTCCACTGAGATGACAGAAACTGAAATGACACCTCACTTTTGGGAACATGGAAGCAAACCTTATGCTACAGGCAATGTAAAAAAGAAAAATCTCTACACACAATTTCAGCACTGCATGTCAAATTTTTCTTATTTTCACTTTCCTTACTAAGGTACCAATAACAATTTATGTTCTATTAAGTAATCTTCATTTCACATTTAAACAACTGCACGGTCTTTGCTCCAACGCTGCATTATTGACCTTCTCTGTTTGCTTTCTTCTCTGTTTTATCAGGTTGCTATGGTGCTTGCATTTCTTCCACTTCCTAGTTGATCTCTGAAATTGTTCTTCAAGTCTTCATTGCCTGGCTTGTAATGATCTTTGAGTGGCACGCACGCGCGCACGCACACACACACACAGGGATGACAAGAATGAAAATTACTCTCCAGAGTCTCCTAATAAGTGAAAGAGAACTGTCTTGTTCAATATGCCTCAGTTTTCAAGGTAACCAGAAGATGGGGGTGGCATGTTCCTGTGAAAGATTAATACATTTCCACCAACTACATGGCATCATAATCCACAAGACAGCAAACTTCACAGTCACCACAACAAAAACTTCAAGCGTTACATAATACTCAGCACCACAAGATAAACCCAGCAACTCAACTGCAATTTGCATGTCCTCTCTGGTACACTCCAGTTGTCTGGTTTAAGAGCTACATGGACAAGGCAAAACGACAAACCAGCCCTCGTAACATCGTTAGACAAATCGTTCATATATACCAATTTATGTAAGTAAGAGAAATTAAAAATCATACATCAGCTTGTATGCTCCTACATGGTTCAGCGAGAAAATCGCCATCTTCATGGAGATCTAAGTACAAAGGGATACACAATACCAATACATTAATCTCTTATGTACAATATTACAACGTTAGAATTACGAAATCTATGAAACAGCAGCCATCAAATACAATATGGATGCTATGGTTATTACAATGTCGATATGTTCTTAGTTATAAAGTTTGAAGTTTTTACAGCACGTGTAGTTGCATACATACAAACATCCAGTCTTGACATGTTCGATCCAAAAGGATGAAGTCCTTGTAATGTGTACTGGTGTGTACTATGTAGGAAGGTCCGGTATACTGAGCATACTCAGTATGCAACATCAACATCAATCCCTTTCGATTGAACACATTAAGACTGGGCGTTTGTATGTATACGACTACCCATACTACAAAAACTTTAACTACGAACACATCAACATTGTACAAACCACAGTGTCCACACTGTTGTATTTTATGGCTGCAGTTTCATTGATTTTGTACATTTTAATATCGTACATAACAGATTACTGTATTGGTATTGTGTATTCCTCTGTACTTATGAGTTCCCTGAAGACGGTGATACAGTATTATCGCCAAAACATGTAGGCTGGTGCAAGAGTATGTATTTAATTCCTGTTATGTGCATATGTTGGTATACATGAAGGATTATGGATGCAATCTACAGAATGAGTAGTATCAAATCATTAGCCAGAATTTTCATAGTGCAATAAAGACATACAAAAATGCTCACTGAATGTGACTTTGCTAACTGCTTTCAGTGAACCCATCAACTAAACAACTTAAGTTATACTGCAAATGGTTTAACGGTGCTTAATTGCTATACTGTATTTTGTCTGGAACCTCACAACTTCCTATGGTAAATTCATCGATGGACCATTTTAATTCTGACAAAACTATGGCATATTACTTTACAGTTACATTTTCACTTCAAAGACAATATGAATCCCATGCACTGTGGCTGTACCCACAACTTACAATATTCTACTTACACACATACCAGAAATTTTTGTCACCTGACACTTTAAAATGAGACATCCAAATTCCAGATGTAATGGTGTAACACCAAGCAAGAGTTGAAATAATTTTTCATGAAAGACTGGCTAAGTGTGAAAATCAGTCCTCTACACCATAATTTAATGCATTACAAGTCAAGAGCAAACATGCAGAAGATTTAAGCAAAAATTGTGTCACATCAGTGACACATATGCTGTGATATAATCTAAAACAGTGGCTCCCAAACTGCGCTCTACAAAACCCAGAGAGTTTGCACAGGGTTTTCAGATATCTGCAAAAACCTTCTCTAATCAAAAATTTTAATTTTACAGAATTACTGCTTAATATTATGACATTAAGAGAAATGTTGCTTTAACTCTGTCATACCAGGAACTGGCACCACAGCCAGTAAACTGTATTTATGAAATCCCTACACCTAAAGGTACTTGTCAATGGAATAATAGTAAATCAAAGAGGGATCAACACTACACACAGATGTGAACTCACTGCCTTGGAATGACAATTTAGTTTTCTTCAAGCTCCAGTACTGCAGACTGTGTTCCACAGCTGTTTCTTACACATGGGTCACCTTAACTTGCCAAGAACACACAACAGCACACCACAAAATTTTGCCGCATACAAAGGGTACACAAAAAAAATATACATAGCCACAAATATGCAAAGTCTACATACATTATGCCTTATGCTCCTACAAGCATGTTGGAATTGCCCCATATTCACTATAGGGACAACTCTTTTATCTTCTCAACATTTGGAACAGCAGCCTAAAAAGCAAGGAATCCAAATGGCTTGTAGTGCATATTTCCATACACATAACATACCCGTTAAAGTTACATGGAACATAAAGACTCTCAAGAAAACTGTGCATTAGATTCCAAAGACTTATGTCACTGAGGTCTGTTGAAGTAAGAGTGGATTTTCATTTACCAACAATCTGATGGAAACAGCAAGAATAAGTCATGAAACTGGCATTAAATAGATGAAAATGGCCTGATTTTCCATGATCACAAACTTCATTCCTGTTGCTACTATATACGCATGTTTCACTTTTACGAGGTTAAGCAAGGTGCAGAGGTATGAATGAATGATTCAGGTTACAGAAAGATAAAATAAATCCTTGTCTCTCAGGATGCTAAGACAGACTACAAAAAAATAGCAAATTCAAATTATGTTTTCAATTTACAACTACTGTCAATGGAGATGTGAGATAATTCTCAAAAAAAAAACAACAACAACTGGAAATTATATTATTTCTTTGTACACTTTTGTCTGTATCTTGTACAATGCATCAAGACACAAGACCAATCACACATCACACTCATACTCATTCCTATGTTACTGGAAACTTTCACGGCACCTAATACTGTTTCATCTAGGATTTGCAAGTAGCAAGTTTGGCCAGAGCAGACACATGAGATCTTTCTGTTAGCACATAACTGTACCATGAGTTTTCCTCTTTCCCATGTAGTGGCATCTGTCACTGACAACTTCCTTATCCTATGAAAGGCATATCACTGCTTAGATCAAAAACTGCATACCAGTGGCTGGCACCAAGTCAGTCATCCTGTACAGTGGAATGCAGAATGATGTGAAACAGTGGAATGCAGAATGATGTGAAACAGAGGACTTTCTTACATTATATTTGTAGGTAAATCACTTGTCACACAGGAAATGCAACTACAACTTCCACCAAAATATCTTGGTGCCATGTAAACGAACAGTATGAAGAAGGGTTTTGTGTATTTGGCACAATGCTGGATAAAAAGAAAATACAACGTAACTACGCCTTGACCAAAAAGAAAATGGACACTGGAACTTGACTGGAAGCTAGGCCCTGAACAGTCCCTTCTATGCTTTTATCTTTGATGTGTCATGTTGCATGTCTTGTCACATCTGATAAACTTGTTGAGAATGCAATTCTACAGCACTAAAGCTGCAGAAAACACACACACAGGCTGTAACATGAATACAGCTTCAAGGATCAATATACTGAGAAAGCTGGATCAAGCAGTAATGCTTCTCATTTGTATTTGGAGGTACCTGGTTGAAATCCTGACCATGGCCCCAACTATTCTGATATCTCTCACACTCTTTTGGTAGCCCAACCACACAAATGAAGACTGAATACTTCAAAACAGGTCACAACACCTTCCTTCCACACCACCTTCTTCATTAACCTTTGACTGACGAACACAAAAACTCTGTCTTATTAAGTTTATATCCTTTTCATCTGGAAAGAAAAACACTGCCCACAGTTGTCACTTAAATTGAACATTACTCCAGCTGCAGCAGAAACCTCAGACTTAAAAGACTGTATTCTAAATGTTAATCACATTATCATTTTATACAACAAAGTCTCAGATACTGACACTGTCATTATACAACACATAAGTAAACAAAATAAACAAACACGACTTCCAGCCACCTTTTTTTTTACTTCAGATGAAGCATCACTCAATTTAAATGCTTATGGAAACAGCCACTAATAGAATACAGAAAATACGGCTGTAGTTGCTGTAGTTCCTTTACTTGACTCAGAAGCTGGAGTTCGAGCACACAGTCAATGCACACAGAATAACAAGAGCAATTTCTCGAAAAACTGAGACTTCCAAATGCCACTAGATAATCTATCATCCTTGTTGAATGGTAACATACGCAGGACAATGCCACAACCCATACAGCAAATAATTCTAAGATGGCATTACCTAAAATACAGAGAGAACAGACCGTCTTCTCTAATACTGCCAGACTTATGTCCATTTGAGGTTTGTGTTATGGGACACAATTTAACAATAAAGATACATGTAGAGTCCTAATGCAGTGCAAGATAACATTCCAAATGTTATTTCAAGACTTCAGGCTTTGGTCTTGAAATATTGTATGAAGATGCAAGTCATCCACAAGCACGCATTGCTCTGAAACTCTCCTTTATCAGAATGTAGGTTACACCAAACTATGCAGTCCTGTCCCACACCCAATATTACAACTAAATAAAGACTGTGCATTTGAGGATTACATAGTTCTTTTGTTTAAAATATCATGACCTGCCATGACAACAGTTAACCTTTTAAAGCCTAGCGGTAACTTTACACATGACCAGGTTTAACATTAAAAAATTCTACGTGGTGCCCACATTGCGTTTATGCGTTTTGTACGGATCTCAGAACAAACAGCAACTTTTGCCGTATGAAATATTGAGAGATCGGTTTTTATAAACGAAGTGGAGAGTGTTTACAGCGCGGCACGCACTCAGTGCTGATATAAAACAGATACACTTCATCTTTACAGGGTTAAACAACAGAAAGATCTTGAATACAAGCTTATTCATCAGACATTTGACCCTTAAAGATGAGACGTCCATGCTGTCTCAAAATGTTGGGCAGCAGTCACCCAGGGACGCACTGCAATGTCCCAGAAGAACAGAAACATAAAAAATAATTAACATTATAAAAGTGTCTAGCCAATCAAAATTAACTCCTATGAATGTCTTCATTTTTATGCAAATAAATTTAATGACCTGTCAGTTACTGTCAAATTTTTAGCCATGTTCACAAAATTGCAAAAAGAGCATATTAGCTTCAAAATGTCTGCCTGCCCATCTGTCTGGATGGAACAACTCAGCTCCCACAGGACAGATTTTCACAAAATTTGGGACCTTAGCATTTTTCGAAAATCTGTTGAGCAAATCAAAGTTTGATGAAAATCTGACAAGGATAACGGGTACCTTACATGACCACGTTTGTACATTTATGACAATATCTCACTGATTTCTTCATGGAATGAGCAATGTTTCACACAAAAGTTGTCGAGAAAATCGAAACACACATTTTATGCTCAATAAAATTTCCCTGAAAATCATTTATGAGATACTGTGGAAAAATATGTTTGGGTCAGACAGGCCACAGATCACAATACGATATGACGCAGCCGCTTTGCATGCCAGATGACAAAAGCTACACACAGCACTCACACTATTTAACACTTATTACTTCATAATTGATTAATTCCATCTGTTCTTGTAAAATGTTTTGCAGCAACACAAAAACGGAAAACTACATGATTTATATGTCATTGCGATCTGCTTAGCCATACTGTATGTCTAAAGAAGGCCACGAGCAAACGAGCATTCTTGTGTTTCAATGCAGCATTTATAGGTAACATGCGAAGAGTGTGAATTAGTTGGTATATAATTTCTTTCAAGAACTGGTATGTATAATTTGCATTGTTGCCAGTGACATGAATTTACCACAAAGGCACTGTTGTGCAACACTCAATATTTTTACACAGCTGACAGTGACATGTATCTCAACACACACAGAATGCACTGTTGTTTCCAGAGAAACAACGGCTATGCATATGTGCCAAAATGTTACATTATACGTACACTGCCTAATTGTTACATCTACAGTTCATGCCAACGGGGATCAAGAACTGTCCTGAATTATGTTCCAGTGATTGCAAGAAAAAGTTTTATCTTTTGTTTTTGGTACTGAAAGATGCCAAGCACAAGCTGCTGTCTAAGACATCTATGCAGATGCTATCACCGATAATATGCGGAAAGGATTTAACTGCCATATGGTGTTTTGTTGCTCTATATTGTTGGACCCATTTGCCTTAGAGAACTGAGCTGCATCAGCGAACACATGATACAGCTCTATTACTTATCTATCACGGTCACAGAACATACAGCAAAACAGATAGTGTTATTTTTTGGGCAATTCTTGGCTAACTGTAATATAGGACAGATCCCTGTAAGTCTTCCACATCTTCTACTCAACAAATAGATCAAAACACGACCTGCAACAGGATGAACTTAGTTTTCATTATAAAAATGTACCTGCAGTATCAGTACCTCCTCAATTTGTACTCTTTCTTAATTAATAATTAGATTAGCAATGCCTCCTAGTTGGTACAGCCACAAAATGATAAGGACCATGGAAGAAACGGCATAAAGAACAACTTGCTCTCATAAAATGAATTTAATGCTTCAAATATTCTCCTCTTCCCTCAACGCACTTATCAAATCTCATTTTGTAACTTCCAGAGATATACAAAGAAAATAGACTGCATCTGCAATATCAATATGGTGATCATAACTATACATGAAACAGTGACCTCATAAATGTTACAGCTTCGGAAAAGTAAATAAATAAGATCTGGTCAATACAGTATATAAAGCATGAATGCATTATCTGTTCTTCCACTGGTTGTTTGAGAACCCAAAAGTAATGTGTAGTTTATACATCATGTCCACTGACCTAATGACTACATCATCGACAAACCATACCCTATGTCTGTACTATGTCTCTTACAAATATGATGAACATATTTTTACTGCTTCGCCACTGTGAAGAATTTTTCATTCATAATGTGTGATCATTGGGTGATTAATTCAAACACACTACTGTGAGATAATCTACTTTGAACACCACTAAAATACTGTTGTGCCAGATTCACCTAAAGTCAGAAATTTTACTAAACATTTTTGTTTTGTTTAAAAATCCATGATGGCTGGGTAAAGCACTATTTCACTCTGAGTACTGCAGAAGCAGCATAATGCATGAGACAAGTTCAGTCACATTACATTTCTGCTGCCCCGAAACATCTCAGACTATGATTTAAGCTGATTTTATTTCATTTTTAGTTATTTATTTTCAATGTTTTGTTTTGTCTGTGTTTTTTCTTTCCTTCCTTGCTTCCTTCCTTCCTTCCTTCTTTCTTTCTTTCTTTCTTTCTTTCTTTTCTTTCTTTCTTTCTTTCTTTCTTGATAGTTTATCAGTGAACTGCGAAGTGCTGGACTTCTGCCCCCAAGTTTTAACATACTGTTTGTAGTCATAAAATAGTCTCATGGACTGTACATAATAACCGTGTCCTTTCCAGCGTATTACTCCTACAGCTGCATTTCCGGTACATATTTGTTCATTTGCCCTGTAACTTCAAAGGTATGTTAATCCTGATACAGGTAAACATGAAGATATTTTTAACACACGTTCTCCCCAGTGTGTAACAACAAATCCAAAGTACTTGTGTTATTTAATGGTGTTCCCATCAGCATCACCCGACTTTCAGTTGTCATCTGACAGCCAACTGGTATGAAGTGACAATGTGTTTAGTATCTGTATAAACACTGTCACATTTTCATACTCTGTACTGATCCCACATACAGTAGAACACAAAATAAACACATCAACTTTTGATACTGGAATGTCATGTTAATAAAATGGTATAAATTACATGAGTGACTTGACTAATTCCAGTAACTGTAATTCCAGTCACAGGAAAAAAGACATGTTACCAGGCTATATCTGGGCTGACAGGTTGCACAAAATGCAAAGCAAAGTGTATGGGCACATAACAGAACAGATTCATTAGTTTAATATATTTATGTACAAATACTTTACATCAAGCAGCAACAATGTCTGCATACTTCTGAACTTCTGCACACAAACAGGCATCTTGGTGGAAACTGGCAGTGTCTTAGATTGCCACTTGGAATTCTTTATGTGAGACAGACTACTTAACTTAATTTTGATAAAACTGCGAAAGCGTACTTGCACATGCAATAAAATACAAAGGAAATTTACTTAAACCAAACTAAAAACATGTATTAACACGGCCTCAAAATGTAAACTTCGTTAATTCACTTCTGAAATAAAATTCTACTCCTTGCACACAACGACAGTGCCAACAATATTCACCTCTTACCATCTTTTGTCAAAATAAACATTTTTCCCTCAGAAGAAAAATAATTAGGCAGCATGTTTGGTTTAGTTTCACTATTAAATATAATAAAAATTAAATTAATGTATGCAATGATGGATGAAAAAGTGAACAGTTGCAGCACAATAAATGGAGAAGTATTTCACAATTCAATTCAATTGTATGTCAGCAGAAGAGGGAGTAACTGGAAAATAAATACGTGAAACATTAAAAAAAGCACTCATTCTGACAAAATTCATAATATTTATGTCATAAACTTAAGATCATTCTACCACATGTCCTATCCAATATGCATACAAGATATTTTTAAACACTTGCACACACTGTCCAAGACTGATTTTGTTACTTGTAAACACTAGTACTGTTAACTGCATTCAGTGTCATATTTTGGTTGTTCCTTACAGCATTATATGAAGCACTGGCTTATTCACTAGTAACTCTTCTGAAAGCTGTCCAAACTGAAATGAATTTTACAGACATGTTGTAGTATCTGTAATCCCAAAACCTGCTTCCAGAACTTATCAATGAAAGCCACACAAAATCAAGCTGTAGAGAGCTAAACATCATCAGGTACATCTGAAATCAGAAGTGTGGAATACTGCAACTTGTCATTCATTCAATGACACATGTGAAATTATGAAATTTTTGGTTTTCATAAAAAAACTTTACCATTATATCACAACAAATTGGACCGACACAAGCAGTTTGTGTGTACTTACCAATCACTACTGAATTTTATGGAATCAAACTATATTTCCTAAAGCAAACCAACATTTCTAATCAAAAGCTGTATTTCCTAAGGCAAACCAACATTTCTAATCAAAAGCAGATGCCAAATTTTAAAAAACATAATGAAATGGCATAAGAAACCTGTGCATCATACAGATTCAGTAAACTTTAATGTTTGCACTTCATAATTCAACTTCTCATCTGTGTAAATAAGTTCCAAATTTTAATTTAATGCCATTATAACTTATCTACTTGACATCTCACAAAACTGTACTTTAATTTCTTCCTAAAAATCACTTGGTATTAAACTGTCAAAGACCATTTTCTAGTTAAAATTAAATTTACCACACACCTTACAGCAACAAAATCTACGCTATTTAAAACTGGCTGCTAATGAAATAATATGTTTCTAACACATACCAAACTGCACATCACAGCACTACTATTATGTCACAACATTTCAAACAATTATTAATACTTAAAATGCCAACTCAAAACAAATGACTACTCTCTGTCCCACATACAGCCAACAAAGATATGAAGGTGCTGGTAACTGAATTTCAATTGGTTGTCCCCGCTTTAACTATCAGCATGACACAAAAATGTGAAAATCTGCATGACAAGAACTTTGATCACCTAAAATATAAGTTTACAGTATCCCACAAGAATAAAGTTTAGTATGTGTTTAAAAAAAAAGTATGCTGGAGAACAATGACTTGCTAGTTTTTAGGAAAACAAGTCATTATTCAGATTTCAGATACCATATGTGGCAAATCTTTTACCACAATTTTAAACAAGCAATCATTTCACTGATGTAAGGATACACGTTATTGGATTCTTTAACTATTATCACCCAACATAAAGAGGTATCTATAGTTTTAGTTTTTCAGCTATACAGAATTACTTTTATGCAAACAACCATGGTGCTCAGTTCCATAAGGGTCTAAAGCACAAGATCACTAACGCTGCAGCCTTCAATGCTCCTGACATCTCTCAATAATACAACAAAACACAGCTGTTCCAAAACATTTAGTTCTCTACGACAAATTCTGGAAAGCTTAACATATAAATCACTTTCAATTTCAGTCCCACATGAGACAAGAACACTGCTCTGTAATGTTCATATGTTACTTCTTGCTACAGCAAAATGCAAAGAATAGGTTCTTCAAAATACATACAAAACTAGCTCAAAGATCTGTAATATGTGAATACGTTATATTTATAGTTAAAGCTACAAACTGATAACATTTGCTGTAGATTCGTTTTAAATGCCACTATTTTAGCAATAGTAAATTTATATACTTTGTCATTATGTTGGCTTAATTCACTGTTTATGGTTTGGTTCAAAATGGGTGTCATATATTGCAATTAATTTGTACCCAAAATACAACAAAACAACAAAGAAAAAGACAGTTAATGAGAATAATATTCTAAGGAGCATGAAACAGGATGTGCATGACAAATTAACAATTTATATTGGGATTTGCAAGTGAAAAAATTAGTAATCAAACTAAGTCCACTTTGTTATGCAATTAACAGACTCAAATCATTTGTAAAGAAAAATCTTGTTAAAACTATGTATTTTGCGTACATGCCTTAATTTTTGAAGTATGGTACTTTATTTTGGGGGAACGCTAGAAATCTTCAGAAAGTTTTTACAATACAAAAAAGGGCAATAAGACTAATAGCTAATATTTCCAACACTTCAAGTTGCTAACCATATTTTAAAAAATTAAAGATTATGACTCTGCCTTGTATATACATTTTGGAAATTCTTACCCACACTAAATGGGCCTTAAGTAAATTTAAAACAAATTGTATGTTTCACTCACATGATATAAGAAGTAAGGCAAATTTATTTATTACAAGCCACAACACAAAACTATTTGAACAGAGTATTGCCTACAACCGTGCTCTTATTTACAACAAACTACCAAGTGAAATCAAAAGTGTTCAGTCAATAAGAAAATTCAGGAAGTTACTTAGCAGCTTCCTTCTTGAAAAGAGTTTTTATTCAGTGGAAGAATTTATGACAGTTGACTTTTAATTCGTAGGAATTATGTAAGGTTACTCATGTATTTCCAGACTGTAATTGCTTGTACTTTCGTTACTTTGTTAATTAGTGTTTTTGTGTTTCATGTTTGGTGCTTGTTTAGTGTCTTGAGTTGTTTCAGTTTATGTATGTAATCATTTCAGTTTCACATGTTTGCTGGTTGTACTGTAATTATGGTACTTGATTGTAATTAATCTCTGGACATACCCAACAGCATTCTGTAATGCTTTTTGGATGAACTACAAACTAAACTGAACTAAACTAAACTAACCTACACTAAACTAAACTAAACTAAACTAAACTAAACTAAACTAAACTAAACTAACCCAACTAAAAAGCTAAATGGCGCATTATGACTGTCATCAACCAAATGAAAGTGGTGCTAGTGTGAATTCATATTGAAAGCTGAAAACTAGGTAATGAAATAAAGCATGCAGGAATATTTTTATACACACAAAATTTCATTCTGAACTAGACTGAAACTGTCTCAAGACATTGCTAGAAAACTTAACAAATTATACTTATTATGTTGGAAGACGTCTGGGAAGGGTAGGCCTGAAAACATTATTTTGTAATTCTGGACTGAAACTGACATTCACTTTACTACAATAATGTTGCATATAAACTCTGCATTAATGGTTCATTTTCAACATCAAAACACATTTTTTTCTACGGTAATTTTTACACAGTCTTGAATACCAGGCAACACATTTTTTACAAGCGCAACTGGGAAAGTAGAGAACACATTTTTGCCAGAACCATCCCATATACAGTGACTCTACCTTTCCATATTTTGGTGTTTTCATTTGTTCCCAGCTGAGATGTTCATTTAAAAACTCTCTGAGTACTATGTCTCACACTTCAAGCTGCAGAACATTTTAATTAGCATCCACCTACTTTACTGTGGTCAGCATATCTGGAATTGACAGTGGCTTATTCCGCTCAGGTAGACTGCCAACATGGCATGAGCTTGCTTCTCTAAACTTTTACATTTTGTTCAAATGCATCAACAATATGTTGGACCTGAAGTTCTTTGCCAGGTGATAACACTTCAGAGGCTTCACCAGTATGGTCCACTCAATGACCAATATTGCAAAGCACACGTATCACAAGCAAGCCACACATGTGACACTGCATGACTCATACATGGTTAACCTTTTGGGACTGAGAGTGTAACTCTGTCACTGTACATTTGAAACAAACTGAACAAATGTGAACTTGTGCAAAAATGTTTAGGAATTTGAAGAGAAAACATAGTAAGTGGGTGAAAAATTCACTGCATCATGAAATTTCCAAGCTTCTTAGGCAGGAAATTATTTTAACTGGTACACATATTACATGGGCAATGTATACATTGATCACAGGGGGAAATTTTGGTACTAAATTATTCTAACATCTCGGGCAGAAAAACATCTTAAGTGGGGTGTTCTTAAATGAGTTTCACTGCTGTTTCATTCTGTACAGTACTTATAATGCACTGTTTTGTGAAGTTGGTAATAATGACACTTCAGTAAGCCATGTATGCCCAATATGATATAAACATGAAGGTGGCACAATAACAGTTGGCACTGAACGCCTCAAATATGTGAGCAGGCATAATAAGTTACTGCCAGCATACCACTCATTACACAATAGAGAGCGAGCTACCCAAACAGGAAGTATACATTAGGTATCAGCAGTGTTCATCAAATGCAGAGGGTATATGTAAATTTCGTAACATTACTCCAGCCAGGCAATGCAAGCATCAGTCCACTTTCAGTACAAAATATAATATGCACTTAACATATACTTGACTCTGTTAAATTTGTAGATGAAGAAATCCTTTCACTTGATGTGCACAGCCACCAAATGAAAGGCAATATGGGAGAAAGAAAGAGCAACAGTGAGGTACAAAAGCACTAACAAATGTTTGTGTAATTTGGACATTAATCACAAAAATTGTTTCAGTGCACGAAAACTGTTCCTCCACAAATTAAAATCTGAATGCAGTTTACTCACACAAATTAAGTGTCTCACTTTTGGTGCTTAACAACTTCAGTATTATCTTCTCAGACTGAAAGCGAAGTCAGGTAGATCAGAAAAACCACTTCACAAATGAGATTTTATTGAATTTACTGGCTGTGAAGATTCAATACATATAACTTTGACGATTCAATAAATATTATTTGAATAATATGCCAGGGAATTATAGTACTGTGAATCACATACCACAGTATCACAACTTGATGCACCACAGATACTTCAAAATCTGCATTTTACATAAGTTATTTTCTCTGTGAAGATTTTGTTGTGCTTTAGACTCTTATAGAACTAAGCAGTTCAAGTCTATCCTTTGTACAAACCACAGCAAAAAAAATTCACATGTCTTTACAACAACATTTACAGTTCTGATCTATACACCTACTGAGAAAGACTAAATACTACTTCTTTTCTCCAACATGAGTAAGTTCTTTAATCTTCCTTTACACAAAATCTGTGCTGCAAGACTCAAAACAACCCGTACCTTTCCATCTTAATGTGCAAGAAGGCAGTCACAATAAATGCCATTCTTTACATAATTCACCATACATTAAAAATGCTACTGATAATTCATGAGCTTAAAACATTCAGTTGTCAAGTTCATGTAAGAAATTCATTTCATGTATGAATAACTTTCAGAAGAATTACTCTCTTCACAAACCGTTCAACCATCCCATGGTTAATTTTATATGTATTAAAATTTGCTTGAAGTCCATGGTGCCTTTACAAACCATAATGCTGTGACCACCCATACCCAGTATGTCCATGCCAGGCTGTTGCAGCCGGCATGGAACCGGGCCAGAACATGTCCTAGCTGGTCCGCTGGCGCTTGGAAGGGTTCTCCTCACCAACAGCGTTCATCCGACTGAACATATACTTCATCTGCGGCATGAACTGCATCACATCTCGAACTTGCACCAATGGAAGTATGTCGTTAATGCTCTGACATTTGCCTGACTCTCGCAGGATATTCATCTGTTGCCTGCATACCACCAAAACTAACATAAGCTTCTTTATCACATGAACAGAAGCACAGAATTTGTTAGTCACAAAATCATGAGCTCTTTTTCTTAACAAAACTGCCACTGCACAGACACATGATCTATGTTGAAGTGTGACTTTTGCAACACACAATAAATCCAATCCACTTGCACTTTTGCACTGACCTGTAACTACTACGATGAAGAGCAAATGGTAAAGCTAAAACTTTTTAAAAGACAGCCTGATGAATGTTTAGTAAAAGTGATTATGTACATCTTTACAGCAATGTATGTAATCTGCTAATTTGCAGTTTTTTTTTACAGACAGCAGTAATCTTTCTTCTATGAAACCAACGAAATTTATATTAAAAATTAAAGGAAATTATAAACTGCGACTTATTAAGATGAATAAACAGTAACCATCTGTAGGATTTTCGTAAAATTATGTATCCAAGTTGTTCCCGAAAGGTGTCAGATAAGCATGAGTTTCATGAAAATCAGCAGTAACATTCATACTTTACCTAACAGCAAAAAGCAATATCTAACCATACTTTATGCATTTCTTACACAATATGGGTGAAATTTGGTATAGAAAATCTTCATGAGATGCTGTTCACCCATGATGAATTTTGTGCAAATTAGTACAGTAAAAGCTGTACTTTGCATAAGGGCATAAATTAAATTATGCCATATTTTCTATATTTTTGCATAATTTATATATAATTGAGTACAGAAAATGTCCATGCAATGCCACTGATCAAGTGTTTCATAAAAACAGATGAAATAAAAGGCATATTTTATGTAAGGGAATAAATGAAATGTTGCTAGCTTTTCTACATTTTCATTTGATTTGAATAAATTTGGTACAGGAGATGTCCACCATCTGCAATCTTGTTGGGTTCAGTTTTAACACAGGCTTCCAAAAGCACTGTCAGAACACCTAATGAGTTGTGTAATTCAACTAATCATTTTGATTAATCAGTTAAACTAATTCTGCTCCTGCTATGAAAAATGTAACTTTATATTAAGTCTGAAAATTAACATGCAAAACTGGCTGAAGAAAACCATAAAGGGTAAACTTATCCCTGTCCATACCATGAAGCTGTATAGAGAAAGTAGAGCTACAGCCCTATTTATTGTTAACCTTAGCACTAAATGAAGGTGACAGGGCAACATCACACCCCCACCACTCCACCCCTCGGAAAAAAGCACAGTACCCACTGGACAGGAGGCTGGGTGGGCCCCCACGCTAGTCTGGACGATTTGGAGAATAGAAAAATCCCTTGCCCTAGCCAGGATTGAAATCCCAGAACTTCCAGCCTGTAGCCCAGTCACAATACCAACTACACTATCTCAGATCCTTTTAAGAATAATGTAGTACAATGAAATTCAGAGACCTTGTCTTCATCCATCTTTACACAAAAGCAGCATTCTGTATCACAATTTATAATAATGAATCAGTGAGATGTGTAATAACACCACAAATATTATAAACAGAAGTTCTATCAACAAGACTACAGACAATTCAAAATCCTCTTTCTCCTTATACTGGCTGCGAAAACGGGCTATATCACACAAGTTCATACATAACTTGCTGCTGTTGCCCATACACTGGCTGTGAAACTGGGCTGTATCACACAAGTTCATACACAATTTGCTGCTGTTTCAACTTCAAAATTTGCTATTAATTTCCAATTCCTTGCACAAGCTGGTCAAAGAAAGGAAAGATATTTTCCTGAAACAGAAATTTGCTGTAACAGCTTTCAAGCATGTAGTGGGTTCTAAGCTCTTGATGGATCATGATTTCATATCCATTCCTGAAGCAAATGCCTGCATTTTATACATATCTCTCTCTTGCTCTAAAAATACATAAAATAAAAATAAAATAAAATGCTCATAATAGTTTAGTACTTGTGGGCAAAGCAACTTTTATATATTACTATCACACACTATGCAATTTTGTCACAAGGGTGCAAAACTTTGAAAGCTACGAGATTTTAAAGATCTCATGGCAGGGTGTCTTCCAGGATGTTTCAATTGTTTCCCTCACTTCCTACTTATGCTCCAATGGCATTCAGTCCCTCTAAAGCATTTACCTTCAGCTTTCCTTTCCCCCACTTCCTTTTATCCCCTCAGATCACAATGCCTTTTCTCTATCCCCAATTTTTAAATGGTCCTCTCATTTTAACCCTATGCCTTAATTCCTATCCATTCTCCACCACCATTTTGCCTCCTATCAGGTATTTCTTTATGCTCTTAATTTCTCCACATCCTTTTATCCCCCAGATATTGGCTTCTTCTTCCATCATGCATGTAAATCTCTCACCTCTTTTCATGACCCCTACTCATGTCCTGCAAACATCATGGCCACATCCCCTCTTTAGGTCTACAGTCTCCTACTGGTCCCCTCACAGAGCCAATTCTATCTTGTATTTTATATATCTTGCACCAATTTTCCTATAAAGCTGTCTATTCCATGTTGACGATGGAAGCAGCAGAGCAGTGGGTTCCCGTAACATGCTGGGAGGTTTCTACAAGACTACATGGTGCCAAATCCCAGAAGACATAATCATCTTCATGGAAAATTCACACAATGCCAATGTCAGAACAAAGCAAACCAGACAAAATCTACCCACATATTCTAAACTATATACTTTCCTTATCACAAGTGAACCATAACTAGCTGCCATGTTAGAAAAGACTACAGAACCACAAATGCTTATCTGTGGGGCTACTGGTCTCCTGCTGTTCTGGGCTCATGTTTTAAAGAAGCATTACTGTCAGGACTTATTGACCCTTGAAGATGAAAGCAGAATGTTCCTTTGAAATGTCAGAATTCAATCACCATGATGGAGTGTTGTACCTCCAAAGCACAAAATCCTCAGCAGCACCACTGTGAGGACCTCTACACCAGTATTATAGCTAGTTACTAGATGAGGTGTCTTGGGTAATGAGGTACATAAGCTAGCAAGCTGAGTGAAATTACCAACTGTATACAGACATGAATCAGAATATTTTTAATGAGCAAGGTATCCTCTTCCCCCTCCTGTGAAACTTACTGAGTTAAACATCAGCGTCTGCAGTACAATATTCTCAGTTACAAAAGCCTTATCACTGGACTGAAACTGAATGGATGGGGACACAGCTCAAGCCTTACTCTACTGCAATGTGAAGTTTGCTTTAACATGCAAGGAGTTCTACAACAAACAGCAGTCAACTAAAAAGCCCCAAAAAAAGCATGTTCTAGTGAAAAATATGCAAGGATGGTCTAGTAAAAGAAATGGGAAAAACTGTTAGTGACTTCAAACCTGGTAATTTGCCACTTATATTAATCACATGAAGTGCAACAGAGGTGTACACATAAAGCTATACCATGGATTGGCAAGAAGCACAGCAAAGGACTGTCCCAGTTCAAACATGCAAAATATGGTAACCTGAACCACAGAACTTCTTGGCACTCCAAAGGTTAAACCTGCTTCCAAGCCACTGATCATACTGGCTTTGGTTCTCAAATCTGTTGATTTGCAGCAGTGAGGCTGCCAACTTCTGCACACTAATTCTTCACCTACACTATCATATACAATATAGAGAACTAGTCCCAACCTATGTTACAGCATGATCTTGCCACATGTACAGTTTTACACACACTGATTACAGCCTGTTCCGCGGCACCTCATCAGACGACACATCGCAAACACTTGCTGTAACGTCCCTCACCTCCAGAATTATCAAATGACACTGAGGAGCTTCCATTTTCTTCTGCCGCTTGCTTAACGTCAGTCCCAATTTCCCATGACAATGCTGCTTCAAATGAACATGCACAGGAACAGTCTGTTGTTTTCAAAACAAACAGCTGCTTCATGTCACTGCCCTTGCAAGACATTCCTCAAATACACCCAACGACACTTCCCACTATTTTGCCTTTCCTTATGACATGAAAAAATCCACTGCAATGAAAGCACTTTCCACCTTGTGAGTCATGACTCACACACACTATATATAAAATTACAAACAGCGGAACACAACAACACTGTAATTGAAGACGGATATTCAAAGACTGCAAGTACAAATCCTACAGAGTGGCTTTTGCATTCCATCAGTGCAAGGAAACACACGTGGTCAATGAAAGATACATGTATCATTAAATGTAAGAACAAATTCGATGAAATGCACGGTCACATAACAAGTTAAATATCTACGTATTTGTGACATCCCAATAAAATCTGTAACTTGACTGCTGATCTAGCAGAGCATGGATCTTGAATAATGGGAAAGACTGTGCAGCCTATCCCGTGAAATAAAAGTAATTATCAAACAACAGATAGCTAACTGGCCAAATGACACACAGAGTGAGAGATTTTCTTGCATTCATTGCTAAAAAGTAAGACAGATTTGCTCTTCACTTTCCTGCTGAAAACACTGTTTCTCAAAAATGCTATACCCCAAAAACATGAGAATATACAAAAGAAAGATGCATGAACAAATATCTTTGAATTGAGGACCAAATAATAAATGAAAACTGTTTAATATTCCTCAACTTATCATACATAAAATGACAAATAAAGATGAATACAACTGGAAACTGAGAACTATTGATACCGGACAAAAAGTCGAATAATATAAGTAATATACATACCTATTTCCTCGGTAAAGATCAAGGCCTAATACATCTTGCAGAACTTGCCTGCAGCTGCTCAGATGTACAGATGGGAAGAAATGCGTCACGAGGTCTGGTAATGTCATTAGCAGCTCAGAGTAGATGAACGGTTTGGAGTTGATACATGGAACCATTTTGCCTTCTACTAGTGCCTTCTGGACCTACATAAAAAGTAATATGAACAAACTAATTTGCCTTCTGGTAAAGGTCATCACTAAGAAAAATAAAATGAAATGGTTTAATAATTTTATCTAGAAATTCTTTATGAATTTGCACTTTACAATGGTATTTACATGAATTAATAGTAAATGCTAACTAATCATACAGCATGACAGTAATAATATGAAAGATCATGCACATACAATTTTGGTCTGGAGAAGGAAAAAATCATGAATCACAAACCTGTGGATCATGTTGTAGTTCACACAATTCAATATTCACTACATGTGCAGTCACTTTACAGCACTGCCTATAAACACATACATGTGTAACTGCACATGTTCTGGTATGGCCACGTCATCATGAAGCATGTAAGCACAGTTACTGCCTTTTCAATGTAGCATTAAATATCTGTTCATATTAAAATAGCTGTGTTTACACATAAAATTACTGATCTGGTTTATCCCTTCAAAGACGCAGCGCATCTGTTTTATATAAGGACTCAGTGCCTACCGCACTATAAACACTCTCCACTTTGGTTATAAAAACCAATCTCTTTATGTTTTATAAGGCAAAAGTTGCTGTTTGTTCTGAGATCCACACAAAACACATAAACGCAATGTGGGCACCACGTAGAATTTTTTAATGTTAAACCTGGTCATATGTAAAGTTACCGCTAGGCTTTAAAAGGTTAAAGAATTAAAAATTTAAAAATTAAAATGTCTGTAAGTACCAGTATGTTACATTCAGAAATATCACCAACAAATTAGTCCAAGACTGTGATATTATATATATAGTTTTAATATGATCATTTAATGCTCCAATGAGAAGACAGTAACGATGCTTGCATGCCTGATGACAGCACAATGATACTGAAATATGCAGCTTTACATAAGTGAAAACTGAATTACACATACTTATCATTCAAAACAAAACTTCTCCAGTCTCATTATATTGATCTCATTTGTATCAATTCAGATCATGAGACAGTACATTTGAGAAGTCGTAAGGTCTTAAGAGCACAGTAAGAAATTTGTAGCACAAATAAAGCAGAAGACTAACCAAAAGCAAATTATCGACTCTGTCATAAGTAAACGATAAGGTTATAATGAAATGTGCATTTTGGTTTTATGCGATTCTCTCAGACAGGTGAAAGTTTTATGGATGTATTGTTTTATGTTTCCCAACATAATAAACAACAGGCAATGCACGTATAATGTAATATTGAGGTGCGTTCACATACACATTGCTGCCATGGAAAAGCAATACATTGTAGCCTTAGTTACCCAGCATGCAAAGCACATGCATTGTATTATATTGTCATCTGTGGCCCGTTTGGGTCTAACATATTTTTCCACATTATCTCATAAATGGCACAATTTTTGGGGAAAGTTATTGAACATAAAAAGGGCATATTGATTTTCTCTACACTTTTGTCTGGAACATCTCCCATTTCACAAAGAATTCGGTGCGATACTATCATAAATGTCCGTAGCTCTTCATGTAAAGAACCCATTACTCCTGTCAGATTTTAATGAAACTTGAATTTTCTCCCCAGATTTTTGAAAAACACTAAAACACAAAATTTCAAGAAAATCCATCCAGTGGGAGCCCAGTTGTTCCAGGAGGACAGATGGACCACAATGACAAAGCTAATACTCGCTTTTTGCAATTTTGTGAACACACCTAAAAATCAGTCCAAATTCTCTCTGCCATTTACGTTCTACACAGTAATGTAAACCCAACAGACATGCGTTAACTTCCAATATTTATAAATTTTCAAGTTTACCTTTGCACCTTTGAAAAGTTGTTCTGTCATTCTAGTCTACTGGCAATGCAAGTTCTCATTTTCTGACATGTTCAAAAAGCAAACATGTCAGAACTTCACTTCATTTCACTAAGTCGAACCTCTTCTACCAGTAGGTGTAAAGGGGTCAGAATTATGTTAACATAATTGTAAACAGGATACTTTCTCAAAGAAATGATCAGTCACAACCAACTTCCTCTTGATCTGATTTTATTTCAGAGCTACCAGATTTCGGCCTTTATGAAGTCATCTTCAGGCTCTTCGTATCTAAGAACAGAATAGGCTCTACATAATCAGAGGGGAAGGCCTTGTCCTTTACAAGTGTAAAAATCTTTTATACAATGTAAAATAATTGTATAAGATGGTAGTCATATAAGGATAAAATGACATTAAAATGGACAGAGTATAAAAAAGTATAAAAAGTACACAAAGGTATAAAAGTGTAAAATCACCAACCGTGAGATACAAGGTGGTATTTGTGCTGCAGCGGCATCAGTATTCTGCCATAACGAATGAAGTTGCCCATGAAACACTACAAGGCATACAGGGTGGATGCTAAACCTCTCCTCCACATACAAACGAGCGCAGTGAAACCATGTCTTATACACATACCACTATAAAATGCACCGTTTCATATGAAAACCAAATTCTTCGCGAAAACCTTGAAAAAACCGAAGATCTACAGAAAACACCCCTTGGAATTAAACATATAATATTAGGAAAAAGAAACGCATAAATTTACAACGGCGGAATACTGATGTCACTGCAGTACTAATACCACACTGTATCTCACGGTTGATGATTTTACACTTTTATACCTTTCTATACTTTTTATACTTTTTTATACCCTTTGTCCGCTTTAGTTTCATTTCATCCTTATATCACTACCATCTCATACAACTATTTTCACATTGTATAAAAGATTTTTACACTTGCAAAGGAGAAGGCCTTCCCTTCCGATTATGTAGAGCCTATTCTGTTCTTAGATACGAAGAGCCTGAAGATGGCTTCATAAAAGCTGAAACCTGGTAGCTCTGAAATAAAATCAAATTAAGAGGAAGTTGGTTGCAACTGATCAGTTCTTTGAGAAAGTATCCTGTATAAAAATGCCAATTTAAACATTTTTAAGTTATGAAAGATGAGTGATGTAACACAAGTTCAGAGGATTCTACAGACACACTGCAATACATCTTCAACATTCCCCACTTGTATAAAATTAACTTTACATACACTGGCTCCATATCTTACTGTAGCCTACTGGGTTAAAACACCGTACACTTCATGATGCATAAAACAGAAGACCCATTATACACTGCTGTGAAAACCTCAAATCTTAGGTATGTCCAACTCTTGTATCTGTTGACTGCAGTAGAGATTAACACAATAACATGTGAAACTAAGCAACTGTCCAAAAGGACTGCCAATCAACACTGTATAACATCTCAGAAGGGCTAAGATCTCATGTCGAAACAACCACTAGCACCACAGAGAAATTGAGAGAGCTGAGGCACAACTAGATGGATCTGAGCGGCCACCTGCGTGACTCCAACGACTATAGCACCATAAAAGATAATCTGGTACCCAGTAAACATGAAACTGGGTGGCCTCTGCAACCAGTCTGGAGGTGTGGTGAAGAGTTAAATCCCTGCCACTGTCAAGAATCAATACCCTAATCATCCAGCCCAGTCACTACACTGACTGAGCTATTCCAGCTCCATTCACAGAAAAAATTAACCATTGAAAATTACACTGGTCTGCAAATATGAAGGCAGACACAGTTGTTTTTATTCTAATTAAGTGCCCTTCAACATCTATGCTTTGTGAAGACCATTCAACTGACTGTTGTCCTACAGTTACAAGCTGATACCAAGTCTGTGGAGTCGGAGTTGGAGTCGTGGAGTGACAGTCAGAGTCAGTCGGAAGGAATTTTAGGTGGCGTCGCAGTCGGGGTCTGTAAAAATGTACCGACTCCCACCTCAATCTCAAATCTTACCTAGATACTCCAACTCCAGAGCCCTGATAGCTGCAATAACCATTAGACTTATACTTAAATATAGGTTATAAGTCTAAAAAGTAGCCTGATGATTCACGTAGTGGTGATGAAATGTCTTACAAGTTTACCATTATTAATACATATCGAGGTTTTATAAATGAGTTGGAGTTTTAAAAATTGTGGAGTCCGAGTCAGAAGTTTTGCGCACTGACTCCACACCCCTGGCTGATACACTGACCACCCACCTGATATGGTATATGTGAGCCTGAAGTTGCTGTCTCTCCAATCTGTATGAGCTTCCGGCCACACGGTGACGAAGCATCACTGTTGTTAGTTGGAGTAGTACTGCTATTCCTTCCATTACCCACATTAGGCCTGTGAGGTGACTGTGGTGGAGAAGAGAGATCTATCACATCGGCACCTGAACTGTAGATCCCACTGGGAGACGTGTAGCGGGACGTTCCATTGACCGGTATGAGAGGAGGGGGGAACTTGTTGGAATTACTGTTGTTACTATTGGTGCTGCTGTTATTGTTAGGAGGTGTATGCCTTTGTTGTGCCTGAGGTGAACCAACCACAGGTGGTGTGTAATGTGGAGAATGTTGTGAATGGAGGAGGGAACTTGTATGGGGAGGAGGGGGAAGCATCTGGTGGTGGGAAGGATCAGGAAGCCCCATCAGGTGCAAGGAACTCTGAGACACATTTTGCATACTGCTCAGTCCAGGCGAAGAGTTGTATGTACATGATGACCTGGAATGAAGAAATTAGCCCAGTGTGAGTGCACCAGAAGCATTCATATCCTAGCCCTCAGTCTCACTAAATGTCTCTATGTTACTTGTCTTAAGGAGCTCAGTATGGTAGTGAAGCTACGATATAACAATCAATATAAACATGAATAACAGGAAGCTGCTATGATCCATTTCAAGATGCTAAGCACCCATTCTCATGCAACTAATAAAAGTGTGAACAGTGAGGTAAAACTTCAATTTTCTAGTACAAATTGGTTGATTGGTTCACAGGTTATTTACTGAAGTCACATAAACTATACAGTTTACTAAATGATAAATCATATACACATATGATTATGCATGGCTGAAAGCAGTGAGGAAAAAATATCACAGATAACTTCCATGATAGGCACCAGGAAAGATTCAACCAGGATATATCCCAAATACCAGTCAGCTGCATTAACCCTTTAAAGACGAAGCTTAGCGTATCTGTTTTATGTAAGGACTCAGTGCGTACCGCGCTGTAAACACTCTCCACTCCGGTTATAAAAACACGTCTCTTAATGTTTTGTAAGGCAAAAGTTGCTGTTTGTTCTGAGATCCGTACAAAACACATAAACGCAATGTGGGCACCACGTAGTATTTTTTAATGTTAAACCTGGTGGTACGTAAAGTTACCGCTAGGCTTTAAAAGGTTAATGTCAGTCACCTCCCTTGAAAGGTATGTACAGATATGAACTTCAGCCAGATGCCCAATGCACAGTATTAACTTTTCGTGCACAACCTTCCAATTGCCAGACTTCTGCTGCAGCCAGGGCACTATTCAATGTAAATGCCCAGTGCAGGACAGTGGCTTCCCTTTGGATGGGACGGGGGAGAGGTGAACTGAGTGGGACAATGTTGCCCCATTTGTTAACACACTGCTGAAGCTTTCAGTTCTTACTACTGCAGTGCAATGCTGTGAAATATAATGGGCCTTGGCCCTTCTAACAGAAAAAAATGTAAAAAAATTTTTCAAAATGTAAATACCTGGAAAATAATTAAGCTGGTTGCACCACACACACAGTAATATTTTAAACGGAGTGGGCAAAGCCTTCATAGAACTTGGACATTATTTTCAATGAACTACATAACCAAATTAAATTCACACCTTTGGATATCCACTCTTCAAATGTGTGTTCACATACACACATATTTACATTGTTTAGACATATTCATCTACACTCAGAACAATTTAAACGCAGCAAAACTGAATTTATCACACTGGCTAGATTGTGGAATGCAAAATATGAAAAAAGTCTTAGGCAAAGTCATTAGTTTATCTGACAATTATCGGTTGCAGCTTTCTGTCATCTCACTTCTCATATTAACCCTTTAAAGACGAAGCATGTCTGTTTTATATAAGGACCCAGTGCGTACTGCGCTGTAAACACTCTCCACTTCAGTTATAAAAACCAGTCTCTTAATGTTTTATAAGGCAAAAGTTGCTGTTTGTTCTGAGATCCGTACAAAACACATAAATGCAATGGGGGCACCACGTAGAATTTTTTAATGTTAAACCGAGTACTAGGTAAAGTTACCACTAGGCCTTAAAAGGTTAGTATAGCCCACTCAGCTGAATTCTCATGCGTGTGGTGGGAAGTGTCGAATGAGAGCTGTCAGATAAAATAAGGACCCTGCATAAACATGATGCAGTGAGCACAGAGGTAAAACTGTCTTCCTTCAGTTCATATCCTTAAATCAGCCCAACGTTCTCCCCAGCATATATGTTTCATGTTTGGAAATACTGTACATGTTTCACGCACATGCTGAAACAGAACCCCTGATCATTTCTCCCACCCCTTGACCCTTACTAGGGCCATCACTGGACACCAATCACCACCAAACTATGTCACTGCATGTTACAGCACAGAACGTACAACCGAACTAGCCTCTTCCATAAAATGTTACACAGAGTATGAACCAGTGCTCTCATATGTCAGTATGAGGCACAGTTGGTTGAGGCACTGCACTACACGCCAGCAGGTCAGGGGTTTGATTCCTGATGATGTCATTGGAATTTTTCATTGACATAATCCTTCTGGCCACACTATGGCCCTGGGGTTAACTCAGCCTCTAACAGAAATAAGTACCAGGAATATTTCCTGGGGGGGGCGGGTAGGGGGGGGGTTAAAGGCGGCCAGTGCGTAGGGCTGACAACCCTACCACCTTCATGTGTTATGGGGACTACGAAATCAAACCCTACTGCAGCAATGGAGGTGCTTTTGAATCTGACTCTGCTGGATCTGTTGATCATGGTGGAGGTGAGGATGGCACTCCATGGACTGCATATACTAAATCCACCAAGCGTTCCAAAAACAGTAGCAGGGTTGCTAACCATCTGGAAAAATGTGGGTGACCCTTTATTAGACATGCAGTCGGACTACACCATTCCAGTTTATAGTCACACCAAAAAATTTGGGGTCATAATAGACCAGGAATATTGGAAAAACAAAGACCCCGTGTTCCCTGAGGATGCTCTGATCTGGTTCACTGATGGTTCCAGGGCTGATTCAGGGACAGGGTCTGGTACTTATGGCATAAGACCAAACAGAAGCTTTAGCTTCCCATTGGCTAAATTTGCCATGGTTTTTCAAACCGAAATACATGCTATTCTTGAATGTGCATGTGAAAATTGAGAATGGCTTATAAACATAAGCGGATCCTTATTTTTTCTGATAATCAGGTTGCACTTAAGGCGCTCAGCAGCCTGAACGTGCCTTCAGGGCTGGCTGCAGCATGCCTGGATGCTCTCTCTGCACTGGCTAACCAGAATGAGGTAACCTTCGTGTGGGTGCCAGGGCACTGTGGGATTCCTGGCAATGAAAAAGCTGTTAAACTCGCTAGACAAGGATCAGCTACGCCATTACTTGGTCCAGAGTGGGCTCTTTGAATACCCAGGTATTCAGCAAGAGAAGCAATTAAGAACTGGACTGAGTGCCAACATTATGTTACCTGGAAAGATTCACCAGGTCATAGACATGGCAAACTTTTTATTAGTAGACCATGCAAGAGAAGAGCTGAAGACCTGCTTAAATTAAGCAGGCATCAACTAAAAATGGTAGTTGCAATCCTCATGGGACATGATCCTGTGAGGAAGCACCTGCATATCTTGGGCCTGTTTGATGGAAATCCAACCTGATGATTTTGTAGGATAGAGCCTGAAAGAGTGCAGCACATTATTTGCTGCTGCAAGGTGTTGGCTCGTCAGCGTTATAGTTTCTTTGGGAAGCTGTTTGCTGAACCAAAAGATGTAAGTTCAGCTTCATTAAAGGACCTTTGCCCCTTTATAAGAGGCATAGGATTATTGAACCTGTGCTGAATGGAGTACTCAGTACTGCACAATAAGCCTAAGGCTGCAGTGCATCCGGACCATTAGCCAAGGGGCTGTACAGAAGAAGAAGCAGGAAGAGGAGGAGGAGAAGACCACCACCTTCATGTGCCAAGTGTCTTGAAATCTGGGAGCCTCAACCTCCTGGAACCCTACAGGCCTGTACAGGGATTGCTTTACCTTTACCTTTATTTGATAATGTTCAGGTAAAGGACAAAGAGTTAAGACTGTAAAACAAAGAAATTACTGAAGACAAAAATTTCTTTCAGAATTTCATATTAAATTTTGAGTAACAGATGAAATTAATGACACTAAAACTGGTACATAGACCGTAATATATAAAACTGGGAGGGGTGTGGTGGGTATCGGTAATGCCAGCTCCAACTGTTGATAATATTCAGTCCAAAAGCAACCCTCTCACTTATCACTCCATCATCATTCAAAAGTAAGGGAACCTGTCGACTTGAAGCTCCTCACCCTAGTACAGGCCATGAAGGCCCAGAGCGGGAGTAGACGCATAGCCCCACTCTTTCTCTAACCTCAGCACTAGATGGAAGAGGATGATCAATGCCATGCCCCGACTGCTTTACACCAGGGAAAGAGACCCAGTAACCACTGTGTAAGAGCAGTTGAATATCACCAATATGCTAGTTACGTGAGTATCTATAACACAAGCCTGAAGATACAACTTCAGCTCAGTCTTTTTATGTCTAATAATTAAACATTGTGTACTTATCACTTGGCACGTGAATGAGAAGTGAAAGACAGGGGATGTGATTCCAGACACAGGGGCCATTCCTTTTTCACTTACACATTGCTTCATACTGACCCTTATAATTTAACACCTTTCTACAGAGCATTCATACAGTCAATATTTTAAACAAATGTATTTCAAACTTTCTCATAATCCCCGCAAACACAGTACCATTTAAACTATGTCACCACAACTGTAGTTAAAAGGTGACAAAAAATTTTCTTTTTAAAAATGAAAAATAATAATGATTACATATAAGCAGTGTCCTTTTCTTGTTAAAGAATGCTGCCATCAATGTTGTACTTCACATGTGACAGCTACCAGCATGAACAGCACGTCATGGAATATTGCGTTGTCCCACACAATAAAAAATGTACCCTTAAAACAAATGCACCATAAGCAAAATGCACCATAAATGTAAAAAGTTATATGAAAAAATAACAAAAGAGCTATATCATTTATTGGATCACCCAGCTCTTTAACATGTATTATAAGCACAGCTTTCCAGTGAGTCACTTACCACTCATCCTTTCCATATGCAGGGCAACTAAAAGAGACAGTGCATACATAAAATAGGATGTCAAGGAGCACGCATATCACACACTGAGGACAACAGAGATTCTACAACTACAAAGATGACTGATGCTACAGAGTGTCTCTGTAATCTTACATGAAACATAGAAGGAAGGAAAAATAATTCAGTTCACCACCACTCACACTAAGACCAATATTGGTGGTGGAAAAAGAGTGGCACTCAAGTGGAGAAAGACTATCTTGTCAACAAAGAAGAAAATATTACACAGTCCCAACCTGACAACAATGCATGATATAAATACTGTACAAACTAGTCATGTCAAGACATGAAATGAAATGATTAACACACTAAAACATGTCATAATTTTCAGAATATTTTACATTCACATGACACGTAACAGTTCAAAATTAGACCCCTCATCTGTCACATAAAACACTCAATAGCATAATGAATTAAGACTGTAGGTCTTCACAGTTCACAAATCTTGTTAGAAACAATATATATTATAAAATTACTTGTAGTATTTTGAGTTGTGCTGAAAGACACCTACAACATAACTGCAGTGTAGACCTGTAGATACAGTATATCACTTGATATCCAAAATGTCGAGTAGAGAAACCACATAAATCAGAAAGTGGTACCAACTGGGGAGGGAATATGCCATACCAATCACATGTTGTAAATGTCTCTGTCTGTGGGATACTGGATAAACCTACTGTATCAATCTATGTGGTATGTAGACTGTGTTGGCTTGCATGTGTTGTAACAATGGATGTGAAGTAAAGTAAAGAAGTTACAGGACAGCAAACTAGGAAGAGGGAGGAAAAAAAAAGGAAGACCAACATTAAGGTGGATGGATGATCTAAAATTGTGCTTCAGGAATATGGATGTAAAAAGATCGAGAACAAGAGCTGTGGGCAGAACAAAATAAGCATTTGTCATGACGGAAGCCAACGCCAAACTTAAAGGGCTGCAGTGTTAACAAGGAAGGTCAATCTATATGAACACATAATATATTCAGTTCACTTTAACATGAATTCACCTAAATATAAAAATACATTGGTCATAACAATAAAACATAAGAAGACATATTTACTATATAATTATGAAAATACTTACCCTATTGTAGGAGGTGCCCCCGTAACTCTGACTAGTGGAGGGGGCTGTGCCACAGCCATGTGACTCTGCTGTGATGGTGCCATGGGCACAGGCAAGGAGACCTGGATCAAAATGCAAGCACACACTAATAAAAAGTTTGCAGCATGCACGCACGCGCGCGCGCACACACACACACACACAGAGTAAAAGCCTCTGCGACCAAAGGTTTGCCAGATACTGCAGTTTTCCAGATATTAAAATGTTACAACTAATGTGCATCTTCACATACCTACCAGCGTCTTGCACATACCTAACCATCTAATGTCATCAGAGTGGATCTGTCACCCAACCACCCACCCTTCTATTCAATTGGTAATGATGGTTCTTTCCTCAGGAGTGGTGACTGAAGCTGATTAGCATAAGAGAACTTGTTTCTATTCACACAGGTTCAGAGCTCTTGTGCCAGCACATATATCCTGGAATGACATCTGAACTGTTTTTGGGAAAAATATTACAACCAAAGTCAAAATTACAAACCAGTTAACTGAAACCTACAGTATGACATGGCTGCAGCAACACGACAGGGCACTGGTAATGCCTGATATAGTCATCTATATTCAGAACTACAGATGCTCCTGGTGGGTACATTGCTTATCCTAACAGCTGGAAAACTAGATCCAGACAAGCCATCCAAACCCCACCCTTTATAAAAATTCTGCAGAAATGCAAAGCCAATCAATTGCTTATTTCATCAACAAGAGGCTGAACACATTATATCCTTGTGCAGCAAATCAGAAAACGCTTCTTCTTCTGTGCACAGACCACAACATCATACACACCTGCTGTTTCACTACTGCTAAAGGTTTTTCATCCACATTTAATACATGTGATGTGCCTAGCACTTGCCATGAACAGATTAGCTCAGCAAACCAGGGATGAACTTCCTAAACTGACTAACTTTTAATTCAAGCACAAAGCAAGTATCCTGCAAAGAACCATCCAGTATTGCTGCATTCCAAGAAAAAAATTCCTACCACAACAGTGCCACCACACTTTGTCTTGCTTTGTTGGTATACATGGCTTAAGACATCAAAATTGTGGAAAGAACCCTGAACCTACTGAAGAAACTGTTCAGGCAATTCCTGACACTGATGATGCAGCCAAACCAAAAAAACTGATGTCTGAACATAGCAGGTTTATCGTTACTGCCTATTATGAGGTAAGCCTCTCATAACATAGGTCTAAAACTAATTCTTTGCTCAATGAGTATTTCAGGATGTAATAACAAGATCTGTTATTAGGGCATGGTATCTGACAGTCCTGATTGGCCAAAGGAATACCTGAACATGATTCAGGTCCTGATTTTAAGAAGTTTAAGTGTAATTCTTCATCCACGTACATATTATTCAAGGCACTGCTGGTAACACCTCACCAGCATACAGAATGTCCTCACTGTGTAAAAAGATAGGCAACATATGCATAATGTTTACACTTCCTAAGCTGTTCTAACAGCCTAATAACCTTTCATTCAAAGAGAATGCTTTTATGGCAATTTCATGCCACCAGCAACAACAAAACACACACAGGTCTTTGCATGAAGTATCTGACACTTTTCCCCAATTTTAACCAAACACAGATTTTCTTGACAGACAATATTTTGATTTTCTTAACAGATTTTTACATAAGTCCCCAATATCCAATTTCACAGAAATCTGTTGCAGTGGGAGCCACACTGGTATGTGCAAATACACAGACACGACAAAGGTAACAGCTGCTTTTGCAACTACGTAAACACACCTAATAAATCATATACTTACAGACGATGAGAAAAGGCTGCCACACAAATAAGCATGACAAAGAAACCAGGCATTCTTTATGTAACTGACAGTTACAGTTTTTCCCTTCATCCCTACAAAATGTACCAAAACTGGCTCACTGTTCACCCACCTGCGGATAATACTGGGGAGCAGGCCTTGGCCGAACTGGGTTGTAAGATCTTGGAACACTGTTGCTTGTGGGGTTAAGCTGAAAATATAACACAAATATTTCTAAGCTTCAAGGAACTTCAAACACCTGTATCTAAGAGTATCATAAAATTATCATTAACAAAAGGCAAATACGTGTAAAAAAGTTTACTTTCCTAAGAGAAAGACTAACAGATATACTGTACCGAAAATAAAAATCAGCAGTAAACAAGACAGTTATAACCATCAGGGTAAGAAAAAACTGTTTATATTTATGATAAGATATTATTTCCATCATTTTCCCTCCTGATTAGGGGACTTCACTTCTTGCCAGCATCAGGATACATCTAATTGTCAAAAGTCTGCGACAATGGTGAATTCATTATACTACTACTATGTAGGTGTGACTTATTACACTAACATTACACAAGCCTGATTCATTTCATATTACTAAATGTGTAGGGTAAAGTCCAGTGCCTAATAAGTATTTTACATATATGCCTATACAACATTCTGGAAGCTGGCTCCACACTTATCTTCAGGTGACTGCTGCCAATGTAGCAGATATATGTGTACTTTTTCATATTTGCTGAACAAGTTTGAACAGATCTGCGCTCTTCTGGGTTATTATGCAGCGCCAAATGGTAAACCTTTACCGTGTCAGAACAACGTCCCATCTTCAAGGGCCAAGAAGTCCAGGAAGACGTCCCAAACATCGGTAAAGATTTACCATTCAATGGTGCGTAACAACCCAGCAGAGTGCAAATCTCATCAACATCACAGCGGAAGCCTGAAATCACAGAAGTTTGAACAGAACACAAGATGTCCTGAGTATTAACCACTGACAAGTAATGTAATGTTACCCAATTAATCTCTTGCTACTTAACTTCAGCTCATTCAAGCTGCATAGTAGCAACTGCCCTGCTCCTGTGGACCTGTTAGAAAGAGGTACTCTCAGTTACTGCTTAAAAACTATGATTCTACAAAATACACGGCATTCTTAAATTAGTTATACAAAACTAAGGTGTAATAACATAGAAAGTAGAAAACTTACAGTATTATGATATGTATCACAAAATGCAGTACATGTTTAAATTTTATCTACAGATATGCACAGGTGTTCAACGTGGTTTCTTCGTGTCACGCGGCAGAGGTCCCATCTCTAAGCAATTTTGTGGAACGATAGCTTGGCCACCATCATTGCCTGATTTAACAGCCCTGGACTTTTCTGTGAGGGGATATGTTACAAAGTTCTTGTTCCACCTCTTCCTGCAAGTTTGGAAGAACTACGGGCAGGGATAACAGAAGCGGTTGCGACCATAGTTGCAGACATGATTCATAGGATTTGCGATGAAATCACTTACCGATGGGACATCTGCTGCATGACACGAGGAAACCACACTGAACACCTGCGAATATCTGCAGATAAAACTTAAACATACACTGCATTTTGTGATATATATCATCATACTGTAAGTTTTATAGTTTGTGTTATTACACCTTAGTTTTGTAAAAGCAATTTAGGAATGCTGTTCGTATAAATATTATAAACAGTACCTGGTATGGTTAAAGTTCCTTTTCATATAGTTATGTCAGTAACTCACTTCTATGATACTGCATTCCTGTATCTGGTCAGCTGTTTTCTGTTGAATTTGATTACTGCCACTGCACGAATACAGCATACGTTCATACATTGCATGTCCTAATACTTAAGTACGTCTATTCTATGTATCAACAGTGTGTATTATTTTATTACATGATCACAGATGTCCCATTATACAGAAGAGGTGTGCACAAATCCCATGCGCCTGATCACCTGGGCAACTACTTTTTGTTCAGTGGCACCTAATATTTTTGGCATAACTATTGCAGTTTTTTTCTTACAAAATGTGTATCAGTTTACACGGGTCAGACCAAAATCATGGGTCCCCAGTACAGAACTGGCCACATCACCGCTCAGGCGCCTTGAATTCGGAGATGGCTCCTAGATACTGCACAATATACTAGCTGCACTACACTGTAAGACTGTTAATGACAGAAGAATAGTCTACGTTGATTTCTTTCTTGATTTTCACAGAGCACATCTTTATAAGCATGACTTATGGTTGGCATGTTATGTGGAACTAGCACCAGTAAGAATGTTTATTTCTGATTTTTCTGTTGTGTGAGCTGCTGTGTTCAGCTACTGCATGCTGATGACAGGTTGAAATGTACTAACACTTTACGATAATCCTTTTGGGTCATAACATCCGAATTACATAACAGCTGAATTATACAAAGACACCTTTCATCTAACTCCACGCCTCACTCCACACTCAAAACATTTCATTTGATCGCAGGCAAAACAGCAGTCACCACTATTCCAATTTGTCACAAATGGGAGTCCATACATCTTAGTTTAATGCAATGCACTTAACATTAAGTTCTGTACCCACCATATTTAAAGAAACTGTTAACCTGATATGTAAACAGAAAGGATATATACCAAAAGTCAACAACTTAAGAGCATTTTCTAATTAAAGATCAATTTTACAAAACCTTCCTGCAGAACTTTGAAAAGAAAACACTGGTCCTTTAAACCAGTCTGGAAATAAAGTATTTTTAAAAGGTGTATTAATGTCTGAGAACAGACAATGGGATTAAGTTCTAACGCAAAGGCAGAGAAGTTGTACCCCTGCGTGTTATAAAGGCACGTGGTGGAGCAGCAGTACAGCCCCATGCATACTTAACCTTGCAACTAGAAGGAGGAAGTGGTCAAGCTTCACACCCCGGCGACTTTACCCCTGGGGACAGCTCCCTTGGGACCACTGAATAGGAGGCTAACGCTTGGATGAACCCCAGTAAAATCAATTAATCATTTTACACATGGTGGTGGTGACTCCATAATAGTAAAATTACTGCATTACAACAACAGCTTTGCTGTACAAAGTGCATGAAGAAGACAGCAGCCACCACAAGACACTGAATGACATAAAATGTCACATGGTATTTCAAAACGCATCAAAACCATGCCATCATAAATATTCAGCAGCTGTACTTACTATTCAATAACTGTGGATAAATCAGCAGACATTACAGGGTTACTACAAGGTTTTGAAGTTCCTGAGGCTCTCCCCGATCCTCACCACATGCATGACCAGACAAATGGGGCTGATGTGATTAAGGCATAAATGCTCTCTTAAGAAACAATTTGCAACAATGGTCAGAGTTGCTGACATCTACAGTTTTCTCTAAAAACAGCACGGTATCCCTACTTTAAAAGCATATGCTGCAGCCAGATATTAAGGCAAAACTAGTAAATTATCACCACATAAAATCAACAACACAGCCTGCCTGGTAAATTATTGATGATACTACACATAGAATGATACAACTATGCGAATCTGATTGGTGAAGGCAATGAATTTAACAAAACTATAAATGACAGAAGGGGTGTTAGTCCTGCTACATTTCATGGACTGAATTATCGCCAGTTAAACTGACAGTGAACATGATGACACTGTTAGATAAGCAAAGGAGACTGAGGAACTGGAATGACAGAGGGGAATGAAAACAAGTAAAATCACAGTTTGACTCCTGCTCAGCTTAAGGGTCAAAGGAAACAGAAAATATGAAATCAAACATGTTATGTTAACAAGTCATCAGGCACACATAAAGATCATAATCATAAACTTAGTCAGGCAGAACCAACAAATGCTCTTACAAATTACCAATTACGCTGAAGCAAGCAGATAAAATGTGCAGCAACTCATCTCCCTAAACCCCAAACGGAAGTGTCACACAGTTCTCACAGAACTCAGCATTGCTCATGAGCCAACCAGTCAGAAGCAAATTCATCATTTAACTCAGATACAGCACAAGCTCTTACTGAGGATATCTAGTGGCAGGCCCTGGCCTAAAAGGTTTTGTGGTTGTTACAGACTGTGTGATGTGCAACACTTACAAAATGCAACAGAAATATGACTCTGCAAGAAGCTCACACCTTATACAGTGATTAATTTTGACTGAAGTCAAGCTACTACGCAAGGGAATAAACAGGGACATTCCAGAAGCAAGCACAATACTTTCTGACTTTACACGATGCAATCAGCATGCAATGAGGAGGACAAAGACAACATAGTCAAACATAAGAACTATACAAATGTATGTATGATTTTGAGGCAAAATACTTTTGTAATGACATGTTGAAAAAGAAAATTATACAGGGTGCTGTGGAATACAGTGAACGAACATGTTGTTATGCAAAAAGTTGAGGGAACTGCAGGAAACAGCCTTACAGCTTTTTGTAAGTTATTATCTGCAATCTGAAGCCATCATCCAGCAAATGGAGGGGGGGGCCCCCCAGAAAGGAAAAAAAAAAGAAAACCAGCTAAGCCTAAGAATACTGAAGATTCGGGTCTTCTGGGACGTAATGCTATGTCACCGAGCGATTCACATTTCAATGGAATATTGAAAAACCACTAACTCAGTAACACAGCATCACATCCCAGGTGACCTCAATCCTCAACTACACCAGTGTCAGAACCTCAAATCCCCTCAAAATATTGTTACGCAACCAGACTTTGCTGAAAACTACACAATCCAGCTACAGAATTAAGTCAAAATGTACACGCTAGTCCAAATCTCAAATCACTGCAAGAGAGAGACAGAGACAGAGAGACAGATGGCTATTCTGTAGCAGTTATTAGTAATAAAGATGATCATAATATTCTCTGCACACATGTCTTGACAAACTCTCTCTCCCTCTCTCTCCGTGTCTCTCTCTCTCGCTGTCTCTCTCTCAACCCAGAAGCAGAGAATCTTACATTTACAAAAAAGTGATGGTGCTGCCAGTCAATTCAAACATGGTCTCCTGTTCACCCTATAACAGGCCATGAAGTCCCAGAGGGGGGAGGGGGGAGGCGGAGGTACAATTCTAATATTTCTTTAACCTTGGCACTACATGGGGGTTGGTGGTAAACACTACACCCCAGCTGCTTTAACCCCAGGAAAGAGAGCCAGCACCCATTGTACAGGACGCTCACTGGGCCCGAGGGTCAGTCTGAATGGACGCAGAAAATCTTGCCCCCACCAGGATTTGACCCCACCCCCTCCAGCCCATATCAAGTCATTATACTAACTGAGCTATTCTGGCCCAATGGTTTCCTATTTACAGATTTAAAGTTCTTAAAGGAGTGTTATATAGCTGACAGTTTCACGGCACTTCCTTGCAACATCACACATTAAACACATTGTAGAACTGATGGAACTATCAAAGGAGCAGTATGGACAGCCAACATGCAGTGAGTAGCCAACACACTGCAAGCCCTGCATAAAAGAAATGCCATGGCATACCAATTTTACATGTTTCGGCCCTTCCCATGGCACTTCACAGTTATGTACTAGAAGGACCCAAGTGTGCAATGGAATCATTCCAGCAGCAGATACAAACAGCACACATGCTGTTATTAATACTCCTCCGATTGTTATTGCATACCAACATTACTCATTCTCAACAAAATGTGTGCTCATACACTCAAAAGAAAACTCAGATATTCAATTCACATCCCAGAACACTTGAATCTTCAACATCACTCTGCGCCTCTCAAACCTTACGAAACTCAGGCAAGTCAAAATCCAGAGAATACAAACACCATTCTGCCTCACTCTAAGGTGATTTTGCCTTTGTGCCCTACACGGGAAACAGAAATAATACCAATTGTTCACAAATGTTAGTGATGTGAAGTGTTACAAAATGACATTCCTAAAGCGGCAATAATGGTAAGAGCATCGTATTTCCATCAATAGACAGTAAATATTATGTGGCACAAGAACAAACTGCAAGGAAATTAGAAGCATCTACTATTGTATCAACAAATAAATACCACTTCCATAATCCTGCCATACATGCGGAATAAACTTGTGCATAGCGGCACTATTGGAATCAATGTGTCATTCCATTACTTTTATATATAATGAAGACAAGCACAATGAAAACCTTCAAAATTTTTTATCAGTTACTTTAGTGCAGATGTGTTCAATATGGCTTCGTCATTTTGCAACACTGTTCCCAGTGCATTAAATAATTTCCTCCAGTGCCCCAACAAGGTCTGGATTTTTCAAGAAATATGTGTAATTCTTTCAGGTGCAAGCATAGCCACTTACATGGCACGTAGGTATGCAGCACAAAGCAAGACACTTGAAATGAATGGCCCAAATTATCTCAGTAGTCACATGGACAGTAACATGACACCAGTAGAGCACAATCCACATTTTGATCTCACAGCTGGTGTCAGACGATTCCTAAGGCAGTCACCACATGAGTCGCTGGCAACTGCAGTCACCTCAGCCATGTCATGCTCCACAAGTGGCCTTAGTGATCCCAAGATATTTTCACCATGACCTTTCCCACAGATGCCCACATGGAGTATTCTTTGGGTTTTTGTGAAGCAAAATGCTATTCCTTCCTCACCCACTTCAGGCTGGACTAGACCCAGCATTCATCTCCCATCAGTATGTACTTCAGAACACCACCACCTTCTGCTCTGCATAGTCACAAAAGTCCCTTGAAGGTGTCCCACACATCTTTTCTTCAATTCAGGAGCCACTTGCTTAGGCACCCACCTTGTGGACATACTGCGGAACTGCAGCACATCATGGATATGGCAGCTGAATCATGACTCCTAAACATGCCAGCCAATGCATTCATCTTAATATGATGGTTTTACCTAATGACATGTTCGGCCTCCACACCTGCCTGTAGCATTGTGACTCAGCAGGCTTGGTCTTGTCTAGTAGTGTCAGCTGACACCACACACCCCATTTTTAAACTTCCTACTCCACTCGCACACCTGCTGCACAGACAAGCTTGTGTTATGGTACTGCAACTTCATGCTGCAATGGATTTCAATGGGTCTGTTACCCCCATAACCCAACAAACATATCCCAGAACATTCCTCCTTTGTGCACGTTTCCAACAGAGTTGCCCACTTCGCAAGCTGTGGGGACGTCAGTAAGCCCACACTGCCAGACCTATCACATACAGTACACGCTTCTTATCAATGCTGATGACTTGCTGTGCCTACAGCTGAACACAGTAGAGTCTCTGTTTTACACAATTTCAAGTTTTCATCTGACTGAACCTCATAATTGTTTTAACTAGCTGTGCTAATTAAAATATTAAATACACATACAGGGTATTCTCAAACTTCAGGTTGCAAGAGCTTTGTGATAGATCATAAATGCCAAAAATAATCCCAAATGTGTTTAACACTATGCTATAAATCTGCAGCAATTTGGTGAGATGCTGAAACAGTATCAAAAGGTCCACATATCATTTAGAATTCTAGCTCACTGACACAAAAAGTCCGAGACTTTAAGGTATATATCATACTTATCCTCATTTGCCTCTACGTATAACATAATAAGTGTACTTATTAACTGCATGCAGACAAGCTGAATCATTCCTGAAATTTGCATGAGGCCAAATTGCTCATCCAGATGATGTCACTCTGTTACCAGCTACTATGGTACACATAACTGCAGTAATACTGTTAAAAGTGGTTCTGGAAATTGTCAAAATGGTCATGGCAAGGCATACTAGGAAGTTGTGTTCACATGTTTTAACCCTCTCGCAGCAGTATTAAACGGAAATATATACTGCTAAAACAAACACCCTCGTCACTCTGGTGGACACAACACACCTGCTACAAGGTGTAACAATCCCACAGGGTTGTAGAACAACAATGCCTGGTCATCACTGTCTTAGCATCAACTTTACAGATGATCTCTGGCCTTCAGCAGCACACTGCCCATCTACTATAGTCAATTTAAAGTTAAAGAAATTGTAAAACTGTCATTCCATTACTTATGACCTTCCTATTGAACAGACCACCCGAAGTCCCCAATCCTGAGCCAAATCAATCCAGTCCATACCTTCCATACTAGTTCTGTACATCCCATTTTAATATCATCCTCATACCTCTGCATTTGCCTTCCATGTGTCCTTCCATTACTTCAGATTTTCTCCCAAAATCCCCATATAAAAACATCATAACAGTACATAACTTCCACATTTATAGATCTTAAGTGAGGCTAGACCTTGCTTAGTGTGGCTAGCTTGACAGTTACTAAGTGTCATACAAATCAGATGCAGCGGGTTATAGTGGAGGTCAAAAATAAAACTGAGGCTATACGAATGTGGATAGCAAAAGAACATACAACTGCTACCTGCACCTACCAAGAACAAAATAATTTTTAAAAAACTAATGTAAAAATGTGTATGTATGTTGGTATGACAACTTTCACATTGTGATTTCAGGCTTCCACCGCGATATTGACAAGTAAAGACGTCTTGGACTTCTTGACCTTTGAAGATGGTACTAATACATTGTCCCAAAACATCGGTAAAGGATCACTATTCAACACTGCGTAATACCCCAGAAGAGCACAGTTCTCAACTTTTGCATCCTTTGTTTAATCAGTCTGTACTGCCACACTCCCCAAAAAGTGAAAATCTATAGGCCTAAACACTACCAATTTATAAAATGAACATGATTGTTGTCAGTCCACTTACATTATAATGCACGTGAGTCAAAACAGGTTAACTTACGTTATGCATCGAAATGGGTGGCTGTGACATCCGAATAACATGTCCTGGTTGTGGAACCATTCCTGGCTGAAATGCCGGCTGTCCACCAACAAGACCTGCCCAACCATTACACACTGCCTGAACAGCTGCGGCACTCAAATTAACCGGAGGTGCCACAGTGGCTGAGGGAAGGGTAGCTGTCCGTTGCTGTGCGGTAGGTTGGGAAAGAGCAGTCACTACTTTATTACTAGACGCCACCTGGTGGTGAACAGTCGTATTTGCAATGACAGAATGCTGCTGCTGCTGTGTTGGTGGCAAACCAGGCTGCTTAGTCCACATTCCGGCACTTGTCACGGCTGTACTACCTTTATTGCTTGCAAGCAGAAGCTGTGAATCTACTACTTTGCTTGGCCAATAATCTTCAAATACTGTCCCTGGTGGAAAGTAACTCTTAATATCACTCAGACTTATAACCGAACATGTCTCACTAGCGAACAGTTCATTACGAATTCCTTGCACTTTACAACAAAATTTTAGATATGCCAGGTCCCAGCCTTCCAGCTTCTCTGCTTTAAGTTTCAAGTTATCCGTCTCACCTTCAAAATAGAAAAGTGGGACATACTTGAATCCATCTCGCACAGTGTATGGAACCACAGATTCACCATTAATACGGATAAAACCACATTTGTCCTTGGGATTGCTTGAGCTGAGTAGTAGTTTGTTGTAACAGACATCCAGGAAGTTATAAAACTCTCCTGCATCCTGCAAGCGTACAACCAAGTCCTTGGACGTAAATGGGTCACGACCAAATTGATTTTCACAATGTCTTATATTTACCTCATTCAAAAGTCTTGCTTCAGGGTCCGTAATGTAATAACTACGGATACAGGTGCAGCTATAAATGTCTGAATGTAAATAACTCAGGTACTTATTAAGAAGTTTCATTTCTACCATCCGCACTGCACAGTACTTCTCACCATAGCGGAAAATAAAAGGAATATGACATTTACCAAGTGTTACCCAACCAAACCTGCCTCTCACACTATCTTCGTCACACGGTGGCTTTTTGTCTGATTCGCCCCCAGTCCCAGACTTCTTATCCTTCTCAGTACTTGGTTTTGTTTGACCATTTGATCCACGCTGAAGGTAATGCATTATCCCGGGTTGTCCTGGTTGCACAATGTGTTGTTGCACTTGGCCACCCTGTCCAACAGGACGGGCTGCACTGGTAGCCATCTTCGCCTTATTCGCTTCCACCATCTTTGCTGCCAATTCTCGGATTTCTGCCTCATCTGGCCTCTCTTGTTTAACTGTCACGTTCCCAAGTGCTAGACAAAATAAGCAATTCATCAGTCCCATAATTTACATACATACATATATAGCTCTAACTAATGTCCATTACAAAAATGTGGTCATGAAAGCTGTGTAAAACATCACACCCCAAGTCGCAACCTAACCTGCAGTCTTTTCATTTCTACCGTCCAGTTACAGACACTTCTTTGTAGCAAGAAACGTCAGCAAAATTACAACAAAAAATGAATAAAGCACTTCAAACTGCACTCAGATCCTGCTTCGTGAATTCCATAAAATACTCCAAATCACACTTCACAATGTATCAAGGACCTCCTACGACAGGATATTTTTCAGTTTGACAGATGTTGCCATTTTTATGACACAGTCATGTAATAATGGGGTCAATGTTTTTACGCACTCATTTTCGCAATATGTTTAAACTTATTACTATGCCCCAAAATGCAAAGTCTGCATAAACGTATATAACCTTGAAACAACGACAATCGTCTCTAAAAGCAAAATTTTTCGCGGCAACAGGCTCACACGGCCAAGCAATCGCATTGTGTACACTGCCTTCGTATATCAACAGTTCATTGATTCTGTCGTACGTACTTAATATACACATCTACACTATAACGTACTTTTTCTGCTTACAACTTTCGAAGTATTTCTTATTTAAGTAATCCTACCTGGTAATGTTGTTGCAGGCTTCGCACTGGTTGTTAAGGCTGCAACCGAGGGTAACGCCATTATACGTACTTTCACGTTGCTTCAGCCATGTAACAATTGAAAACAGGAGAGCGACTGTGCATTTACAAACAGTAATAGTACAACACAGTTGTTTCTACTCTATTACGATACATTTTGATTAATTCTTACACGATAACACAACACTGAATAAAGTTATCGTACATATACTATTCTCCACTTTTTTACATTCATGTGCAGAACGTCACACATTTCTTCCCTTCGATTTGAAAGCCAAAGGGAAATGCCCCACCTAGCCTCGCATACAGGGCATCCATTTTCTCAATACCCGTTTTTCTCCACCTGTGAGTCATTCTCGTCAAATGGCGGTCATAGCAAGACACTAACCAATCACAGCGTGCCATGTGGCTACAACAAAAAGACTACGCAATAGTTGTGATGACGTCACAAGAGATTTTGTGTACCTCGCAGTGAGGCTAGAACATACATTTCCAAGGTCTTCTCTAAATGCATGCATATATATATTCATTTCGAGAACATATTGCCAAATATGACTCCAGGAGTGGTTACTGGCTCCTGGCTACATGTTGTTTCAGCGTGACTAAAAAACGAGTATTTTTAAAATTTCTGTGTCCTTAGAATTCTCGCGTTTAATATTGTAACAATTAGGGATAAAAATCAATACGCTAACATAACCTCCTGTCTTATTGATTTAGTTTCTTTTTATATAACCACAAATGTAAACATGGTTGTGACTTTATTTTATGTAACTAACTTTGAAGTATTTGTTGCGTGTGACATGTAAGGGCCCTGCCATAGAAACCACCTTACGACTAATATGGTAAGAAGGGCCAGAATGTCAAGGTGGCAAACCATTGTTGTTGACATTGATATTAGGAGAAACGCCTGCATTGGAGCGATAGTCTTGGAATGGTATTCATACATTTAACAAGCCACTTGTAGGTCTATGGTCAAATAACAGAAACATTTTCGGAAACAAAACCAGTATACTCTCCCTTCACCGCTACTGAAAGATTTGCTTCCGGTTCAATTATAACTTCTTCCTACTGCCACCCTAGACACTCCTCCCCGCCTTTGGAACAAGTATGCTGGAAATCTAGTCTTTGCCGATGTTTGTACAGGCTCTAATGTTCCTGTATGCCCAATTATATCACACGTGTTACCCTTGCAAAATGTGATACAGGAGAATGAGTTTGGTTACAAAACAGAACCCCCACGCAGCCAACTAATAGAAATATATTGTTGAATGCTGTCTTTTACATGGACCAGCTATACATTCAGGGCTCATGCGCACGAGTAGTATTCAGGACGACCCAACCGTATCTTGTAGCGTCAACAGCCACGAAGGATTTAGTACAAAAACTGCACACTTCCAGGCGGTTTGGGAAGCTTGCCAAGATGCTGAAGAATCGACCGTATGTGCTTGGCAATAAGGGTCAAAGTTAATGTAAAAGGAACGATATTTTAGACCTTATAGAAGTTCTTCAACGTTTGTACATACACAAGCTTCTATATGAAACAAGGCTCATACAGAAGGCGTTCAAAAGTACTATGCTCAAGAAACGAATCCTGCCCCTCTATTCCAGCAGCACAGAATTTGAATTAAATTAACATTAAGGCTGTCACTAACGCAACGTGCATCTGAAATTCCAGTTACACTAAAAAGCCTGGTTATGATCGAATATTATCGAGTACATTCGCCTGGAAATGTGACCTTGGAATTCTTTCGCACGCAGGAAATGTTACACGTTCCGAAAATCCGACGCAATAGAAACAGTCGGAAAAGGGGACATAGCATGACTGCATTTATGTGCCACCGACAGTACTCGGTACCATACATTTAATTCACCGACAAGAACACAGCTTTATAAATAGACTTTTGGTGCGTGCGTATATAGGTACAAAAGATCGCCTAGATAAGTAACAATACAGAATTTCTATGTTTCTATACCACATCTAATTCCCTGAGACACCAAAACGGTCACAAATTCAAACGCGGAAAATTATCGACCTGAATATAAACTGGATGGCATATTACAGCAAAGATAGGAAAAGTAGCAAAGAACAGTCATATTTAATAATTATAGAGTAGCCTGTTTCCTCTGAGCCTAATCAGAATTAAAATTTGTCTGTGATGTGCACATGTTAGGTGAACTTACCATTTTTACCCGTACTCTGTATAAGAATAAATGTTTGTATTAGAGTTAGTGCATATTACATATCTCGTGATATTTATTTGTACTGCCAAAAATGCAAACATACAACGGGGTTTGCTTCACTTCGCGCAGTATTAGAATCTGTTCACTAATAACGGTTTCATTCATTTCATCAGCGACATTTGTCTACGGTGCATCCTAAAAGCGAGTGGGTTTACTTCCGCTAACAGCATCTCGTCTGCGCAAGTGGCCTTGACAGAGCAGAGCCTGGTATCCGGCAGACGGTGCGCAGGAAACAAGCCTTCTTCGGAATCTCCCGTTTCCTCTGCCAAATCGCGATCTCTTGCCAATGATAAGTGTACCTAGCTCTTAACCGATCAATCATTCATTCATACGGAACGAGTGTTCCGGCGAAGTCGGGAGGATATGGTAAAGATGCAGTCAATATGCAGTTCTTTATTAACAATGCAGCAGTTGAGTGATTAACACTCCTATATCGTATTCGGGAGGGCACGGGTTCGAATCTCGACCTGGAGACTGGCTGCTCGCGGCTGAGATATTTCAGTCGGCTCGATCAGCCTCTCCAGGCAAATGCTAAAGAACCACTAAAAATACAAAACAACTGCTAGTTTTCATACACATATGTCACTCCTCGCAATTATCATCTTGGTCGATGCTATGTAACTTCATTACTTCAAATACCGTCTTTCAGTAATCCGTTCATGAATCACCGTTAACAGTATAGGTGCCTTTTTTTCGAGATATTTACGCAAACCAGAAGGGGTTTTCCCGTATCAGCCATACGAGAAAGCTCTAAAGATATTCTTAGTCAAAGTTATGTCACCAAGAAAACTGCTTTGTTCCGGGAAGTGCAAATGTCAGGTTTTGTATTTCAGTGCGAAAGTTTCCAAGGAACGGTCTTGAAGATGTAGGCAGCACGTTTCTACACAATTTTGGTACCTATATACCTGACTACATGGCGTCATATCACAGAATACACCAATATTTATAGTCACCGCCATGATAACGCAAAATGTCATCCCATTTACAAAGATTTTTAAAGGACGAGAAACTCAAACCTGCGTCAGACTCTACGAATAATCTGCTTGTGTGTGTATGTGTTCTACATACCGTGAAACCAATCATGAAGAAAGTTGCGAAATGTGTTCACACTGCAGAAAGGAGCATCGATTCTCTGGGCAGGATCGTAACCAGGATTTTAACCTGCAACCCCTAGCCTAGGAAAAAGAAGGACTGTCAGCGTCTATGCTCCGAGAGTAGCGCCAGAAGCAGCGAACGTGAAAAGCGCCCAGTCACAGTCTAGCCCATTTACTGGGAAACACAAAGACAAGGTCGGGAATAGGCTTCATAATTTTAGATAAAATTATGGGCTTTTACATTTCACACCTTAAACCGCCACACTAACTGTATTTGAGCTATGGAGTGTACCAAATTAAATTCAACGTACTGTGCGGTGACGTAGCACCAAACATTACAAGTTGAGAACTACTACACTATATGTCGCATACTGCTGCCCATTCCGAGCCTGCGAGCCAGCTTCGGGTCTCTTCGACTCGGCCGGCAGCTCGCTAGAGGCTCCGGACCCCACTCGATCGAGTGTAGTACAGCCGAACACTAATGTACTGCAGCAGCACTAAGAATGACTACTAGTTGAACCCAAACCAGACGCTTGTAACTCGCACAACTACGCGCACTGTCTTGCAAGGCAAACGTAAAGTTGTACCTACTCGTAAGCATCACGCAGTGACAACACATGCTAGGGAGTGACTCGGCACTGCGTGAAGAACTTCTAGCTTCAATCGGCTTAGGATCACAGCAAGTTCTCCACATTGGCTTCACAGGAGGTTCGAATGGCTACAAATCGCACGCCATGACGAAAAAAAAAAAAAAAAATACGTACCAGTACTTGCAAACGTATTTTACATACTGAGGCTTCATGATGGAAGAACCCCCATATACCGATACCCTCGTATAGACTTACATGGTCTTAGAAGACGAACTATCATGTGTGTTTGACAGACTTTATGTTTCTGTAGCTGTGGCCCACCATGCGGGTGTTGAACAATCTTGTTTTAAAGGAAAAGGCATCACAGCCCTTACTGGAAACTATTTAAACACACAAATGTTTTATGAAACTGTTAAAACAAAAAAGAAAGCACAGAGAACTGTCACATGTACGTAATACGACTTCCTAGTGGCTTGCCCAGGGATTCTCATGCTTTCTAAACAAATGAATTAGAAGTTGCGTCTTTTGGTGGGTGTAATAAGTTACATATGCCTTAAACGGACTCGGATTCGGTCCCATCGCAGTGCGTGTGGGATTTTTGGTGGACAAAATAGCACTCGGACAGGTTTTCTCCCAGTACGTCTGTTTACCCCTGCCAGTAGCATTCCACCAATGTGCCATATTCACATTTCATTCATCTATCTCCAAAGCTATTTAATCTTAGTAAATGACACCACGATTCAATAAAACAGCACAGAAAGTAGAGGATCATATTTTACCTAAATTTACTTCCAGAGTGACAGTACTCATGAGATTATCAGGGTACCTTGTGCTGATTGTGGTTGTTGTATGGTTCTCCAAAATTTGGAACATGTTTAGACGTTGTAATGCGCTCAAAACTGCACTCAGGTGATTGTAAACCACACCCTAATTTCGGATTTGCACCGCAAAGTTAGGCAGAAGGCTTTTTCACGTTTATGCACGTGGATGCAGATATTCAAACATTTTCCTTCCAAGCCTTTCGAATTACCGCGCTGCTATGTACATATAACCATTGAAATAATTCGGCAAGCTTAACGGAACTGACCTTAACTTCAGGCTTCCGCAGCGATGTTGATGAGCTCTGTGTTCTGGGATATTGCGCGGAGTCGTGTGGTAATTGTTTACTGACGTTTCGGGACAGGGTGTCGGTCCCATCCTCAAGGGTCAAGAGTCCAAGTTGGAAAGGAACTGAACTTCCGTTTTGGTTCTGTGTCACTTTGCAAGTCGGTTAGTTACAGGTGTACATTACCTTGGTGACTCTCTGACAACAAAGGAAAAAGGAGAAGTCAACAGATGAATGATATTTTCCGCTTTCTGAAAGTCTGGTATCTGTGAAAGAATCCCTCACGCGGCGTACGAAGAATATTACACTTCCTATAGTTTGCACTGAAGCACTGGTAAGAGGGAAGTTATTGAGAAATGGCACTGCTTCAGATATTTTAAGGCGCCGAAAAAAATATTATATTGAACAATTCTCGAATGGCTGCGGGTGTCGGATGTGACCTGAAGGCAGTAATTTACCTGCTCCAGGGTTAGCCAAGCGACCGATCACTGTGACGAACGACGGTACCATTGATACAAATATTTGATAATTTTACTACTTGTAAAAATTTAACGCCAACTTGAAATTATTTCTTTGTAACCCCGGCAAGACGAAAAAGGGGAGTAAGTTTTATACATGCTACTCCCAGTGCCTGGTATTTAAAGGGCCCCATATCATCATCTGGCGTAGTACAGACTGACTCCACTGGTAAAGATTTTGATATCCGATGGTCACCGATTCGAGCAGCTGGGACGTAGACTTTTCTGGGCTTTGTGGGTTTCATTAGTCACTTCAGGCGAATTACGAGGGGCGAAATAGAACACCATTATTTTTTCCTTGTTTCTGTCAAGTTCATGAAGCACAATAATCTATTCACAGCAAGCGGCGCCAAATAACCTACGATCCGCTCACCGTGGCCTGGTCTCCAAGTCAAGGGGTCGGGAGTGAGCCGCTGTGCCCGCAGTGTATCAGTAGTACGTGTAATTCAGGGCGGAGAGAGGGGGGGGGGGGGGGAGGGTTTCTACCGGCAATAAGAAGAAACTCAACTTTGAAATATATTAGATACCCACATGCTACATACAATACTCTTTGACGCAGCGCAACCACCCCCTCTCCGACACACAAATTTCCCTTTACACATCTAACTCACAGAAGACACTCCGATATATGGTACCCTCGTCATTAAAACAACTTTGACACGCTGACCTGTAGAGCAATTATTTAGTACGATTGCCATAGAAAGTCTCACGGATAATCTTACATGTGATAATTCGATTCAGTAAATTCGTACTTTTTCAGCCATTGGTTTATTTTTAACTTTTCAAAATCCAGCGGTAACTGTGTGTACCACTTTTTTCAGGGGCTTAGCTGCGTGGAAGTAGTGAGTGGCGCGGCCACTCCGGGCGGCAGGGTCCAAAGGATGGCAAAATGAATACTGTACATGAAAAAATCTGACATCCTAAGCTCAAAAAACTTCAAATTACTGGGCCAAATAAATGGACGTTCAATATGTCATTGCGTTCTTTTACGTTCATAATTTCTGTTACGGGTGGCCACCGCGATTACTCGTCCCTAGCGCCAAAAAATTGGCTTCGCTACTGGTACCACGTGCTTGAACATTATGAAAATGTATTTGGCGCTAAATGTGTTTCAGTGTGATTCTTACAATCTACAGCGATTATTTTCCTTACAGCATCAACTGGATGGTGTTTCTAATGGACATTTGTGTTCTCTGTGAGGCACAATCTGAATTTTTACATATTATTCAGATTAAGGCTACACTTCAAAGGATTAATATACCTGCTACTGAATAATTTTGTCCTTCGTTTCAAACGTGTTCTGTCATTAACCCTTTAAAGACGAAGCGCATCTGTTTTATATAATGACTCAGCGCGTACCGCGCTGTAAACACTCTCCACTTCAGTTATAAAAACCAATCTCTTAATGTTTTATAAGGCAAAAGTTGCTGTTTGTTCTGAGATCCGTACAAAACACATAAACGCAATGTGGGCACCACGTAGAATTTTTTAATGTTAAACTGGGTCGTACGTAAAGTTACTGCTAGGCTTTAAAAGGTTAAATGTTTCTTTCGTAAAGCGTAACTTGAAGTCGTACTTTCATTCAGCTTCTAATACAGCCGTAGAATTAAAACTCTCAGACCATCAGCCAGCCTAATATCAATTTCTCTCATTATAAGCGACTTTCGTACCCCATATATTGAGAATTCTAACTCTCAACAAGCAGGCAACGTAGGTATAATCTAGTATTGAGGCGCTTTCGCGTAACTATTGTTGCTGCGGAAAAGCAGTAAGCATTACATATTCTGATTGTGGGTGTGTAACCTTAGTTATCCAGCATGCAAAGCGCAGGAGCCATATTATATCGTAATCTGCGGCCTGTCTGGCTCTACCTTATTTCTTCCACATTATCTTACAAACGGTAGGATTTTCGGAAAAAAGTTATTGAGCATAAAATGTCTGTTTAGATTTATTCTACAACTTTTGTCTGAAATATTCCTCATTCTAAGAAGAAATGAGCGAGATGTTATCATAAATGTATATATGTCTTCATGTAAAGAACCCTTTATTCTTGTCAGATTTTAACGAAACTTGAATTTTCTGAAAAAAAAACCGATTTCTGAAAAATACTCAAATATCAGATTTCACAAAAATCCGTCCAGTTGGAGCCAAGTTGTTCCATGCGGACAGACGGACAGAACTACGGAGAGACAGACAGACATACAGGGATGGTGAAGCTAATAGCCGCTTTTCGCAAGTTTGCGGACGCGCCCAAAAAATCTGCATATTCAGTCAATTTTTTACGTCTATTTGTGTACATGAAGACAACAACCATGAAAACTCCTTCGGCTTTCGTGTTCAGATTTCAAAATCTGCCACTTGTCCATGTGGGATTCGTGGTGGTCAAATTGGCACTGGGATAAGTTTTTTTTAAATACTTTGGTTTTCCTCCAATGAGCCATACACCTATTTCATTTACCTGCCACCAATATTACACAATATCAGCAATTAATAGCATAGTTAAATATCATACTTCTCTCTCTTTCTGTTTGTCTGTCAAATTCTGCCTTTCAAAATTGCAGTTAAAACCGACACATAAAGATGCAAATTCGAAATGATGATCATCTTCTCCTATCCAGCTTCCTATTCAGTGGGTAACGGGAGTTATTCTGTCGGGGTTAAAGCGGCCGGGGCGTGAATCCGACTTTCATCCATTGCCAAGTTTAAGAACAAGTGGAAGTGAAACAGACGGCACGTTCTCACTGAACAACTCCACCAGTAATTTATACACAAATTTTTTGCCTTCGATCAGTATAGGTAATTGTTGTAAACGTGCGCTAACCAATTTTGACACGCAAAACCTAATTTACAATTCGAACTTATCGATCTTGAACCCAGTGGCCAGCTTAGCTCAAAATTCAAAGAATAAGGCATCTGAATTCTTATGAGCTTCTTTCCACAGACAAATATTCTGCTATTTGCGCAAATTTCTCCTTAGGCTCTTATATTTGTGAACAGGGTGTCTAGTTTATGAAGTGGGACAAATCGGAACTGACTTAAGGATAGATTTCAGACACTCGACGCACCACATCAACCACCGCACCCCTCTTGAAAGTCCTGGCATTAGTATGTAGACGAATCAAAATGTTCTCTGAGGACTAAGTATTTTATATAATTGAGGGAAGCCAGGTAAAGGTGAAGGTAAAGGTAACCCTGTAACCTGCCCTGAAGGCACAGAGGGGGAGTGGAGGTAAGCTCTAATCTTTCTTTAACCCCGGCGCTAGATGGGAGTTGGTGGTCAACGCCACGCCCCGGCCGTTTTACACATGGGAAAGATATCCTGCACCCTTCGTACAGGTGGATGGGTGTACCCCAGGACACGTCTGGACGGGTACGGAAAATTGCCCTCACCAGGATTCGATTCTCGGACAGTCCAGCCTGTAGCAAGTCTGAACCAACTGAGCTATCCCAGCCCACTGAGGGGAGCTAAGACAAAATTTAAGGGCTGAAGAAAATAAGAAGGAGAATTATACACTTATCAATTTAATTAATTTTGTATAACAAACGACTGTATTTTTGGGACACAAATTGTTCTAAAAGACTGGTGTTAAAACGTTAGGTTATGCTTTCTACAAAAGCAATTCTGCTCTTTATCATAAAATGAAAATAAAAAATTAGTTTAAAAAAATTGTCCCTATCCACACCATAAAGTGAAAGCTCCACTCATTCTTAACCGCGGGGCTAGGTGAGTGGTCAACATCATGCCCTAGCCGCTCTAACCCCGGGAAGGAACCCCTGTACCCACTGAGTAGGAGGCAGGGTGGGGCCAGAGCCGGTTTAAACGTTCTAGAGAACAGAAAAATACCTTGCCCCTGCCGGAATTCGAACTGCGGGCTGTCCATCCCGTAGCCTGGTCGCTATAACGACTACGGTATCCCGGTTTACAACAATTTGTTTATACTTTTTTAAATATATTTATGCAACGCAACCTAAGATGTTGATAGGGTGTCATTAAATACACTGAATGAAAATGTATTCGTAATACAGTCCGCCAACAGTGGTGCTGCCGTGTGTCATTAAGACAGTGCTGACCGTCATTCAAGACGCTATTCAATGGGTACAGAAGGTAAAGGCGGTCAGAGTGTGATGGTGACCACACATCTCTTTCCAGTTTCGAAGATCAATAAAGCGCGTGTTGGCCCCCCCCCCCCCCCCCGTGTCTCTGACATGGAGGTGAGGTGTTACGGTATGCTGCTATGCTCAGGCGGCTAGTTGCTAGCCTCTCACCGCGGAGTCCCGGGTCCAATCCCAGGCCAGCCCATGTGGGATTTGTGGTGGACAAAGAGGCACTAGGACAGGGTTTGCTCCGAGGGCGTCGGTTTTCTCCCGTCAGTATCACTTCACGGATGCTGCATACTCATTCGTTGATCCCCGACTGACTGTGTACAATCTCAGCATTGCACAGCGTTGTTAAATAAAGCAGTTCCCATAAGCGCTTCCTTGCCTATGTTGTTACTGAAATACCGTACACAGCGACAAAGAGTATTAACCCTTTAAAGACGAAGCGTATCTGTTTTATATAAGGATTCAGTGCGTACCGCGCTGTAAACACTCTCCACTTCGGTTATAAAAACCAGTCTCTTAATGTTTTATAAGGCAAAAGTTGCTGTTTGTTCTGAGATCCGTACAGAACACATAAACGCAATGTGGGCACCACGTAGAATTTTTTAATGTTAAACCTGGTCGTACGTAAAGTTACCGCTAGGCTTTAAAAGGTTAATACAAGAAGTACAAGGATTTCTGGGATAGAGTTATATATCATATCTCACATTCGCTAAGGCTTTCATGCGAGTACAGAAATTATCAGTATTCAGAAGAACTAATTACATCATCTAATCGTTTACTCTTAGTCCTTACTTCTTCTACCTACTCACAGTAGGTGTTGAGGTTGTTTATTTTCGCTTCATCACACTCAGACACACGCCACAGTCGGGAGGACTCCTGTGGACGAGGGATCGGCCCGTCACAGAGACCTCTCTACCTTACAACACAAACACTCACAAGAGACAAACATCCATGGCTCCGGTGGGATTCGAACCCACGATCCCAGCAAGCGCTCGACCGCAGACCTACGCCTTAGACCGCGCGGCCACTGGGATCGACCAGTCATTTATTATAGTTCATAGTATTCATTTTGCTCTTTCAAGTAGACATTACAATATCTGGGTAGGCAGCTAAGCCATCATAATTGCATAGCACATGCATACAGGGTCATCTTTAAATATATATTGCAAAAAATAAGGCGGAGTTCTCTGTAGAAGACCACTATGAAAAGTTTAAGAAAGCTTTTCCGTGGAGAGCATCATTTCAGCCATATTCTTCTTCTAGAAATATTTGTTGCAAATCTGTCAATATACAGAACACCAATTAATACCGTTGTAACACAATGACACAGAATGTAATGCTACAGAAGACGTTGAAATTGATCCCCCCCCCCCGACCGTTCCCCGCATACACGCTATTTTCCACCTGGACCGGGCATGGTGAACACGCTGAAATATCCTTACAGTCTTTCGATCCAATCGCAAGAGTACAGACATCCCAGTGGCTACTACAGCACTATGTATTTATTATATTCCAGTGCTCGGCATGCAAGGTAGCAAGTTTAAAGCGAGTTTTTAAGGAAATGGTCCGGGGCTGGGGTCCATCCAGCCTCTTATTCAAAGGGTGCTGCTATTCTTTCCATGTGCTAAAGCGACCGGGCCGGGCCGCTTACCACAACTTAGTGCAGAGGTTAAGAATATTTGGAGATACCCCACTACTCAACCTACATGCCTTCATTGCATGTTCAAGGAAAAATTTACCTGTTCTACATCTTGACACATTAATATGAGTTGTGAGAATGACATTAAATAGCCACAAAGACAGAAACCAAAAATAGTGGTTCTACAATACAGTGATAATTATTTGTCTTTGAATTCTTCTGGTGCCGTGCTGCCATATGTCCGACTTCTCAGTGTTTCTGGGTGTAGTGACATTGTTAGTAACAATGTAATGTTTCCTAATAAGTTCAAGTAACATTTTACAACAACCTACCTTTCTCTTTTTTACAAGGACGTATGGGGAGTAGAGGTATAGATCTACCCTTTATTTAACCTCGGCGGTAAATGGGGGTGGGTGGTCAACGCCACGCCCCCGGCCGCGACAAAATAAAGAGCAGGCAACATTTACGATTTCCTCAGAACAAACGTGGGGGAAAATCCAGGAAGCTAGGTGAAGCAGCTGAAGGTAGTAAAGAAAAGCCACAAAAATAGGTCAGACATTAATGTCTTCCTGCATACAAAGGGAAAGTGTTTTATTTCAGATCGCTGTCAACTGTTAAGGTTAGGCCTAAATAGCGTCGGTCGTAGATGAATTTAATATGTACGAATACGGAGCACTCGTGGAATGATACTGACAGGGGAAAACCGAAGTACTCGGAGAAATCCCTGTTCCAGTGCTATTTTGTCCAGGTCGCGAGAAACCGTTCTGAGGTCAGGAGCTACTAATGAAATCTGTAAAGTTCCTCTGCCAGCTGATGTTGTCACCCGCAGAGTTAGTGACAAGGAGTAAAGTTTTTCTTGGAGGGGGTGGGATTTTTCTCAGCAAGACCCTTTTCTTTCAGATATACGTGTCAACTAACATTAGTGATCAAGCCGAAATTATCGATTAAATTCTGTTCTCCATGGAAGTGCAATTAGAAGCAACTTCTTTTTCTGAAGAGCGAGTAATCGACGGTGATTGCAATGGCAGGGTCGCAATGATGGGGACAGCTTGATGAGGGCGAAAGGAAGAGGCAGCGTATCACAGGTATGGGAGGAGAGTGCAGAAGTAAGATTTGACCCCTTGTTTATTTACATTGTTGCCGAGCATGTGCCCTCCACTCTCAACAACGTGTTGCATAAAGTTGTAACAAGAGAGGCAGTGTTCGTACAACGAAACTGCATGGTGTGTTCACGTAACCACTGTTGCCGTGGAAAAGCAATAAGTAATATATATTCAGAGTGTGTGCCTGTAGCTTTAGTTACCTAGCATGAAAAGCGCATGCGCAGTATTATATTGTCGCATGTGGACTGTCGGCTTATACCATATTTTTCTACATTATCTCACAAACGGCACGATTTTGGGGAAAAACATTATTAAATATAAAATGTATATTTTGACTTTCTTTACAAATTTGTCTAAAACGCTTCGCAGTCTAAGAAGAAGTGAGCGAGATATTATCATAAATGTACATAGGTCTTCATGTAAAGTACCCGTTACTTTTGTCAGATTGTAATGAAACTTGAATTTTCTCGACAGATTTTAGAAAAATATTCAAATATCAAATTTCATAAAAATGCATCCCGTGGAAGCAGAGTTGTTCCATGCGGACCGAAGGACAACGTGCCTAATAACTGATAAATTCATCAAACCGCAGTCGCTCATTGCCCGGGCGGCGGCCCCCCGTTTTGACCCCGGGAACTACACCTCTCTCCTGCTTCACACGGACATAGGTCTACTATGGGTGTGACTTGAAATGCTATTAATGCGTGTTTTTGAACTTCATAATGAGGTACGATATTATGCAACACTTCAGAAGCTCAGGTAGCCACAGGTACAAGCTAATGATGATTGGGCAGCTGTACTGGCATAACTGTCGGTATTTTACGTCATTTAAATGAACATAAATTTAGGGCAATAAAGAAAACAACCTGGGTATTATGGGCAAAAGTCAAGGATTCCGCGCTAAAGTTGAAGGTATGCCTACAGCCCATTGCTAATGTATTTTCTTTTGGTGCCGAAAAGACGTTACTGTGTCACTGAAAAACATTTAAACGCCTTTCAGCAAAACTTTTCTGGCTGTGTACTATAGAAAGATCTGGACTGGATCCGTAATGCAGTCGATATTCTTGAAACATCACTTCCTATCACTCCCCAAGGAAAACTGATTTGAAGGCAAACAGAGCACCTAAATTTAAAACGTGCGAGTTCTCCTTAGAAGAATTTTCTCAGTCAAAGAAAATGCCCTGTGATCTCCAAGATTATGTCAGGATAATGTTACCATCTTCTACCACGCGTTTGGGCGAAACTGGGTTTGCAGTGCTAATGGAAATGGGCCTAATAATGTCAAAAGTTGAGAGACTGGGAATGGAGGATGAGGCAATGCAGTAAGCTTTGACTACAGTTTCCCTCGCTGTAGTCTTCTTTGCTGAAAAAGCAAACACAGATATTACACTGGGACAACGGCAAGTGGCATGGGACGTTTGGCTTATTAACGTACGTTTACTAGGAACTTTCCTAAGGATGGAGAGACCAGTTGGACAGATCGTGCGAAAAATAAGGAAGTATTACAAACCGTCAAGGAGAAAAGGAATATCCTACAGACAATAAAAGGAAGAAAGTTTAACTGGCTTGGTCACATCTTACGTAGAAACTGCCTTTTGAAACACTTCATTGAAGGAAAGATACAAGTGACTAGAAGACGAGGAATAAGACGTAAGCAGTTATCGCACGACCTTCGGGAGATGCGAAGATACTGGAAATTGAGAGAGGAAGCACTAGATCGCACTCTTTGAGGAACTCGCTTTGAAACAGGCTATGGACCTGTCGTAAGACAGAGTTACGTGATGGTGATGATGATGATGACGACGACGACGACGACGACGACGACGAGGACAGTGAAGAAGAAGAAGAAGAAGAAGAAGAAGAAGAAGATGATGATGATGATGATGATGATGACGATGATGACGACGACGAATTTTCCTGTGGGGTGAATATAAAACCTGCTTCCTTGAATTGACAGTTGAAATTCATTGTTAAATTGACATTAGAGGCTGCTCCTTGACCAAGGCTTGTAGGATTCACAGTGGTCACTCTAATGACTACTATCTCCTAGGAAGTGACGCCGTGTAGTGTGGTAGAATTTGCCGACGTTTTAGAGAAACCTACTGCCGTCATCATCAAGGTAGATAAATGCAGTGACCAAGGGGGCAACAGGTTCCACTGAAACGTCGGTACATATCTGCCAGACTACACGGCGTCACATTTCAACAGACAGCTTCAGTTTTTAATCATTCGCCCAAATGGCGTCCTCAAAATCAAATAGCACGCGGGCCAAGTAGGCGATTTAGAAATTTAAGGCGGGCCGTACGCATTTTAAGTAGCCTAACAGACGTGTATTTTCATTAAAATTAAATCACGATTAGGAACATTTCACACTTTTAACAACAACGTCACAATATGTCATAATTATTGAACATAAAACTTGAATGCATTGTTACTTTTGCTGGTCTAAATTGTACGCTGGGATTCAGGGATAGCAAATCATGTTCGGCCTTCAGGCACGTGACGTAAAACATTACAACAGAAAAAATATATTATTATATTATATATTATATTACTGTCTCTACCTTCCGCACAAAAACATTCAACTCCTAATACACAGTAAAACAAAGATCCACTGCCAGTTTACCTACACGTTAGATACCTCTTACATAATTTACATTTAGTGACATGTATGAATATTGTTATTCATGATCGTGTAACATTTATTTTATTCTTACGCGAATCCGTGAAGATGATCCCAGTCGGGATCGAAACTTGTCGGATTAACATATAACTATTGTAATGTAAGAACGTCTGGAATAATAATAATGCATTAGTTTGACCAATAATGTATTTGCAAAAACCAGTCTTTTACAATGAACTATTTTCTATAACTGGAGTAACATCAGTGAGAAAGAAAAAAAATGAACTGGTGGGTTGCGAGTTTGAGATCCTTCGTCAGGTATGTGCCCATATTTATTCACTTAGCATCACATGTGCAGGAGTGGAATATAACTACTTGTTCTCGATAATTTTCTCCATACCAGCCGAAATTTCCTTGTGCGCTTTCGTGTTAAGGGTACGCATGAACAATCAATTCCTATACTTTTAGCTGGTAATTCTCCCGAAATAGCAGGCCTGAACCTTAGAAATGAAAATGATAACGTGCTCTGTTAAGAGAAGATGTTCTTAGTATTTCTGCACAGCAACAACAATACAGCAGCTTCTCTGTCGCCAGCTGTCTAGCCAACGCTTCCAAAGATATAGCCACCATTTAAACGACGAAACGTGAACGTGCAAAATAACACTAGACCTAACCTAACTTACGCTCACAAAATCAATACTTCCGAACTAACCAAGATTGGTTCCCAGCTCTCACGTATCACTAACGTAAAAAATCATTGCTTTGTAGCGATTCCTGATTTTTATGTTCTGAACTACTCTACAGGCAATCAATACTTCTCAGCCAGAGAGCAAGGTTCGGTCCTCTGATCTGGTAAAGTCATATGTACAAAATCAGTCTTTATAATGTACGTTAGTTTAGATACGTATCACTCTAGCATGAAAGAGTCTCAAAATAAATATGAATTAAAAAGTTGTAAGTTTTAAATTTTAGGTGAACACGAGCACTGGCAGTGATCCAGGAGACAGTAGTTCCGTCACAAATGTTGCTACTCAATTACCAGACTGCTAAATAACTAAAAGGGTCAGCATTTCTCTTTAAAAGTTAATTAATGTTCAGCTGGTCGATAATGTTTTCGCAATTTATGGAATCCGATGTTCCCTATTCGTGTTCACAGGCACCCGCTGGAAGTCCCTGTTCTAGGCCAAATAAATCCAGTCCATAATGTTCCATCTTCTTTCATCAACATCACTTTGAATATAATCTGCCATCTGACCCTAGACCCTAGCAGTGATTCTTTCCATTAGGGGCTCTCTTCTCTCCCATGTGTGCTACACATCCTGCCCATCATACATTCAACAATTTGACCATTATAAGAATGTTTGACGAGGGGTAATTATTATGTAGATTCTTCTTACGCAATTATCTGCTTATTTTCTTTCTTACACCCGTTTAAGTTCAAATATTCTCCTGAACAACACTCAGTCTTCCCTCGGTGTGAGGAAGAAGTGTTTCTCGCGAAGGTTTTCATTTTAATTTTTCCTTTTCACAAAGCAGATAGAAGAACAAGAGTTTCTGAACTCATTCGCAGCAAGCACTCCCCTGTTTGTTTCCTTTCGTGGCTGGACAGCCTTAGTGGACCTAGGCCTCCTGGATGTTGAGGTTTCGAGGTCACACTCAGACACACCACACTCGGTAGGAATCCTCAGGATGAGTGATCGGCCGGTCGCAGAGACCTCTACCTGACAACACACAACACGTAAAAGAGACAGACATCCATGCCACCGGCGGGATTCGAACCTGCAATCCCAGCAAGCGAGCGGCTGCAGACCGACGCCTTACCGCGCGGCCACTGTGAACGGCTCACTTCCAGTCTTTGGTCTGCTGTTGATTTCTTCGCCAACTGTAAGTATCCTCCATAAGCATTTGACCTGTGATCTTATGTAACCACAGGATTATGTGTGAGTTTCGAATGGCCGAATTGCACAGTCACTTTCAACTGTACTGAAAAGAAGAGCAATTCCAAATTTCTACGAATCAAAATTTCGGCCTATCAACATCATCAGCACATAAAAAAGCCAGATCAATTTTAGCTGTGTCTCAAAATACGCAATTAAAAGATTTAACATTAGAGCAAACGGCACATTACACCAACACAACTAGGGCGAACAGACGTCCACTTTTTCGTGGACACGTCCTCTGTTGAAATATAACATCTATGTCTGGGTCTGTTTTGTTGAATTGACCCCCCGTCCTCTTTTTTTATAAGTTTAGTTTTCATTTACTTAAGACCTTCAATAATCAATTGTCTTTAAACCTTCTGAAACCACAGCACTGTCACGCATTTTCTCTTGGAGTGCCAGTGAGTAACGTTACAATTAAATAATTTCATTTCAAAAGCATTCGCATATGTTTCGTGTGAAGCCCGGAAGTCACTGTTATGTTACTAAAATTTTGCACTGAAACGAAGTCTTTGAAGCCGCAATCGCTGTGAAAGGCACAACCGAAATAATGTCGTATAGCCAAAATCATACGTAGTACACCTTTAACAATGCTAAAACTGCGGCAGCCGCGTTTTAGCAATGTAAATATTGTTGCAGTAAAAGAAAGATATGGGAAGGAAAATCGGTTCCGAATTAGAATACTTCTCGTGATCAAAACTAAATTAGATTCTTTCAAAATACAACAATCAAGTCCTAACTGACGTAAGGCGGAACTGCCTCAAAACGACGTTACCAGTCGTTTCTGGAAATGCTTGTTCGTGGGCCGGTTTTGTCGTGGGAGTTTAAGCGCTTCAGCTACTTCCTTCTTGTATTCGCAGACATTTGCTAATATTTTAAAGCACGATCAGTACAGACACTTCTTAACAGGGAGAAAAAAGCCAAGAAATCTTGTTACGCCCGCAAATTGCGTGATTGTGCAGTCATAAACATGAAACTAATCAATGATCGGTAAATTATTACTCCTTTGTATGCTTACTGTGTCATTTCGTTCCTGATGCAGGATATTAAATAAAACAGATATACCTCTGCACTAACATATTCCATATCAAATGAAAGGTCTATTGTCACTGGATAACTTACGCCTTCTTTATCCTCTTCTTTTCACTCACGAAATCTGGTCACCCTAAATACGACAGGATAAAGGTTCAACGCTCTTTATGATTTGTTAAAATATTATTTACCATTAACTGACCACAAATACGCAATGAAATTGCAAAAGAAAAGTGGAACAGATGTTGGAATAAATCGCATTGTGGTGACACAGGAATAATCAAGCATATTGCTTCAGAATTTGTATCAAAACTTGTTGTTGACCGAAAAATGTCTGTGTTAGTAGATGGATCAACAATCCTTGGCAATCGATCTGCTTTAACTGAACACATTAAAACCTCCCTAGATGAACAAGAAGAAATAATTTTCTCAATTTAATCATCTCGCAAATCAGAAGGCACCGTTAGGAACGTGTGGACATGTAAAAGGAATGCCAAGAAATAGATTGCCACGGAGAATCCTAGAATGGGAACCAGAGCGAAAACGAAGGTAGGAAAGACCCAAAGAAAGATGGATGGAATAAGAAGGAGTATGGCTAACCATGGACGGACAGAAGATGATACTAGACAAAGGGACGTATGGAGAAAATTCTGGGTACAGGAAAACCACCGTACAGCGGACAATTCTTGGATGGATGGAAAATGAAGAAAAATGCGTAAGCTGTATCCATCCGACTGACCTTTTGAAATGTCTTTATTCATAAGCCCTGGCCCAAAGTTATATTAGGAGAAACATGATTTGCTTCGCATATAGTGGTGCTAGTATCGTGGTAAGGAGAAACTCTGGAGTTGGGAAAAGACGTCAGGATTAATTATGACAACCAAATATTATTATTGGGCACTACTGCAGTCAGCTACTTGTGCCTGTCCTGCTAATGTAAATCCCATTAATAACTTAAAAAGATTAATCAACACAACACGTAACTTCTTCAATCACAAAAAAAAAGAATACTTTATATAAACTGTGGCTTAAGCTTCGAGAGTACAATTAACAAGAATTTTGATTTCCGTTCCGTTTAAAGCAGTCTTCTATCCGAATCTGCAGCATTAAATTGATATTTGGCATTAATTACACATTTTAAAGGAACTGCTGCCGATGAATGTAGAACAGCCAATGAACAGAACCAAGTAATGGCCTTTACTGGCGCATGGAGTCCATCGAATTCCCGAAGACAGACATAGAGTGAGAGAGGTGTTCTATTTATTGACGCTGTCAGTTGCTAAGATTGTCAAGCGTCTGCGATAGATGAATTAATGTGTATGGAAGGCGCGTGGAATGATACTAACACGGAAAAAAGAAGTACACGGAGAAACACTTGTCACAGAGCCACTCTGTCCATCACACATCCCACATGGACTGTCTTGGGGCCTCCGTGGTGTGATCGAATTTGTGAATGATCTAGCAGTAATGCATGAAATGCTGGAAGGATTAATGAACCTGGTTCTACAACCACAAGACCAGATTTACACGAAAGCACGCGAGGAAAAACTGATTAAAAGAACAGTTCGGGTAACTGGAACACTGAAGGAAGAATCAAGAGAAAAGGTGGGACAAGCTGTTAAAGTATCAACAGAAATCACCACGCAATTGCCTTAACAAACAGTGCAAAAAATAGTAACTGTCCATAGACAGCAGTCTATTAGAAGCATTATACGTAATCCATGGTCCCGTGGCTTCGATGTCGTTGCATCGCATCAACAATAGACAGATGGAAACGAAAAAAGCAACTTGTAAGTCAATTTTGACTGCAGAGTGAAATTTAAAATCCCGAAACACGGCCTGAAAATAAAGAAACGAATGTGAGGTATGGTGAAGGGAACATCAATACGCGTATGCAAGATTCCCTGTGGAATAGGTTCGACAATTTTTAAATGTATTCCGCAAGAAATTTTTTTTTTTTTTTACCAAATCGTCCAGCCGGCCTCTGGGGCCAACCCAGCCTCCCACTGAACGGGTAATGTGTTTATTTCCTGGAGGTAATGGGACCGGGGCGTCAGGCTGACTACTCACCTACAAGTAGTGCCGAGGTTAAAGAGTACGTACAGCTATACCTTTACTTTCCCTACAAACCTTCGTGGCGTGTATATTGACAACTTTATCTTTACCTTTACCCCTTCCAAGAATACCTTTAGGGGGAAGAGGCGGAGTCTTGTCGCCGTGGTTCTCTTATCATATTCAGTGAACACCACAAACCATTCAGCATGGCTGCGAGTGAACGAGGGTGAAGCGCCACGAATATTATTAAGCTAAGCACGAAACTTTTAATAAGCACTATTACTGCTAGGAAGTTCATCAGACTCGACAAATCGCCACTTTGCATACGGAATACTACACCGTAAGAAAGGTCATGGTTTGTGCACCACCGCTCAGCTGAAGACCCCCCAAACAGGACACGTAGCGCGGCATAAAGATGAAGAGAAGAGAGAATTATGTAATATCGTCTATTGATAAGGTGGAAGTTCACAATTAGAAATTCTGCGGTGTTCGTTACACATTCAGTGCATGTTCTTATAAAGATTCTCAACGAAGCGAGGGGAACAGCGTACAGAGCACAAAATAAATGCTCGTAACTTCTTGGTTTATCAGTCGATTGAACTCTAAGGAAATAAGGTATAGAAACTTCAGATGTGGGATTTAGATCACCAACCAGTTTTACTACTAGTTCGCTTAGAGACATTAATAAAACGATAATATTAATGTTACATTGATAATTGATTTAGCCACAGGAATAAAACGAAATTTCTGCTTATTTTATTTTTGTGATATTTACATATTTTTTGCCATTTTAGTGTTGTGATACCGTATATTATCAGACATGCTTCTGGTACCTTCCCCTTCAAACCATGCATAAGCAACGCTAATAATAGAGTTTAAAGACGACATTGTAACGTATTCTTTTCTCTTGGAGTTCTTCACCCTTTAAGATGAGACCGATATGTTTTCCCGAAACGTCGGTAAAGGATTACCACACGACGCTGCGTAATATCCCAGGACAGCGCTGATCTGTTGCTGTAAGATGTTTTGCGTTTGAGCCTTTGCATTATTTTTAGGAGTACAACCCTGAATTTTACGTAACTGTGACTCCATTTAAGTTATTAGCATAATTTCTTGCTCCCTTGAACATTAACAGCTACCGAGCAGAGAAATGGGTGATGTACTTCGTGTTCTGCCTAAAGTTTGGGGAACCCCCGACGAGTGCAATTGTTGTACAAACCAAACAACCAAAAATTTTCCATGAACAATGATTATTAATGGAACGCCGATCAGGAAGCTGCAACACGCATCCATCTTGGTTGCAGAAAAATGAAAAGGAGTTCGTGTGAAAGAGACGAACGGCTCGTACGCCAGTACCCCAACTGTCATCCATGCGCACACAGCAGCAAATTGGTCTGCTATCCGTGGGACACGCTTGGGCATTTTTACGAGCAAATTGCCATCCCTGTGCAAGCGAATGGCCAAACTTGGCACCTAGTAGCGACATCCCTTGACGCGACGCAGTATGCTGTTTCACTACAGAGGCCATAGTGAAGTCAACCAATCACAGGATCCTTATTAGGCCCCATTGCAAAATCGTGAAAAGCGACTATTAGCTTTGTCATGGCCGTCCTTCCGCCCGCCCGCCCGCATGCATCGACTCGGTTCCCACTGGACAGATTTTCGTGAAATTCGATAGCGGAGAGTTTTATTGTCAAGAAAATTCAAGTTTCGTTAACACAACTTTAATTCTGTATATACCACAGCTTATGATAACATGATTTGGTTCTCAGTGTTAGCCACTTCATGTCAATGACTTATTCATTCATTCATTACGTAGTCTGTCTTACGACAGATCCATAGCTTGTTTCAAAGCGCGTTCTCCACAGAGTGCAGTCTAATACTTCATCTTTCATTTTCCAGCATCTTTTCGTTTCCTTAAGGTCATCCAACAACTTGTCTGCCTGTCACTTCTATATTTCCTGCAATAACGTGTTTCAGACGGCAGTTCCCAGGCAGGATGTGACCAATCCAGTTAGCCCTACTTATTTTTACCGAAAGTAGGAAGTTCCTTTCCTCCTTGACTTTGTGTAATACTTTTTTTTTTTTACACGATAGGCCCACCTGATCTCAATCCTTTTCCAATACCACATTTCAAGACCTTCCAGGTATTTCTGATCTACTTTCCGAAGTGTCCAAAGTTCAGCACCGTACGAAGCTCTGCTGCAAATATAGTATTTTCGTCGTCTCCTCCTTAAATTTAAGTCCAGTTTGCTGGTGAAAAAGTCTTGTTCTTGTTGAATGTTGCTTTTGCCATGGCAATCATGGATTTAACTTCACGTATTCATTTTTCACCATTTGTTCTCATGCACCCAAACATCTAAAACATTCTACATTTTCCAGTTCTTTTTGATCTATCCTAATCTGTATTGGGACTGTTGCCTTGAGATTCTCATCACTTTAGTTTTTTGTGCATTCAGTTCCATTTCATAGCATCTTCCGATTTCAATTAGTCTATCAATTACGCCCTGTAGTACCGTTCCTTAATACCACATACAGGAATTAACCCTTTAAAGACGAAGCGTATCTGTTTTATATAAGGACTCAGTGCGTACCGCGCTGTAAACACTCTCCACTTCGGTTATAAAAACCAATCTCTTAATGTTTTATAAGGCAAACGTTGCTGTTTGTTCTGAGATCCGTACAAAACACATAAACGAAATGTGGGCACCACGTAGAATTTTTTAATGTTAAACCGGGTGGTATGTTAAGTTACCGCTAGGCTTTAAAAGATTAAAATGATAACGCTATATATATATATATATATATATATATATATCATGTTGCCCGATGGGTTGATAGCGCTTAACCTTTACAGCATGATGTTCTACACATACAACTGTCTTCTATTTAAATTGTGTGTAAGCCACAGGGATTGTTATTCGGTGTAGCATTATTCACGTATTGGATTTGATGGATTAAATTTAACTGTGTAAGTCTAACGCATAAGCAATAATAGCTACAATAAGCCCTTTAATAAAATTAAATACGAAAGTAAATTTTTAATATGAAAACAACCCTCTGTGGTGACTATCACGTTGTAAATCCAGTAAGGTCCTAATTCCTCCGGTAACATGAAATGCAAACGTATACTTCACGTTATCATTGCAGTTTGCTTCCTGGCTTAATATCTTATTGCGGCCAAAACCGAGGCCCGAAACATGTCATAAACTGTGTAGTACATACAAAGCTGAAATTGCGTTAACAGCTAGAAGAAATCTAATTACCGTAGAATTAACCCTTTAAATACGAAGCATGTCTGTTTTATATAAGGACTCAGTGCATACCGCGCTCTAAACACTCTCCACTTCGGTTATAAAAACCAATCTCTTCATGTTTTATAAGGCAAAAGTTGCTGTTTGTTCTGAGATCCGTACAAAACACATAAAGGCAATGTGGGCACCATGTAGAATTGTTTAATGTTAAACCTGGTGTTATGTAAAGTTACCGCTAGGCTTTAAAAGGTTAAAGGAAGAGCATCGCAATCTGCAGCTGATGCGGCTGTCGCGGGCTTAATATGCGAGTTACGAGTTGGAGCACTATTTAAAGGTAGTAGATGGCAGGACAGTTGGAATGTGACGTCACAGTTTCCACGGACCATCTCTAACTCTGATCCATGCAAATCCCATGCCGCAGCAAAATGATAGCTGTACAGCGCTTCGCTCTCCTGGTAAGTTAACTGGCGTAAATTGGTAGTAACATCCCAGTATTGCGAAGGCTTCAATGACACCGCGGCCGCAGCCTGAACTCTGGCATGGAAAATCTAGTATTTGGACTGACCTTCCACGATAAGTACACATCACCGGCATCTCCCGGCACGTATACGAATTTCATGCCTGCTCTTATTCATGGATCTGCATTATCGACCCAACATGCGAAGTATTCCCCTCATCCAGCGCGTTCTGGCACTTCCCTGTAGCTGAAATTCCAGTGCAATACTCTTAAAAGTCAAATTGCTAAACAAAATTATTGGGTGCTGCATTTTAAACTTTCAATACCCTGATTATATTATAATTTGAATAATAATACTATGTTGTTATTGAATAGTAGTGACATTATTTTATGTACTTTACCATTTATGATCCACAAGTCATATAAAAATGCTGTACATTTTTTTGATTACAATCGACAAGTCATACAGCTCTGTATATGTCTTTGAATATTGTAGCTCCCTCAGGATTGCTATGGGTTGTAGCCAAAACAGCTATGAGTACATAATATTTATTCCAACAACTGCACAACAATAAAAAGACAATAGTTTATAAATATATGACACACCTACGTGTTTTGGCCTATCATGTCCACCTTCAGGGAGGCGGTTATCACAAGAAGAGTTGTTATGGCTAATTAGAGATGTGCTGACATAAAGTTCAAATACACATGTTAAATAAAATTACATGATAAAACATTTTTAGCCTTATATGTGCACATCTCTAACATAATTAGCTATAACTACTCTTTCATTTGACGTTCATTGTCCAAGTTGGCTATATTAAATATATATATAAAAAAGACAGTCAAACAGCCAACAAATCAATGTTTATTTGACAGATTAAAAAGTTAAAACGAGCGACTAGTTTCAGCTTAATTTGCCATCTTCAGGCTCGATTTTCAAAAAATTCAAAACTCTACATTAGCTGAGATAAAACAGTGGAGGCCTTCACTTTACAAAAATATGCTAGATTTTGTATATATGGTACATATTAGGTTGAAATTATTAAGTTGATTGTTGACGAAAAATCTTGCGTAGTTAAATTTTCTTCAGTAGTTGCTCAGTATATAGGTATTCTGCGAGGAGTGCTTATGTTGATATTCTGTTTTTTGTGATGGGTGGTAGTTCTAATACTCCTTGCTATCACATGTGTCTTCACAGCTGTAAGATATTCAGTAAATAGTAATGTTGATGTTCTGTATATTGAAGAAAGGATATGTAGTATTCAGTTTTCTTTAACTTATGTGTGGGAACATCCCCACAAATGCAAAACGGCCCTTTCTGCGCAGTACAGCGGTAGTCGGTCTCCCCACCACTGCAACAAGCTCTTCACGCCAGCCAATCGCAGACGGGCAGCCCAGCGACAGCCAGGTATAAAAGGCTACATTTCCAGCCAAAAATTGTGCATTCCAGTATTCCGGATCCAGCGTTCAATATCAAGACTCAACGTGCTACGAGCCTCCACGATTGGCTCCCGAGCATCATCCGCCACTCGGCCTGTTAGCAGCATCTACAGCTCGCATCCTGCGGAACGTGCCGCAGTGTCTACCAGCACACACTGCTCGGCACCACAGAGCTGTCCCAGGCTCTCCACCGCTCAGCCTGCTCCGCGCAACCAGCTGACACTGTACACAACTCGCTCTCACTGCACTGCTTGAGTGAAACCGTTTCTTCACAGGCGTAACATTTGCCGGACCTCACTAACGCGGCCCTTCACCGCCACAATATCAAAGGAGAAACACTTGTAAATACGTCCGACACGGACAACTGTATATAGCAATAACCTGTACATATCGACGAGAATAAAGATTGACATTAATGTGTTTACTGTTGTTGTGATTTCACAGTGGTAGCATACAGTAACCCACATATGTTAGTTCTGTTGTTTGTTGATATCTGGCGCGTGCCAGTTGTTGTTTTTATAGTGGTCTTGTGTAGGCTGGTGTTCTTTGTTGTAAGTACTTGCTATCACAGGTGGAGGTGACTGATTGGTTGGTAGTGACTTGTTTAGCCAACTGCGTAGCTGTCTGTTACTATGTGATTCAGTAGACTTGTTGCTTTTCTAGTATGACTTCATATATCTTGTTGTAGGTAGCTGTATTTTTGTCGTTTGATTATTTTTCTTAGTTTCGTGATATATATAGAATTTTTCCATAGTGTCGAGATATTTTCCTTTTTTGCCAATGAATTTGATCTTCAAGATGTTAGGTTTCTTGCCAAATCTATGTCCAGATTCTGTTACATGTTGAGCGAACTTAGAATTTTGCGGGTTGTATTTGTATGCTTGTAGGTGTTCTTTATATCTTTTTTCAAAGTCCCGTCCAGTTTGACCTGTGTATGTTTTCTTACAGTTGCTGCAGGTTAGTTGATAAATGCCGCTCTGTTCGTGTATGTTCTTCTTCTCAGTTTTTTGGTTTAGTAGATGTTGAAGGTTGCTTTTAGTTTTGAATGCTATTTGTATATTTGTGTCTTTAAAGATTTTAGATATGCGGTATGTTTCTTTACCGAAATATGTTAGTGTTGCCCATTTTTTGTTGTTGTTTTTTGTTTGTGTGGTGGTGGTCATTGTTTGTGGTGGTTGTTTGTTTATAAGTTTATTAATGATATGTGGTGGAAAGCTGTTATTGTGTGCAATGTTTTGGATAATTAATTTTTCTCTCTCTTTTTCATCCTGTTCTAAATGGTATGAATTAAGTTGGTTGGAAAAGTATCTTAGAGCTGCTAGTTTCTGTTCTGAGGGGTGGCATGAGTTATAAGGAATGATGGTATCTGTGTAAGTTGGTTTTCTGTAGATATTGAATTCAAATGTATCATTATTTCTAGAAACTGTAATGTTGAGGAAGTTTATTTGTTGATTGCTTTCTAGTTCTAAGGAATAGAGTACGTTTGGGCGAATTTGATTAAATTCGTTTAAGAGGGTGTTGATATTTGTTGTCATGTGATCGTATAAAATGAGTATGTCATCTACATAGCGAAACTAGCCCAGGACTTTGTTATTTACAAGAATATCTATAATGTGATTTCCTTCAACGTACTGTAAGAAGAATTCTGATGGGATGGCAGAAGACGGAGCACCCATTGCTAGTCCTGTTTTCTGATGCCAAAAGTGTTTATCATGTGTGAAGTAGTTTTGTTTTATTATTAGGTCATAGATGGTCAGTATTTCTTGTGTATGTTCAGTATCGACCGAGTTATTCTTTAGTGCGTTTTCAATGATGTGTTTAAGGGCGTCTGTTGGGATATTAGTGTACATATTTGTGATATCAAACGAGGCCAGTCTGCAGTTAGGGTGTGTTTTTATTGATTTTAGATCTGCAATGAGTTGTGGGGTGTTTTTAATATTGAATGCATTGGGGAGTGTAACATATTGATTTAGTGTATCTGCAAAGTATTTTGCTGTCTGGTATAATGGGGCGTTTTTCCAATTGACAATAGGTCGGATTGGGTGATTTAGTTTGTGTATTTTTATGAGGCCCTTTATATTTGGTGCCATTGGATTTATATTGATTAATTTTGATTTCTGTGGATCGGAAATGATGTATTTGAATTTATTGAGACATGTTCTGAGGGATTTTTGACAGGTATTAGTGGGGTCTTTTGTTAACTTGCTAAATTGGCCTGTAGTAATGAAGTCATTGATTTTCTGGTTGTAGTCTTTACGGTATATAATGACTAATGTGTTGCCTTTGTCAGACCATGTGATAGTGGCTTTGTTTTCATTTAGCTTTCCTTTTATGTTCTTTATTATTTTATTTTCATTGTAATTACAGTGACTGGTTGGGTTCGAGTTGTAAAGTTTATTAGTGGATTTTGCTATTTGCCATCTAACGTGGTCTTGTTCAGTTATAGGCAAAAGGTTAATTGCAGTTTTGGCTTCTAGTGCAAGAGTTTGAATCCAGTTTTTTGGTTTTTGGTTAACGTATTTTAGGCCTAGATTTAGGACAGATAGTTCATCTTTTGTGAAAGTGATGTTGGTATTGTTGATTACTCGCGGGTAAAATTTAGTCTTTTGGTCTGGTGTTCGTAGTTGGGTTTGTCTTAGTTTTTCTAGTTTATTAAGGATAGTCTTGTATTTATGATCGGTGTCTATCTCGATTTTCTCATTAATGGATTGTTCTATTATATTCCAACTGTTTCCCCATTGTGTTAGATATTTGTAGATGGATAGAATATAATTGCTTATTCAAGTGTTGTTTTTTGGAGTATAAGATCTTATTTCTTCTCTTAATCGCAGTGTATTAATTTTCTTATCGACTCTGTTTTTGTTATGGGTTATTATTGGAGATGTGTTCGTTATGTATTTGGGTACTAAATTGTGTTTCAAACAATCTTTGTTAAAAAATATATTTGCATTGCAATTGTAGATTTTTGTTTTGATGTTTTTGAATTTGTGGACAAATATTTGACCAGCATTGATTAACCTTTTAAAGCCTAGCGGTAACTTTACATACGACCAGGTTTAACATTAAAAATTCTACGTGGTGCCCACATTGCGTTTATGTGTTTTGTACGGATCTCAGAACACACGGCAACTTTTGCCTTATAAAACATCAAGAGATTGGTTTTTATAACCCAAGTGGAGAGTGTTTACAGCGCGGTACGCACTGAGTTCTTATATAAAACAGATATGCTTCGTCTTTAAAGGGTTAAACAGAACCAACGTGAAAAAAAATTCTATATATATAATGAAAACTAGGAAAGGTAATTATCAAATAAATGACAAAATACAGTTACCTATAACAAGATATATCTGAAGTCATACTAGAAAACCAACAAGTCTACTGAATCACATAGTAACAGACAGCTACGCAGTCGGCTAAACGAATCAGCACCAACCAGTCAGTCACCTCCAACTGTGACAGCAAGTACTCACAACAAGGAACACCAGCCTAGACAAGACCACTATAAAAACAACAACTGGCACGTGCCAGATATCAACAAACAACAGAACTAGCATAAGTTAAAGAAAACTGAATACTACATATCCTTTCTTCAATATACAGAACATCAACATTACTATTTACTGAATATCTTACAGCTGTGAAGACACATGTGATAGCAAGGAGTATTAGAACTACCACCCAGCACAAAAAACAGAGTATCAACATAAGCACTCCTCGCAGAATACCCATATACTGAGCAACTACTGAAGAAAATTTAACTACGCAAGATTTTTCGTCAACTATCAACTTAATAATTTCAACCTAATATGTACCATATATACAAAATCTAGCACATTTTTGTAAAGTGAAGGCCTCCACTATTTTATCTCGACTAATGTAGAGTTTTGTGAGTTTTTGAAAATCGAGCCTAAAGATGGCAAATTAAGCCGAAACTAGTCGCTCGTTTTAACTTTTTAATCTGTCAAATAAACATTGATTTGTTTGCTGTTTGACTGTCTTTTTATATATATGTATATATATAACTACTCTTTCCTTTGATAACCACCTCCCTGAAGATGGCCACTGTAGGCCGAAACATGTAGGAGTGTCACATATTTACAAACTATTGTCTTTTTGTTTCTATGCATTTGTTGGAACAAATACTGCAACTTGTTTACTGCAGGGAACATGGATAACATTAAATATGTAGGAGTACTTTTATAAATCAAATATTAGAGGAATTAGTTGGTAATAAACTTGATTATACATGACAATTTCACAGAAGATGTACAATATTAAGTACAAACTGTTTTAATTCAAAACTATTTTTTTTAAATCAATAAGGGAACATATATTGACATACATATACAAACAAGGGTGACCAAATATTAAACAGAATGGAACTTGTAATGGAAATTGTGGCAAGTTACCGGGGGGGGGGAGGTGTCTTTAAACTTGGTAAAGAGTTCTTATTTCAGAGCAAAATTACTATAAACAGACAGTTGAAACCCATCATAAGAGAGACAAGTTTAAATAAAGTTTCTGACTTCATGAAGACAGTCCATATAATGAAATTGTACAGGCTAGACCTCTCCCCATAAACCTGTCAAGCAAAAATCTGGAGCCACAATGATGCAGTTGGTTTACCAGGGAATTATATGTTGTGGCTGTTGTTCTAAACTTTCAATACACAAATGTCAATCAAAAAGTAGAGTGAATTTGCCTGTACAGGTGCTGCAATCAATGCACTGCGAAACCTAGCAGTCGTCTCCAGGTCTACATAACAGGCATCGTCGCAACAAGCTGGTGTCAGGTTTAGTTAGTGTTGTGCTTGTTCACAAATCTCCTTTAAAGAAGGAGACACTGCTTTCGAATTGCACTGTTGTAGAACTGCAAGCTGTGATCTGCTTTATGTGGCCAGAAGGCTGATGCCTGCGATTCGCAACAAGCTCAGAGGTTTACTATCCAAGGGGGTTCTTCTGCTCCACAATAATGCAGGTTCACATTCTGTGGCAGCTACCATTGAAGCAATCAGGCAGCTAAAATTTGAACTTCTCCCACACCCTCAATAGAGCCCATACCTAGCTCTAGTGTATTATCACATGTTTGGACCTTGCATGCACGAAAATTTGCAAGTGATGATGTAGTTAAGGATACGGTGCATACGTGGCTTCGATCACAACTGAAAACATTCTTCACAGATACTATTGGAAGGTTTGTGAACCATTACACAACATTTGTTGAAAACAGGGGTTATTATGTTCAGAAATGGCACACTTTGCATTGTCAGATTGTTGTACACTTACTCTGCCTTGTATATTAAAAGGTCAGTACAACCCACTCAAGACCAATAGACACACTCCTTCTGACTTCAATAAATTTCGTGTTTGTTGTGATTTGTGTGTGTGTGTGGTCTGGCTCTAAGTGCTTGTACCATTATCAGACAACACAGTGCTTTATCACAATCTTCCAACACAGGAATGACAATTCAAAATATGCACATGTTTACAACCTGGACTAGATTTCATGCTCCTTTCGAACGTTACTGGACACAACAAGAATCTGCAATTACAGAAAAAATACATTCATTAGTATACTGGTGTTTGAACTCCTGCACCTTTTAAATATTATAAACATCTGGTCAAATACTTAGTTTCTTTTTCACAGATGTTCTACATAACACTATTATAATAGTACATGCACATTCCAACTGACTGAGTTGGAACATGAAGATACTAAAATATCACTTTACTTTGAAAAAGCGCACATCAACTAAACACAAGTCCATCCACAGTCATAAAGAGACTGCTGCTATGCTTTCCAGTTGTGTTATATTTACAAACATTGACCACAGGAAAGTAATTGTTACAGAGAAATCATGTGGACAAGCCATTAACACTTCAGCATCCAGGCAGGTGTGACAGAATGCACCTGAATGAGCCAGAAGAAAACTACAGAAAATCCACAACAGACTACAGTCTTCTGGAATGTTACACAGTGTCAAGGGCAAACAGTTACCACCGTTTTGAAGGATTCTAATGCCTTCAACTCCAGGGCCAAGCAGTCCAAGAACATCCCAGAAGACTTGAATCTTCAGCAACACTGCTGTGACAACTGCGTGTTTTAAGACGGAGACTTTTCAAGTAATTGCAATAACCAACAAATGCATATAAAATTAACGAAAATCATACATAACATACAAAACATGCAGGCAAACTACAAACATACCATCCCGTTCAGTACACAACACTGCCTGATAAAAAACACACTGACACACACCACATGGACTAGATCCTCTTGGATCATACACAAAGTACTCAGATGTTTATATGCATACTTGGCATTTAACTACAAAAAACCTTGGCTTCTGGCCTACATCTTCATGCTATGTCAATTCTGAAGTCAACAAACTTTACAATTCTAATATTTTAACATTTTATTAATGTAATACCAAGATCACTGAAATGATCCTTGCAAACCTTTGCACTTTAGATTCCCTGAAGGTGGTGCATTGGCACTGAAACATGTAGGCATTTTATATGTATATATGATTTTTAGTCATTTTATGTGCACCTGTTGGTTGCTGTAATTACTTGTAAGAATAATGCATGGAGTACATAATGTCAACAACTTTTCAGTCTTGCTGATATTTGCAGAGGCATACCTACCTTTGCTTTCTGGAATGTTGGCCACTTTCAAATCAACAACACACAGCAGAGCCTTTGTACTTTCAGCCTGCTTCATCCACAGCTGGATCTGGTTGTGCAGAAGGTCACGTCTGTGGCCCTTTGGTTCATTACTCAGTAATGGTATCAAGATGCCAAGACATGACTGAAACTTATCCAGGGCACTCTGATAATGACCCTCTGCCACATAATGCTCTGCTGAAGAGCCAATTTCTAGTGCCGCTGCCATTGCAGGAGTCCTACTACATAAATAACCTATAGAAGGCATAAAGAATTCAGTATAACTAGGAAAGCACATCAAGCTCTGCTGCATTATGTCATTCTGCAGTCTGATAAACAAGTACCAGTATCTTGGACGAATATACTGTCTCCATAATCAGAACACAAGGGAGTAAAATGGGGAAAGGGATTAATTATATGGAAGAGGGGAGGAATGAAGTGGTCATACATTGATGATAGCAATGACCTATGAGAACCACAGTGGGGAAGAGAGGATGTGAACCACACAGGCCAATGGGAACCACACCCCCTGATAAGGGCATTTACCATAGGACAGGAGGACTGGCAAATGTCTGCACTTTTGTAGGGCACAGAGAAGGAAAAAAGAGAAGAAACACACATTATTGACCATAGCTAGAGGAAAGCCAGGTTCAAGCCTGTCCTTCAGAATAACCTTGTTGCACTGTTTAGGATGTCATACTTCTCTGACAAGCTCAGGGAAAAACCATGTTTCCTGTTCAGGCTGTCAGGCTGTAGTTCATTCTCTACTGTTTCCTTGATGACATGATCCACCTGCATGAATTTTTCTTGTATCACAGCCATTTATTTTCCTTCTTCTTTTATGTAACCAGCCACTTTTCTAACTTGACTTACTTCCACTCTGAAGATGGAAACAATATGTTCACGTGGAGAGCCTGCCATCTACATACCAGACTAAAAGTAACCATAATGAAGAACACTGTAATAAGAATCTTCACTACTGTGAAATCCTCAAACCTCATAACTGTTTGCATAACTGAATATGAATTAAAACATTAAAGAGATTAAAGAAAGTTCAATATTGACATTAAAGAGATACTGAGCAACAAAACTAACAGACACTAGTATAGAATTCAAATGGTACACCTTACAAAATATTTTAAAAATGATTTAAAACAAGCTTAATGATAAAATCCGTGGGTGTTCCATAGCTAATTATAAAGGCAGTGACCAACACACCTGAAACTTCAAAACTGTCTGGAGGAAAACATGTAACTGATGTGCACGCAGAGGAACTCTCAACGTAGCAGATGTGATTTTCATGATATATAATACCTGAAATAATTTTAAACGTGTAATTTTGACCCACACTTACAATTTGTGAATTATAGCAAAATTTAGGCTCTAAACAAAAAGTTCGTGTTACAATTATAAATTCTGATTAAATTTGGTATTGGGACATGCCAATAAAGTATGAAGCGCATGTACAGCTGAAACTGTTCGCAGCAATGCTGTGGCAGTGCAGATGGTGCAGTTACATGTTTGACTCAGTAAACGCACTGGTAGGCACCTGTGCAGGGCATGACTATTGACTGAGTGATTACATGGTATGGATGACAGTACAGAGTAGCTTAAAAGACTGTGTCACAGGTGGTGAATATGTCCAAGCAGGGCCAAAAATACACTGACGGACCCACGCTACTGGACTGCATATCACATAATGACACAATCAATGCAAATTGTTACTGTCAAATGCTTCAAAATCTGCGGACCTAGATCAAGAAAACAAAAACATCCCAGTAAACCCACTGACAGCATCACCCTGCAGCACTTCAATGACCATCCCCATGTCACCTATAGAATGCAGGACCAACCAAATGCCATGCAGGGGAGAGTGAGTGTTCAAATATCTTGCATACAGCCAACTTATGGCCATGTGATTTTTGTATCTTTGGAACATCAAAGCCCTCAAGCGCTGCGATGTTCACAATGAACAATGACATGCAGGAGGCTGTGGTACAGTGGTTTAGGCAGCAGCTCCGGGAATTCTTTGCAGATGGGATGTGTTGACCCGTGTATCATTGGGTATCCTGTTTATATGTCTGTGGTGACTTTTTCTGATTGTTGCAATACCTTCACCTCTGAGTATCCTTGAATGGGCTTCAGTAATACATGCCTCATACTTACCCAAAATGCCATTTGCAAATTCTATTCACTTATTAGGAGTTGACTCAAATTACTTTATTAATAATGTTTAATATTGCAAACAACATACTGGGAAATGTTCTGGACAAACTCTACACGAATCAGGGAAAACAATATTAATACAGTGAAATATGTTCGAGAAAACATTACTTCTTAGATGTTTATATGACACATCCCATTATGTTAGACCTTAAAATATCAGAACGTTTGTACAACAGAACATTCTACGTACGTAATTCATCACAGTTTAATGTCCTCACTTTCTGGTAATTTTGTATTTGGCTTCCATTTCCAGCATCTTCTGTGGCATATACTATCTTCTTGAGGTCTTCTGCACGCTTGATGTACTCATTTACTTTACTGTGCATTGAAGCCTTCTTTTTGACATCCACTTCAGCTGAAGGAAAACAAACAAACAACCTTCACTTATATAATACAAAACTTCACACTCTCAAGTGATCAGTTGCTAGTCTCTCATCATTGGGAATGAGGTTCAATATATGGCCCGTCCACATGGCATTTGTGCTGGACAGAGTGGCATTGGCACAAGTTTTTCTCCAAGAACTTAAGTTCTGTCCTGTCAGTATCACTGCACTAATGCTCCATGTTTGTATAACATTTCATTCATCCAGCAATGATGATGTATAATCTTAGCAATTAAAAGCATTGTTAAACAAAACGCTCCAATCTCACATCACTGGATTTAATGTGAATGACAGTAACAAACAAACAATACATTAACCCTTTAAAGACAAAACGTGTCTTATTTTATATAAGGACTCAGAGTGTACCGCGCAGTAAACACATTCCATCTCAGTTATAAAAACCAGTCTGTTAATGTTACCTAAGCCAAAAGCCACTGTTTGTTCTGAAAGCCATACAAAACACATAAAAGCAATGTGAGCACCACGTAAAATTGTTGAACGTTAAACCTGGTGGCAACTAAAATAACTGCTAGGCTTTAAAAGGTTAACGCACGAATTTAAAAAAGCATAAATCTGGAGAATGCTTGCCACCATTCACTTCAGTATCTCTTGTCTGTCTCCTGACCACTCAGAGAAAGACTTAGGAATCCATAACTTTACCTGTTGTTTTTTATGGGTGTAAGACTTGTCCCTTCATCATTACGGGAGTTCCAGAACAGACAGAGGAAATACTAGAAGGATGAAGAAAGATGCATAATGAGGCCTGCACACCCTGTACTCTTGTCCAAATATTAATGGTGTAATCAAATTTAGGTTGAAATGAGTAGGGAATGTAGCTTGAACAGAAGTAATGAGAAATACACAGTAACTGCAGTCAGAAACCCTGATGGGAATAGACCACTTGACAGACCTAAGGTTTTGACAGGATTCGGATGGCAGAGGTTATGGGGTAATGGACAGGATTCATCTGGCACACAATACGGACAGAACTGATCTGATCTAATATCAACTAAGATACTAAACTGTTACTGAATAAACCAAGAATGAATGAATAAACAATGTCCAATAGGTACTACTGTACAGAAATTAAACTATACTACAAACCTTTAAAGAATCATAGAATAAGTTCTTTAATGTTACGCACATGCACATTCTCTCTACTTTTTTCACCATCCAAACCACATGGTCTGTGTAAACTAAGTACATGAGACATATAAAATGTTTTATGAAACATCTGTGGATGGAAGAAAGAAGACAGACAGATAACATAAAATGGACTTATAGACAGACATGGGTGTAAAAAGGTGGACAAAACGCAAACTGTAACATACCATTAATTAATGGAATGAAGTATCGCAATGAATCACAATACAGACTGAAGGCTTCCACAAAATTTTTCTCTGTATCATGTTTGACAGCACTATATACTAAATCAACAGCTTTCTGATACGACTCAGGTGTTGGCATGTGCTCCAAATCTAGAAAACTATGCTGGAAGAATGCTTCGTAATCTATTCTTTTGTCTGGTTCATGCTGCAACAGGGACATCAGAAGGTCTCTGCAGTCTGATGATATTTGTGACCCCGGAGGAACCTGTTAACAGAAGCCAGTTTCTAATGGTTAGTTCTAAGGGGATTAGAACTTCACTTGTGCACATCTCACACCTGTGAAGTGCCAGATTTGAATCGTTGCCACAGACTGGCCAGCCTAATGTTTTATGGTTTAAAACAGTCCCCCATATCTACTGGCCAGTGCTCGAGAAGCAAGTCTTACATGTACTATGAACACTGGCAAGAACCATGGGGTGTACCTGCTCTCTTTTTGAATGTAGACAGTAAGGATCTCTATGCATCATTCAAAAACAGAACCAATATAAGCAAGCATCAGATCCCCACAAAAGCCTGAAATCAACTTAAATTCTTGGAAATTTTCTGGGCACATATGATTCATGTATGGTTAAGAAACAAAAATACCTGAATGGGCAGTTGTGATTTTATCTTCTCAGCCAACTCTTTGAAGTTACTTGATGAATATGGAGCTCTTCCAAAGAGGCATTCATACATGATCACTCCAACAGACCAGAGATCAACTCGGGCATCATATTTCTTCTTCAGCAATATCTCAGGGGCCATATAAAGTGGAGACCCTCTCATGGAGCTGTTTTGGTCGTCTGCAGACAAGTACTGGGCAAACCCAAAATCTATAATGTGCATGAAATATAAACTTTGTCTTACAAATACCATATTCATAAATGATTGTACGAAAATTCCATTTTAAACTGGTACTTCAGTTTGACATATTACTGTGTAAAATATGAATTTAATCATTAACATTTGCAGGACTTTTTCCATTGTCAAATACTTAAAAATCACCACATTTTAGAAGAAAACTTCTTCCAAAATGTTGTGACTTTTAAGTGTCTAACAACGGAAAAAGTCCTGCAAAATATTAGTGATTTGAGTGTTGTTATACCATTGTCAAAAACTTATATGGCGCTATAAATTTAATACTGTACATTACCTCACTGTCTTGTATTAAAATCTGATCATCTGTGAACAGTAAGATATTTAAGTACTATCCTTGTCTTATTCAAATTTGTGGGTCAATTGTGTCTTTCCATTACCTTGGGAGACCATCCAGATTAAATTAAAAAAGTTTGGGACAGAGATGTGGTTTAAAGCCGTCACACAAAAATATAAATGATGGAATTTATGCAAATAGACAAGCTTCAGTTTTCTTTAGTGGTAATAAGATCACATACTTCACACTGAAATTTACACAGATTTGCATTTATATTTATATGCATATTTATGTTTAAGTTTGTGTATCTAAACCATGTGGTTACAAAATATATACAGCTTAAAAGTCTGTGTGTTGTTCTCTATTGATGTCTTACACATTCTCAGCCAAATTCAACTGTGTTTTTACTTACAGGAGTCTGACTTATGCAATTTTTTCATCTTTCTTCATAAAATCCCCTAATGCTTTCTTTTTGTGAAGCATATATCTTACCAATTTCAATTTCATGAGTTTCCTTTCCAAGTGGTTATTACACATACGAGTATTTTATCAAACAGTAAATAATGACCACAACATATATAATTAACTCTACTGTTCTGTTCTGCCTTTTACTAAGAAATTCAATTTATTATTTACTATAACATAATGCATGAGAGATCTTGTCCCTCTAGGGCTTAAAGTAAATTTGTTACTGTGTTTCTTTCTGAAGAAAGCATTTATTCTAAAATAATTTTAAGCTCTGAAAAGACCTTAAGTTTTGTACATTTTATTTATCATATTTTCTCCAAAAGTTCCAGCTATTTTAGTAACATGTTGGTTGCCTATTGTAGCATCTAAGTCCCCTGCATAATATAAGATGATCGCTTCTATTTTATTTACTCAGTTCCTTTTAGTTTCTTCATAAGAAGCTTTGTGCTTCTTCCATGTTTCCTTCTTCACGTTCACTGGTGCCTTTATATGTTAGATGACTTCAACCTGTCTTGAAAACATAATAGCAGAATACACATCCAGCTTAAAATTTTGTTTCCATTTCTTGCCTTACACATTACTAGCTCCTTCTCTTTGCTCAATCCCACCATCAATGAAGATGAAATCATTAATTTATTTAGTACCTTTTAGTGGTTTCTTCCTTTCACAGTTTACACTGGAATTAGTGATTTTATCTACTCATAATACATACAAAATGTCTTATTAATTAAAATAATATGATCAATTACATTGGAAGTTCATTTTTTGGGTGTGTAAAGTATGTCTTCCTTCTTGTAAAAAATGTATGTGCTTCAAATGGAGAAAATTATTACAATTATAGTATGGTACATCTAGCTAACATCGTGTGCTTGCATTAATGAAATCTCTTTGTAACATCATATAACTATTGACAAATACGTTTTCAAACATATAATTTTAAAACATGTTCTCACATCTTTGTACTTTATTGACACGCCCTATGTCAATGTTTTGACATAAAGGAAAAATAAGATGAATGAAATGTATGTTACACTGTAATTCGGAAGGAAAGACATAAGAGTAGAGTCAGCATATGAAAATAACTTTTTCAAAAATAAATGTATCTGATGCTTCTGGCCTAATTTATTTATACGGTGTCCAGGTGTACCCCCCCATGATCAGGTACTGGGAGCAACTAGTCAAGGGTTAACAGTTAGACTGCATACTTACCGGCCAATTTAAGCCTTAGACTTGGTTTGGAGGTAAGCAGCAAGTTCTGTGGTTTAAGATCCATATGACACACATTATGTGATCTCAGAAACTTTAGAGCTAAGGCAAGCTGTTGCAGGAACTTTTTGCACGTTACTTCAGGTAACTTTCGTCGTTTGCGTATGAAACACGACAAATCCCCATGTTCACAGTACTCCATTATTATAAAAATATATCTGGAACATTTGGAAAAGGAAATGTCCAGAACCTCATCCTTTTCTCTTTACAATGATTCACTGGACAAAATTAAATGTATCACATATACAACTGTGAGTAAGGAACCAAAGATCACTCCACAAAAGAATCTGACACAAATATGCAAAATTCACTGCTGCTGCGATGCCCTGTTTAGAGTCTGTGACTCCATATATTTTGATTTATTTATTTTTAAGCTTATTGTTTTATTAAAAAGGTACAAACAAGACAGGCAACGTATGTATAACATAACACTGGGACACATTCATGTAACCACTGTTGCCACAGAAAAGCAGTATTATATATTATGAGAGTGTCAGCAGCCTTAGTCAACCAGCAGACAAAGTGCATGCACCATATTACACTGTCATATGTGACTTGTCTGGCTGTACCACATTTTTCCACACTATCTCATATATGACACGATTTTTTAAAAAAGTTATCGAACATAAAATGTGTTTTGATTTTCCCTACAACTTTTGTCTGAAACATTTCTCATTTTAACCTTTTCAAGCCAAGTTGTAACTTTACGTACCATCAGGAGTAACATTAAAAAATTCTAGGTAGTGCTTACGCTGCATTTATGTGTTTTGTATGGATCTCAGAACAAACAGCAACTTTTGCCTTATACAGCATTAACAGATTGGTTTTGTACAACTGAGGTGGAAAGTGTTTACAGCGCGGTACACACTGAGTCCTTACATAAAACAGATACACTTCATCTTTCAAGGGTTAAGAGGAATTCAGCAAGATATTATCATAAAGGTACACAGGTGTTCAAGTAAAGTACCTGTTATTCTTGTCACATTTTAATCAAACCTAATCTTCCTCGACAGAGTTTTGAAAAATTCTAAAGTGTCAATTTTCAAAGACATCCCTTCAGTGGGAGCTGAGTTGTTCCACGCAGACAGATAGACAGACATGATGATGTTAACAGCCACTTTTCACAATTTTGCAAAAATGCCTAAAAATTAACAATATAAATAAATTACTACATTTACAATATAAATGCATTACTATGGGTACACAAAAACATGCTGGCTATATGCATGCTTCAGCCTTCTTCTGATAATACATTATGATGGACATCACTTTACTTTAATGCACAGGATCTGCTTGCTTCAGCATCTGCTTAACACCTCTTACATGGCCGATTATATGTCACTTCTTAGATCAAGTGAGAGAGAAAACGGCACAAAATATCATCATGCAGAGCTGCTCTCTGTAGGACAACATACACTGCATTCTCAACACTGCTGTCATACTCTTTTCAACCGCCCCTGTGTAATCTATAGCGAATTCTCCATCCTTTCTGGCATTCAAATACAGCAGTCACTTGCCAACTGCAGTGGAATGCATTAATGGAAAACATTGTCATTGTTACAGCCATGATTGGTTCCCAGGACCAACATTTGTAGAAAAATGGTGGTTATCAGAATCAGAGCTGCTGTAAACATTTAATCTTCACTACATAATATTATGTTCAGAAATAAACTAAGCCACAAAATACAAAATCCTGTATGCAATACGAACCTGTCATTCCACTGAAAATCTTTCATCTCCACAATATATTCATGTTTTAACATTTTAAGTAGTGTGATTTCTGTTATGATATTATCAACTGCTGCTCCTGACAGCTGTTTTTTTTCCACACACTTCACTGCAACCACCTCTCTTGGACCATTCTGTTAGAAGAGAACACATAATTTAACATCTGGTAATAATACTAGCATAATGATACTTCTGTTAGAGACTTCTATTAAATATCTGATTGCAGATTTCAGGGCTTCAACAATAATTAACTGCATGCAGCAGAGTCCTTCTTGAGACCCTCACAGCTCATCAGCTAATGAAGAAGTTCCCCATGTTCCATGGAACTTGGCGGTTCATTACCATATTCACAAGAGCCTGCCACCTGTCCTTATTTTGAGCCAAATCAATCCAGTTCACATCCCCCATCCTCCTTCTCAAACATCCATTTTAATATTATCCTCCCATATATGCCTAGGTCTTCCAAGTTGTCTCTTTCCCTCACGTTTCCCCCCCAAAACCCTGTATGCTTTCCATGCTGTTTTCTACGTTACAAAAATATGTCTTCACATAATGGTACTCACTCATTACAGTAGGGGTAATTTGTCTAACAGTAAAAATGATATTTTCAAAAGAAAGCTTTTTCAATCATGTTTAGTGCAAAACTCAGGAACTCATATGAAAAGCTATTTAGGAGTGCAGGGGTTTTACATATTCAACGTGAATATATATTTTCATTAATAAACTTCACTGTAAATAACCATGAAAGATGTCAAGGAAATTCAGCTGTGCACAGTAATAACACAAGAAGTAAGCATCATCTTTCAAGCCAACTGACAACCTTCCATGTTTTCAGAAAAGTACATACCATACTGGCATGAAATTTTTCAACAGTTTCCTATACAGACTACCAAGTCTTATGGATGAAGAGGATCAATTTACAGTAGCAGTGAGATGATATTTAAATACACATTCATTTTACCCTGTTAACGAATAGCAAAACACAGTGTTCACACAAGGGTCTCCCAATATACAGTCTAATCAGCACCAAGTTCAAATGGTTCTCAGGCTTATGACACAGCAGAAAAACACCTTTTATATACCTAACTCAAAAACCATAAGCCTTGCAGAGAAAGCATAATGGTCATGACAGTGTGCTTAATTTTTTTCCCCAACACTCTGTGTGGAACACATTACAGCTCAATAAATATTTTGCAAGTTTGGAAGAAGTTACATTTGAAATGCATGTAGAAATGCACCTTAGTCTTCATGTGAAGCATCTGTTAATTACTGCCTGATTTTAACTAAGGCTGGAACGTCTTTATGAATTTTAGTAAAACCCTTCAGTTCAATATTAAATTTCATGCAAATTCATCAGGTAGGTCTTGAACTTTTACATGGACTGAAAGGCACAGTAATGCTAATAGGCATATTTCTGCAATTTTTGCTGTGAATGCAACATAAATTTACTCAGTCTACACTAATGAAACTCTGTGTCACATGCCATACAATACTGACTCACAGCTACAACTTTACTACATGCAGATGATACTAGTACAGTACTTAATGAACCAGCCAAACTTGTTATCAAACATTTAATTACTGAACAAAGTTCCATAGGAAATATGCTTAATTCACATTTTGATAAAATGAATTTCATACACCAAGTCACTAACAACATACCAGTTAAATATGGTGCATATACACTATACTGAACATGGGTCAAGAATGTACAGACAAATAATCTGGCCACCAGAAAAGGGTACATTAGCATATTTTGGCACACTTCTATTGGCTGTCACTTAACTTGTGTGGATGTGGTATATAATTTCTTGCACCACAGGTACTCAGCTGACTCCAAAGGCCAAGGGGTAAATTACGCCCAGGAAACACTTTCGGTTGCCACTCTGTATTTGTATTTATTGTAATATCCAATATTGATACATTCAATCTATGGACAAGTCAATAAAATGTGTATATCTGTATGTTTCGATCGCTTATTATCAACATAAGCTTGAAAAAGCATACAACGCAGTTTACTATTACATAAATTCATAACCGTTTAAACCGCGCAAAGGAATTTTGCCAAAACTAAGTGCAACATTTAAATAAATATTCCGGTTTATGAAATTGTGTAGTCTGGCAGGTGGTTATTAACCTACTTGCCTTGATCTTTAGGGCAACCCTTCTACAAACACATGGCCCTCATTTCACGTATGAAATATAAACGTTACAATACGCCACTCTATGTGCTAAAACCGTGTACTTTGTATGCATACCTTTTTAAATCCCTTATACACAGTTGCATAACTACCAGAACCTAACCTCTCGACTAGAGTATAGTCTTTAACTTGTGGTACTGACATCTGATTCGAACCTCACCGAAGTCTATTCAATTATCATATTTCATTTTTGCCGTAATTCAACCAACTGTGGTTTAATTTGCAATAAGATAAATATTTTCAATATTGCACCATTATTATTGTTTTAATGGCACTTTCACTTCGTTCCAATTTTTCGGACTCCTCGTTCTCAACTGTTTTAACAGTTGAAAGGATGGGGGTCCCGCAAATACAAAAGAGTGACAAATAGTAAACGATTCCGACATACAGGGAAAAGAATTTAATGAATGGCTTCTAATGAATAAATTAATGAATGTGTAATCCAATCCGCCTACTCTGGGGACTTAACGTCATTACCTAAATTGTAACCGCCCCAGCCGTTTTAAATGAAAAACGTCACTGTCAATATTATACCCATGAGCCCCTGCTCCAGGAGCTGACGTCATGTGCTAACATCGTCGGAGGCACAGGGGACAGGTGTACTTGTTATATTGCTGACCATATCAAAGTCAGTGGCGTAATATATTTGCTACGTAAATTTTAAGCGTTCTCCCGGGGTGCCGGAGGGAGGTTTCGTACAGTTGTTTCCAAAAAATGGATTCAGAAGAGGAGACACTGTACGACGATGTTGACTCTGGGAATGAATCAAGCGGGGATGATGTTGACTTTGCAATGGAAGTTGAGACCAATAACCCAAGAGAGAGACAAACTGACGTAGACGAATATCCATTTGAAGTTTTATCAACAGAAGAAATTGTGCAGCACATGGTAGATTCTATTAAAGAAGTAAATACTGTTGTGGAGGTAAGATAAAATTCAGTGTGTAATAAATCTGCGTGTAGTTCTTGCACAGCTCCAAGGGGTTAGAAGATGAAATTGTCGCGGAGAATTACGTGAAGTTATGAAGTAGCTGTAATGCTTTTCGCTGTGTTTGGATAGTAATTATTCCTCCAATTTTACAGATTCCAGCAACCACAACCCGAATTTTGTTGAACCATTTTAAGTGGGACAAAGAAAAGTTAATGGAAAGGTTTTATGACGGGGATCAGGATCAGCTGTTCTCCGAAGCACGCGTTATAAATCCCTTCAGGAAACCAACTGTAATTAGTAGAGTACAGGTATGTACAGTCTTCTTATTTCACCAGGAACCTACACATCTTTGTAAATACTGACAGGGACACATTTCAAATGCTGCATTAATAAGTATAAAGTAACATGCTTTATTACAGCTTCCAAGAAGAACGTCTGCAACGGACACTGAAGAATGTGAAATCTGTTTCATGGTTCTCCCATCATCTGTGAGTGAAATTGTTTAATATGTAAAAATATCTGGTCTGTGTTATGCTTATAAAGTAAAATCAGTTCATTGTGTTGATAAGAGTGAAACAGCAGTACAGGCTTGTGTGCAGTGGATGATAGCAGGTGATGGCAACAGTTTAGAGTGTGTCTGTTTTATCTAAATTTTGTGTCTCTTTTGTTCTCAAGATGATGACTGGGCTGGAGTGTGGGCATAGGTTCTGCACACAATGTTGGGGTGAATATCTTACTACAAAGATTATGGAGGAGGGCGTAGGACAAACTATAGCTTGTGCTGCACATGGATGTGACATCTTGGTTGATGATGCAACAGTTATGCGTCTTGTCAGAGATTCCAAAGTGAAGCTCAAGTACCAGCATCTTATTACTAACAGCTTTGTTGAGGTGAGCTGAAACTTGTATATAAAGTAATATAAGCACTCTGTGTCTCCAGTCAGAAACAGGGTCGGTTCTGTATGTACTTTAGACCAAGAGACTTCGAAATTTAAGAACTGTATACCAGTTGGAGGTCTATATCTAAACTATGGACCATGAATGTTATTTTTTCAAATAGAGCTCTAAAAATTATTGAATTTCACAAAAGTAGAGTAAATGTTACTGTCAGTATCATCATTACTGCTGTGACTTGTGTGCCTGAAGTATATCTGCAGTAGTTAAAAAAATTAGATGTTGCAGTGGCAAGAGGCTGCTACTGCCAGATGTGTAGATTACATTTTGAGAGAAAGTGTTGTAGAATATAACAGGCATTTCACAGTTAAATTATATGCTTTTAATAACACATAGAGCACCATATACTTTACTCATGCTTTGCTAGTAAAATAAATCTTAGCATTACCTTGGGGCATATTTTTAGCTTACGTACTTTTCACAATGAAAGAAAGTAGGCTTGTGAGATGACTGCGGTGTGTAGCTCTGCATGTGTCAGTTTTAATTTTGAACCAGTTGACCTCCAACCTCATACTTTTTAATTTCCTGCAGTCAGTAATAGTAACATGCATGGTGTGGTTTGAAAGTCATAAGCTAATATAGCAGTGACTGGTCCCTTAGTTGAAGTATTTATTCACAGTTGAAATGTTTATGCACAGATCTTGCAGTGACAGGTTTAAAGCTTCCACATCTGTTTTATGTGACAGTACAGTCATCCCAAACAATGAGCCTGCATTATTGTACAATTTTGACTCTACATGAAATAAAATACTGTTTTTTTTGTTGGGTATTGTGAGTAAAAACCATTCCATTGTTCGTAATTTTTTATTTTGTTTGGCTGGTGGGGGGAATAAACTGTATATTGTGTGAAGTTTATGACTGTTGTATGTGTATAACTAACTAACTAACTAACTAACTAACTAACTAACTGACTGAGTGACTGACTGACTCACTCACTAACTCACTCACTCACTCCAAGGAGCAGAGTTGTTCTTGAGAAGCTAACAGGTTCTCAGCTAGTCAAGAAATTCCCCACACTTTATGGAACCTGAAGGTTCAGTACTGCATTTACAAGAGCCCACCACTTGTGCCTATCAAAGAATCAGTCCAGGTCCAAGGCCATGTAGGCTGTTTCATAACATTGTGATTTTTTACGGTCAGAAGTTGTTAACACCTTGCCTAACCTCGAAGCTGAAGGACCACCCCTTGTCAGCTGTCCGTGACTGCTTATTCAATGTATTTGCAGCTACCCTCCATGACTGGAGGCCATTTCTCTGTCCGCAACCTGAGGACACACCCTGCCATGGTGACAGGGACCCACTTAACAGGTCTAATAATAACTGGAAAACTTAATACCTGTAAACCATTTTCTTGCTACTGTATGACCAGTAGAGGAAGTAGACTTAAATAAATTAAGAAAGAAAGAAACAAACAAACAAACAATGAATATTTTCATTGTGTGCATTCATTACTCTATTCTGCAAATATGGTTGGGATTTCTTATCTACAGGGTAGTTTGTCATTATTACTTAGTGGGCATCTTTTGACTTGTATGCATAAATTTGATTTTCACTTGCAGTGTAATCGGTTGTTGAGGTGGTGTCCTTCTCCAGACTGCAATAATGCAATTAAAGTGCAGTATGTAGAAGCACGACCCGTGACTTGCAAGTGCACTCACACATTCTGCTTTGCCTGTGGTGAGAATTGGCATGACCCAGTCAAATGTCATCTACTCAGGAAGTGGATCAAAAAATGTGATGATGACTCAGAGACTTCCAATTGGATAGCAGCTAATACAAAGGTATGTAAGTACAGGCACCCCCCCCCCCACCCCACCATTGTTACATAAGCTGCAACTTCTGTAAACTAAACAGTTGCACACTCAAATTTGGGGGGGGGGGTTGACCCTGAGGCTATATATAACTTATGTTTGATTGTAAAAGTTATGTTATAAAAACCATGTTGTAAGTACACCATAACACCCTCTGCAATGGCATTTATATACATACAAATATAATTACACATGGCTTGACTCACCGTGTCCTATCTTCTGGTTTTTTTATTTTCTTAATTTATTTTTCAAAATTCTGATGTACTATTCATCAGCTGATTTTGCTGGCTGACTTTGGCTGAAAGGGAAATCATGTAAAACGTTTGATATAAAATCTACAACATCTGTGTTTTTTAAATTTCGGTTTTTGGGGGTTGGGGGCTGCAGCCCGGCCGCCCCCCTCCCGTGGGTGCACCCTTGAAACTAATTCTTACACACACTTCTCCATGATCCATTTTTATTAAATTTCTGTGCTTAGAAGGATTTTTTTCCATTAATTTATTTACTGTACCTGCCATTGTTTTTAAGTTTTAATGCAGTTCCACTTTGCATAGTATGTCACTGGACAGTTATGCAACAGTGCAAGGATAACGTTTTGTTAAAGATGCAGGATTATGATATTTGCAGAAACAGTACTGTGTGATTTGAATGGTGTGGCTGTTCCTTGACTGTCTTAAGGGCATAATTTAATCTGGCATAAAGGGTGGGAATAGTGATGTGCCTGTGAACACACATGGTATTGTAACGGATGATACTTTTAGTGAGCTAATAACATTTATGCAGATGAATTTGTAGAACCTGATATACGTAATGCTAAGCCATCAGTTCCAGAACAAGTTTTGTTTGAAACTGGAAGTGCTATTGAGGAATTAAGTGTTAGAAGTCAATGGGCATGCGATTAGGATTGTAGGGATGGTGGTGCATAACCTTCCAGCCCTAATGTTGTAACCAGTCACAAGTCCATTTGGTACTATGGGGCTCACTGAGTGTCATCTGTGTAGAACCCTTAAGTACCTGGCTGGCAAGTGATTTGCGACATACACAGACATGAAGCAAGCTATCACATCCTGCCTACAGACACTTCTGATTTCTTGTATGCAGGGATGCAAGCCTTTGTGCCACAGTGGGACATATACTTAAATGTCAGTGGTGGCTACGTGGTGTGGCATATCCCATTGCTATGTATGCACCATTATTCACTGAAGTCAGAATAAAGTTAACAGCATGAGAGTTTCTATTACCCTAATTTGTGAAACTTCCGTGTGGAGCTCTGATCCAGTACAATTTTCATAATTTGTTCATAAATAGAATTTCTATTAAGGAAATTTAGGCCTCATCTGTAAAAATGTGAAATTACTGAATTTTCAGGAATGCCCAAAATGTAATGTGACCATTGAAAAAGATGGTGGCTGCAATCATATGGTGTGCAAAAATCAGAATTGTAAGGCTGACTTTTGTTGGGTTTGTCTTGGTCCATGGGAACCACATGGCTCATCTTGGTGAGTAAAAGTGCATTTATTATTCAAGTTGTGTTTAGAATTTGGTCATATAATTCATTCACTTAGGGATATGAAAAATAACAACATAATGACAATACACCGACATGTTAGGGGTTAAAGTGCTATTGTGAGCTTTACAGGAAATGTCACCGTCTCTTCAGATGCCATGCCTGTAAACAAATTGATCTGTCCTTACAAAAGGACCATCATTGTGTGTGGCATATAAATGAGGGCATAAAAATGTTCTTAATTGTTACTGCTATGTTGAAAAATTTATTCCCTACATTAAAAGTTAGGGGGTTAAACAGTGGTACTGCCAAAAAAAAATGATGTTGAGGAAGGGCAACGACTTTTGCAGAAAGTAAATGTTACTGCCATGCTAAAAGTCCTGGCTGTGTTCCTAAGTCTTTGATCCATGCCATTAGGGTGTGAAAAGTCAGTTTGTGCTCAGGATTCCTGCTCGTTGCTACCTGACATTATCTCTCACAGACACACACAAAGTGTGTATGGTTGCTTCCGTTTTATTTACCATGGAACGAAGTCAGTCATATGTTTCAGTGATAATATGATTTTTCTTTGCAAATACTATATTGGACCCTCTGCAAATATTTTATACAGGTATAACTGTAATCGATACGATGAAGAGGAAGCCAAGGCAGCAAGAGATGCACAAGAGAGATCACGGGCTGCACTTCAACGTTATTTATTCTACTGTAATCGCTATATGAATCACATGCAGTCCCTTAAATTTGAACACAAATTATATGCATCTGTTAAGGAGAAGATGGAAGAAATGCAGCAACATAATATGTCATGGATTGAGGTAATTACATGTTTTGCTGTAACTATGGGTATACTTGTTTGTCTTTGTTCAACTTTTTTTCTTATGCCTTCCACATGGAACTAAAAACACCAAGATGTACACCTGAAAGAATACCATCACAGTACACATTATTACTCTTTTATGTGTAGACTGATAAGTAAATGATGATACAATGAATTGTTGTAAGATAACACCAAACTATTTTCCTGTATATCTGCGCCTTCAGAATGTGATTGGTTTGTGAGACATATTCTCATTTTTATGTAATGTTAGTCTCAGAAACTGTATAATTCTTGCAGAGATTGTGCCTAAAATGTTATGATTTGGGGAAACATTCCTTCTGGACTTAAAAATTTCCAACATACACAGAAAGGTTTTGGGCCAGGATAGTGCAGTTGGTATAGCAACTCGCTAGGGGTTGGACAGTCCGGGGATTGAATCCCGGTGGGGGTGAGATTTTATGCACCCCTCCAGACCGGCCCTGGGGCCCATCCAGCCTCCTGTACAATGGGTACTGGGTCTCTTTCATGGGGATATAGTGGCCAGGGTGTGGCATTGACCACCCACCCCCATCTAGCGCTGAGATGGTACAGCTGTACCTCTACTCTCCCTCTGGGCCTTCATGGTCGGTTATAGGGTGAACTTTACCTTTACGCAGAAAGGTTGGCTGAATCAGATTTTTAGGTATGTTATGATCTGTTGTACCATAATTCACATCGTTCTAAAGCTGTATGATAGTTGTGTACTATTGCAATACGGCATTTATGTGCCATCTGGTTTGGGATATGAAATTTCTGAAAACTGTTACATTATGGTCTTGTATTTTGAGACGTCCTTCCTGGAGTTCCACACAAAACTCTCTGAAACTTTTGTGAAGTAGTAGGTGTCCATGAGTTTAAAGAGGAGATTTTAGGTAAATGGGAAATTATATTCTGATTCGTTTTTCCTTTTTTCATACAGTTGTGTTAGTTTAAAAAATACAAAATACCAAGCAGCATTTGAAATTAGTGCTGTGTGGCAATGTAAAAACTACTTCACAGTCATTGCGGTGATGATGTAAACACCAGTCTGACAGGTTAAACTAAAAGTTTTGCTCTTATAACCCTATACTGGTATCATTATTGCTAACAGTAGTCTGTTGTTCATACATGTTACATGTCAAGCATAAAGTGACCAATTTGATTTTTCAGTTGCTTGCATGAGATAGAACAAGGATTTCAGATGTGTTTTATGTGTTACAGGTGCAGTTCCTTAAGAAAGCTGTCGACATTCTATGTCAGTGCCGGCAGACATTAATGTACACATATGTCTTTGCATACTACTTAAGAAAAAACAACCAATCTGTAATATTTGAAGTAAGTTTCCTTTGTTTTGGATTTTCTTACATTGTATATGTTTCACACCAAGAAAAGGGCTGGCAAAATTCAAAGTTAAATTTCATTATCTACCAAGGAACCAAGTACAGCAAGAAAACTGGATAGTAAGCAACAGGCAAAATATCTGTAAGAGGAAGGTTCTGTGGATTCACTCAGATTTTTGAAACTTTCTCAGCAAAGTCTGATATTGAATGATGGAAGACTGGAGAATAAAATAAAAATGGACACTTTCTTTGATCATGGGTTTCAGAAATGAAGTGCAGATGTTGACTATTGATGTATTTTGTGAGTTTTCTCAGTAACGGCTCACATAGGCACAAAAAGAGTCAAATGAAAACCTTAACAATTTCTTACCAGCTAGTTTAGTGCAGTTGGGTTTGGTACAGCTCACATGAAGCCTGTGTTGCCAGATCTACCATACACAGTACATGCTTTGAACCCCACACTGATAACTTGCTGTGCCTACAGCTGAACACAGTAGGCTGTTGATTTTTTCGCATTTTTAAGGGTTTCATTTTCCTGACGCTCATACATAACACACTTTTTCACAATGACTTACGATTCCGTAATGTAGCAAGTCCTGCTCAGTTAATTTTATGTCATGAGTTACCTTCATTTTTAGCATTTGATGATTTTACACCTATGCAAATAAGCTTAAGTAACACAAAAACAGCTGATAATAATACTTGGCTTCTTTGCATATTTAAACAAAATTTCCTTTCATAATGTTTTAGGAAAACCAAAAAGATCTGGAGAGTGCCACAGAGACATTATCAGAATACCTAGAGAGAGATATTACATCAGAAAATCTGGCAGATATTAAACAAAAAGTGCAGGATAAATACAGGTGAGAAGTGGTGCCTTAGATATCAGTGCTCATATATTTTAATGCTAAAGTGATGTGAATTGCTGGAAGTGATATGATTTGAATAAAATTAGAAAGGTGCGAGTAAGGTGTAATTCAGTATTGACTGCAGAAAGCATAGTTCTGTGGTAGAATCATATTTGGAAGGTCCCTGATTTGATTCTCATCTCTTATAAGCTGTTCTGGTTTAGTATTCATCACTGTCCTGTGATAGGGGGTTCTGTAACAGCCAAGTGGGAGTACACTGGCCCATTATGTCGTGATTGTCATTTTTGTATTTGCATGAACAACTCATATTCACTATGTTTGTCTAAAATGCTTCCATAGGGTTGCAAGAGTGTCTGATGTGTATTTGTAATTGAATTGTCCACTTCTGAGGCTTGATTTTGTGTACTTATGCACCCGTGAGGGTTTCAGAAATCTTGACATATTTATGGTTGTTTCGAAACTGCAGTTCATTATTTAATGGTATGCCAAAACTGGACAGACATAATTAAAGACACTTAGAAATGTCTTTGTTTATCTCATCAACCTTCTCGTGAAGTTCATTCCCCCATGGCTTCATTGCATCATGACGTTGCTGTTAAAAAAATACGTGTTCAGTAATTACAGGGGCAACACCGTGCTCACGTCCTGATTTTTGCAGTTTATTTTTGGACAGCCTTCAGAAATGCATTTTCATATTGTATGGCTTGAAACATGAACTAATACAAAACTGCATATTGCATTTTGAACATTTGAACTTTGGCCTCATTTCCTTGTTCTACATGGTACACACATGAAACTGAATTCGTTTCCTTTGCATGGGCAGTTGCGTATTCACGTCATACATGAGGTTTGACCAGTTGGCTGACAAGGGGTTTGTCTTCCCAGTGGCACCCATGCCCCTTGTATTAGGTGCCTAACACGTGCAACACTTAACTTTTGACATGATTATTTTTAAATGCAAGAGATGAGCTTGGAACTGTTCAGAATAGATGGGCTGCTGTGTTTAGTATCAGCATCATTGAGTTTGTCAAATACAAGTCTTTTATCCCATAACCAATCATAAGGTTCATCGTCAGGTTCTTGATTCGGGACTATTTAATACTACTTGTACATTGTCTACTGTTTCCAAAGTACAAAATACAATTAAGGCAGAGTAGGCATGTCCTTGCTCTTTTGCCTGGGGATGGAAACACATCAAGTTTCTGAAAAATTATTTACATTTTTTGCACTTTGGAACAAATGCTGGATGAAGTCCAAAGAACTCAGTAGTCCTAAGTGCAATATATCATCAGAACCCTGCAGAACTGAAGGTTGTTTTGCCACTAAAATGTAGAACCCTCAATATAAAACATGTCTCATTTCAACTTTTCCAGCAAAAAGATAGAAAAGAAACTGCTCTGGTGTGTCCCTCTGATAGTGCCCTATGTGCACAGTAATAATGGATGAGAACACAGTAGTCTTGTGAGACATTGGGAAGTGTCCTGTGTATCCCACTATTGGTGATAAAATATCTTTCTCTCCTTCTCTTAAAGAGTTTATAATTTCAATGGGGACAAAGCATGAAAAATGCAAGGTGGGATGCCTTCAGTAATGTGATGCTTCATTTTGTCATAACGCAGCACTCTACATGACTGAGTTGCAACTTTTTGCCTCTCCTTGCAATGAGAAAAGAATTTTAAGTTTTGATACTTCATTGGTAAGTGTAGGAAATAGACTGTATGCTGCATGACTGAAATTGTGGGTAAGTTATTTCAAAGTGCTGTTACGTGTAATGCACCTTCTGGGCATTTAAAATAGTAGAATTTTGGATAATATATATTTAAACCTTGCTTGCATATAATTGCAGATACTGTGACAGTCGGAGGAAAGTTTTACTGGAACATGTCCACGAAGGTTATGAAAAGGACTGGTGGGAGTATACGGAATAAATGTGACTGAATGTGTACGTGGAACGCTTACATTTGCTGTTAGCTACAGTAAAGAATTTACTGCTTGCAAGTGTGCGTCCAAATAGCAGTCAGCAGAATCATATAGTTCTCTCAGGTTCAAAGAGTTGGTGATGTACACTGCTGGATATTAGGTCTCTTCCCATTTACTTCAAAACAACTGATCCAGACAGCAGCATCCAACCTGAACAAGAATGTAAACAAGGCACCCGATGAGCTCCACTACATGCACGGAGTTAAATTCCATATACAAAGTTAATTGTAAGAAGAAGAAAACAGGTTTCGTGAACACTGGCTTAACACATGGATTTATTAATGTGAAGTGACACAGTCTCACTGGGTGTCAATTTTCATCATGGATATTCTTTATTCATTCAGACATACCATATACTTTTTCTTAGAAGATATTAAAATGTACATAAATCCTATGTTTACATTGAATTAGTAAGTTTTGCTTAATTGGCACCACTAATATTTTCTCTTCAGAGGTTTGTAATTTTTTTTTTTGTGTGGTCAAACTGCATCCTACCAGGCCTTGCCTTGATGAGTGTTACATAATCTTAACAGCCATTTGGTTGTAGACAGAAACAAGAACACTTACTGCTGCAGTAAAGTGTTTCAAGAGTTTTTAGTCTGCACCTTATTTGCAGACAAATGTGGCAGCTACAGTTAGTGGAGGTTTGTTATTTGCAGATGCAAGTGGATCAAGACTCAGATGTTAGCTCAAATGTTTAACGGAGCTGTTGTCCGTTTCCGTTGAGACAGTACTGTTATACAGCCCAACATAGAGTGTGATACTGCAGTTATTCCAAGTGTTTGTTGCAAACTATTTATTTAATTTTGCAGGTACAGTATGTTTTCTGATTGACAAGCATGTTGTAAACATACATCTGCACACTTTCTGTGGAAGTATTTGGTAACATTTGAAGTAATATTTACTTGCATGAATGAATGACTGTCAATATGCCAACAAATTTCAATAGTTTAGAATTATTACTTCAAATACTGTCAGACTTTCTGAAAGAATAAGCAGACTTAAATGAGTAACAGTAGATCAGGTGCAAAGTATCTGATCATATAGTGAAGTTCCATTTTAAAATAGTGTACCTAAGACTTTTTGTTTTTAAACAAGAATTGTCAACGTAATTTGAACTGCAGTCAGGAATCTCTGAATTTTCTGTAAAACCATGGAGAGACAAATTATGAACTGAGGTGGTCACCAATTTTAGATATGCACCACTTCATTTATGCTGGCGTAATTTTTGCTCAAGATGCCCTTTTTATTCCTTAAAAAAAACACCTACTTTTATTAGCTTATGTAATGCACCCAGAACAGTTCGCATGTGGTAACCACATACAGGGTACATCCAGCACTGGCAGTTTAAAACCATTATCTGTTTTGGTACAGTGTTATGCTTAACTTTATATTGCAATATTAAATAATTTTACCCTTAATGATGGATACCTACAAATGCCTAAAACGTAGTTCATGCTGTTGTGTGTAACTTCTTGGAATTGCGTTTCATGACTGTGCAACTCTTTTTGTAAGTTATTTGTAATTCAGTGTTTGTATGACTTACTGCTTTTTGACCAGTTTTTTATCCATGTTTTCTGAAAAACAAGAAATCCACAGGAATAATTCACTCTACATAGATAGGTCTGAAGTAATATAAAAATGACCCCTATTCTGATTTTCATGAAACATGTGCTGTCTAGCTGTCCTTGAGTAACATCATATTTCATGGCAGTGTTACGTTAGAGCCTTGAGCAAGTATGGAAAGATAAAGAAGTGATATTGTAAATTTGTAAAATTATTAATTAATTATAAACTGTCATTCAGCTGTGTTCTTCAATTAATTACTCCTTCCACATTACAACTGAATAACATTAAGTGCCTTGTACAGGCACAGACATCAAGTGGGTTTTATAGTCATCTGTTCGTATGATACTTCATGAACAGGTATTTAAAACTTCACTAGACATCAGATTATGCAGTTAACCCTTCAGCATGATTTCACACATTCAAACACTCTGCTTGCACTTTGTTTATTGTACATTTGGCTCCAAGCTGCATTTCTATGACTTTTACCATAAAAATAAGTACAATATTGAAATACACTTCAAAGTACTTAAGATTAAAACACTGAACTTTCTGTACAGTGTTAACTTTGGATAGGGTAGCGACTGACCAGCCAAACAAAAAAATAAGTTCATACCTAGGTGTGTAATCACTGTCAACACGGCCAGGCGATCAAGACGTCAAGCTTAAAGATTTAGGAAAAAATGCACTTAAAGATAAAATTTTCGAACGATTAAATGAACATGTAATTTTGATGAAGGTGGTTATAAGCAACTGGTCTAGGAACCCATGAAATAAATGGGTGATGAAAGCCAGTACTGAAACATGGGATATGTGTGTGAAGAAATTTTTATTGATAGGATGTCAGAACATCTGGTGCTACACAGGAAATGTCTGGTATTTGTGGAGCACATTTCAGTAATAGTGATGTGGACACTGCCAGGGCCTTTCAGATGTTTTCTGACATATCAGACTTTAAGTTTTAATGGTAATGACTACAGCAATGTCTGCTTGGATGGGAGGTCAAGTACTGGGGCAGCTAGTTTTGATGTGTCTTATGCGATATGTAGCAGAAGAGACAAATGTGTCAGGCATCAACCTTGGGCACAGAAAAAAATGTTAGTGCACATTTTGCCCAGGATCAGAAAATTGGGAGGATGTTATTATGCTGATGGCGGTTTTATATAAGCCAAAACAAAGTTTGTACTACAGCAATAACTGTCTGCTCTTCACACATTTTTTTTTCTAGAATGAGAGAGGAGTTCACAATGAGTTACCAACATTGCTTTGACAGTTCCATTTTATATGAATATCAAGGTCATGCCACACTTACCAAAAGTTACCCAATTCTTTACACTTGAGTAAGAAGTTCCAGAATTTGTACCTTCCAAGCCAGGATATTACTGCAGACGGGTCCTTGACTCTGGAAAGGTAGCTGTCTTTCAAGCATTATTTGTCTCTGAAAGTTGCCAACTCTGACATGTAATCTTTGAGTTCTGTGGACCCAATACAGGATGTCGGGGTATTTCATGATTTATACAGATCAAGGCAAGGCACAAATTTGACCAACTGGTGAATTCTGACATGAATAAAATAACATTATTGATACACCTTGTGGAACATATGTTAGATCACAGTCATACCCTCAGAACTGACAGTTTTTATATTCTCCAAAGCAGACACATTTCCTGAAATCAAACGTAACAACAGACTGGTCATTCCCTGCGTACCAACATAAAATGTTCCTCCACTGTTGGGGTGGAGGGGGGGGGGGGGAAGCCTTTACAAAGGGAAAACGATTTGATGAACATTTAGGTCACATGGGTAATCGGAGGCTTATGATCACATACCACACGCAAGATGTAACACTAAACAGACATGGAAATTGGCTTCCTACTGTGTGATTGCACTACCATGTCTTAACTGGTCAACTTCTGCAGCTTTACCACTTGGAATGAGAAGCTCCAAATGATACGTAAAATTATTTTAAGATACTACTCAGTGTTACTGTTCATAATTCCATGGTATATTGGTCAATACCAATGAACAAGAAAACTGACCCCCAAACATTCAGGCTTGACCTCATAAAAGGACTATCTCAAAAAAGACTTTGAGTTGTGGAGTACCTCATCCTGTGTATGGGTGCCAATCTGCTGAATCACCTCCTTAAAGACTGAACATGCTCCTGGAAATGATTCCTGCCACCAGAAAGAAATCTAAATCTCAGATATGGTGTACAGCATATTGCAGACAAGGAACCAGTCTACTGGTACTGTGATTATGAAACTGGTTTGTGTTTGGATTAGTGCTTCAAGAGTTATCTCACAAATCCCCAGCTGTAATATGGTTCCTGGTGTCCCATATAAATAATGTATAACAAACAAGTTAAGATAAATATCATCTGAAAATACAGCAAAGAATGTTTCATTTTTTCTGTACATCTTTAAAGTTAAACCCATTTAAAAAACTCAGCTGCAAAAAATTAAAACAGGTGTTTAAAAATAGTCCCATATGTCCTTGCAAAAAGTTTGACATTTAAGTTAATATTGCCTTTATAATGGAAGATGCCTCCATATCCCACATCTTGTTAACCTCTTCTGATTTTCAGAGAATGTTCACATAACTCACAACAGAAGTACCTTTAACCATTCATTTAACTACGTGAAGCAGATGCCTTAATAAGCTAACAACGGTGAAGCTGGTCATGAAATTTGTAGGCTGTCATGCAATCCAGAGGTTCATCATTGCATTCATGTGCCTGTGACTGGTCTCTATTTTGAGCCAGCTCAATCCTGTCCACATTCTACTTCCTCAACATCCACTTAAATAGCATTCTCCTATTTATGTATAGCACATCAAGTGGTTTCTTTTTTTCAAGATTTTAATTAAAATTTTGTATGCACTTCTCACCACATCCATGCATGCTATATATCCTGCCCATCTTGATATGCCAACCCAAATTATATTTGGTGAAGAGTAAACATGAGGAAGCCAAAGCCCACCAAGGGCTGTACTGCTGTTTACGATGAAGAGTAAAAATATTGAACTCTTTATACATTTATCTTCATATTCCTGTCACTTCCTCTTCAACAAAGTGGGCTGATCTCTAACATTCATCTTGTACAACGAGGGTCCAATTCCATGCTCATATAAAACAGGTAAAACAGGAAACAGATATGCTGGGACAAATGACTCTGAAAGTGAGTGGTAGCAAGAATTCTCTGAACCTAATCTGCCCTTTAACACCATGAATGCCATTCCTGACATCCTTTTCTTTTGTATGGAGTAAGTAAAAACATATGTTGTAGGGTCCTTCCCTTTTAACGTCCAAACAAAATGACTGTTTCAAAACATTAAACAGTATGTTACTCTGTATAAAATATGTATTAGGTTCATGCAATTCTTAATGTGTGGCAGAATAAAACAGCAACATTCCCCATCTGTTGAGGAAAAACTGACTGTATCAGTACCCTTTTCAGCTGTATTCACAATGTTGCAAATCACACCCTTAGTTTTGACACTAGTCTGTCCCTTCATGACAACTCTGCTAGAAATACTACTCAATGGATCTCGTAAATTACACTGGAACTATTGCACACAAATGTGTGTGAACATCTTTCAATTTTCATTCAAAAAATCAGTACGCTGGCAGCTGCGTTTTTCATATTACTTCTCACTTATCTTATAAACTCATCAGATTTTCATGAAATTCTTCAACAAAAATCTAAATGTAATATGGTGCCACGAAAGAAACTAAAAAAAGCAAATGTACTAAAACGTTACCCACTGTACATATTTTCCTTGCATGTTTTGTTCCCATATTTTTCGCTGAGTATTACTATCCCCCACCCTCCACAAAAACCCCACTGCAGACCATGGGCAACTAACAATAGCTTTAAAAATGAAAACAACACTTAATACGAATCACTGAAGCATGCGTTAAAGTAATCTCACATTGAAAATGTAGTTACTTTCACAATATATGTTACATTACAAAACTTTTTTGTTATCACTGACCAAGGCAGTTGACTAGAAACCACAATGGTTTTGTATTTGGTATGTACGTGGTTTTCATCATTCCATCCAGAGAAATGCCAAGGTGGTTCACCATCTTGCTGGCTAAACTGATAATTACTTTTGAAACATCTTGGATAATCATCTGTTTTATCGGTGACTTCGAGCAAGGGCATAAGAACATGGGAAGTCCTAGAAAACTTCCATCCTGAAGGATGGAAAGGATGGAAGTTTCCAGTAGAGACAGAGTTTATGCACAGACCATTTACTGTACTTACACAAGTAGATATTTCATGAATTATCCATCTTGTTGGTCATCAGAGAATACCTTTCGCAACTGCAAATGGGCTGTCTGCTTTTCATTCCAGGTCAAAGAGTACAGCAAATTAACTGCTGGATTCTATTTACAGATGCTACATATGATATCACATCACAAACAACTGCACTTGAATCTTGTATTCTGCTACCATAATTTACACAATATGGACATACATCTGTTATTATTATATTCTAGACTTCCACAATACCAATGTGCACATACAAACACACATACATATATATGTATAATTTCTTTCATTTAATTAAGCCCAACACATCCTGCAGCATATACTATCCATAATCTGTTGCAGTGAACAAATTAAGACTATAAGTTGGACATTACTCTCATGTTAAAACTCTAGTTACTAAAAATTTCTGTTAAATGCTTAAAATGTTAACAATTCTTTGAAAACCAGTAATTTCCACAACAGTAAAACTTACAGCTTTCCTTTCTATGTTAATATTATAGCAGATGACTTTGGTTGTTACATTCTGATTATAATATGGTCAGTCTAGGTGGGTAATATCCTGAAATTAATAAAATTAACAGTGGGTCTTCTTTTCTATAACTGCATTGTAATGGCATGTGTCATTTCATTTTAAGTAACTCATTAGACATACCCATATATACACAGTGCTTGACGGTCACATTGCTTTGATCAGGTTGTACCACTGAGTTTGAACAATATGCATTGCAAGTCAGTTCATATGCTACATGAAACAGGCTATTGTTACTTCCATCACATCTGTTCATCTATTCAGACACTTGCTTTGCTGTGGAAATATGTCTGAAGATTCTCCCTCATATCCATGCACCATTCTGTCCTAGCCCTGTCAAGTCCTTTTACAGCATCAGTCATTTCACCTTATGCACATCCAGTACTTAATATACGTATAGCAAATTTTGAATAATTTCTGTTGTTCCTTACACTTTGAACAAGTTCCTTTCAGGTTCTACAAATTTAATTTAAAATGCCAACACTGATGACATGAAACTAACAACAGTGTATACACATTCTTTATACTAAGATGTGCACACAAATGCTGCATTTACGTGCTGATACAAAAGGTGCAACTTCCAACAGTGCCTTACGGTGCTGCATATCACCGTGTACTTCTTTATTAAATCAAAAAAATTAAGCCAACAAAATATACTGTTTTAGGGAGAAACCCTTCATTGTCTGTGATTATCTCAAACATGCTTTGGCTCCTCTCAGGCCATTATTAAGAAACCTTACAACAAGGGCAGTACAAAGATACAATACTACATGTACAATCAAACCACTTACACATATACGATACAAAAATATAAACAGTTAAAAATATAAGAAGGTTAAACGATTCAATCCCATTCTCAATTAACAGCTGTACACTAGAATGGCTATTTTTTTAAATGCAGTTTTATACATAATGCTTGGACATAACAGGCTTATACACACGATATGCACACACATAAAAAGCTTTGCCACATTCGAAAACTGTCAGACATGGCTGCTACAAATGGATTGCTACTTCTGTCAATAAATAACACACTTTCAGTGTTTCAATCCAGACCGGACTGAAACATTTAAATGTCTGACAGTTCCTATGCATGGCAAATGTTATTATGTGTGTAAGCCTGTTACATTCAAGCACTACGTATTAAAATGCATTAACAACCCATCCATTCCACTATACAACTGTTAAACAGAAAGTGGACAGAAACTCTGGAAGATACAAAGATCCTGTAATCAGACACTGGCCAATTCAACTCTTCATATTTTTACCTTTTTTATATTTTATATTGCATACGCATAAGTGGTTTGTTAATATATGGAGTACTGTATCTTTATATACTTCTCTTTGTAATTACTTGAAGCCCCTTGATTGTGGCCCAAGAGAGGCTGAAACATGTTTGAGATCAGTTACAGACAACTGGGGGTTCTCCCTAAAACAGTGCATTCTGACTGTTTAATTTGTGATTCAACACACTGTATTTAAAAGAAGAGTACATTCTCCCCTGCTGCATTTATACTGGAAACATGAACAGTTGAAATTTTAGAAACCTTTTAAGATTAATCACAACTACTGACAATGGATAGTTCCAAGTGCATTAAAACAGATAATAAATGTTTAAAAAACTACACTGTGTTTATTTTATTACTGGCCTGAGCACCATGGCTGTTACAAAATGACCCAGCAAATGCAGACTTTTTCTACTGTGCTCAGTAAATGTGATCAAAGAAAGATTCTGTATAAATATTAAATTTACCAAGACAAAATGATAAAAAACTATTAAGTTTGTGTTTCAGGCATTACAATACCCTTCATCAAAGTTTGAACAATACTTAATTCTCATAAGGGAAGGTACTGATTTGTATATATGGGAACTAAATGTCATTTGTATGGGATGGAACTACAAGTTTCATACCTGATGTTCTGGAAATTATGAATTTTTGCTTCCACTGTAAACATCACAAATCAGTTTATGTAAATACTGTCAAGAAATGTGAAATTAACATAAGACCTTCAATGGTAGTGTTAGATCACACCTCCTGGTACCACAAGCCAAACCTATGCCACCACAGAGCACTTTCACCGCAACAGCAGTTTTTGGTTTTTTGGAGCAAAATTTGGGACAAAAGATCACTTTGCACAGAATTTTACCAATAAAAATAATATTCTTAACACGTGACTTGTGGATCTTGTGATAAAATTCATCAAAATAAGAATATTACTGCTTACTTATAAGTTTCGGATTGTACAAGTAATATTACTCTCTTTCAGTTGCCACATGCTGATTCTGACTCCGTAACATTAATCCAAACTGTTTCCACACAATAACAAAGCAACATATACTAAGATCAGTGTTTGTAACTATGTAGTTTTCAGCAACAGGGCAAATGTTAATCAGAGACTTTTATATTACTTTGGTTATACAGTTTGTAAGTTACCTACCAGCATTTATAACCACAGGTCCATGACATGATGTCATGGCAGATTAAAAAATCCACACTTGAAAGATAAACCAACCAAAATCACACACATTTGTTCATTCTGACAATCATAAACTTCCCTGCACTTCTGACCCTGGCACCAAAAACCTCTCTTTTAAGGATGCTATTTGCAGGTCAGAACCAAATTTGAAAAAAAGTATGAGTAAGCACTATGAATGAACTGCTAATAGTGCTGCAACTAACCCAAGACCAGCTCCTGTGATCAGCAGAGATATCCATAACTTCCCACTCAGATCTTCCTGTACTGGGAATTCCACACACAGCTGTTCCTGCAACACAAACAGACAAGAGCTGTTATTTCCATGATGAAACCTCACAAAATTAAAAGACAGTTTCATACTGCATCAGTGTCATGTGCTCCTTTAACCTTTTAAAGACGAAGCGTATCCGTTTTATACAAGGACTCAACGCGTACCGCGCTCTAAACACTCTCCACTTCGGTTATAAAAACCAGTCTCTTAATGTTTTGTAAGGCAAAAGCTTCTGTTTGTTCTGAGATCCGTACAAAACACATAAAGGCTATGTGGGAACCACATAGAATTTTTTAATGTTAAACCTGGTCGTATGTAAAGTTACCGCTAGGCTTTAAAAGGTTAATATGCATCCAGACCACTTATGCTTTGTCTCAGGCTCATGGTCGTGTTGGGACTCGTAACACTTGAGAAGACTGCTGATGGCTGCGTACAGACTGCTCATTAGGTAGCCTCCAGTTAATCTGGTTTGCAAGGACCTTCACAATCAATGTATAAGATGACTGATAAGGATCTTGTACAGAGGCTGGGTTTCCTGTTATGCATTTAGCAGGTGACATATATTTTAAAACATACAGAACAGTGTATTAAAAATTATCTAAAAAGGGTAAAGTTGTCTCATACACGCCACGAAGGCACAGAAGGAAGCAGAGGTATAGCTGCGCTTGGTCTCAGCCTCTGCTAGATAGTGGGGAGTGGTCCACATCTTGCTCTGGTCACTTTACCCTAGGAAAGAAACCAGGGTACTCATTGAAGTGGAGGCTAGGTGGGCTCCAGAACTGGCCTGGACGTGCCTGGAAATGATAAATTCTCTGACTGGAATCTCAACTCTGGTCTGTTCAGCCCATAGCCCAATCGATACACCAAGGATGCTACTCTGGCCCCCTTGAAATGATCTATTAAAGTGATTTAAGATTACACAACCTACAGTTACAGAACTTCTGCAGAACATCTCCTTCAAACTTTGAAAGCTAAATTAATTTAGCAGCTCCTAATGTTAAGAGACAATTCATTCAGAAAATACATTCCTGAGAAGGACAGATTAGCCATAACATTATATTACTTTTATGCTGCATAATCATACACCAGTTTAAGCTGTTAGTTAAGGTAAACTTAACCCTGGAACTGGTCATGAAGTCCAGATGGGGGAGCAGGCACACAGTGCTACTCTTTAACCATGGCATTAGATGAGGGTGGGTGGTCAATACCATGCCCCAGCCCCTAACCCGCCGGAAAGACACCAGGTACCCATTGTACATGAGGCTGAGTAGGTCCTAGGGCCATTTTGGATGGGTGCAAAAAATCTTGCCCCCACCAGGATTTGACCACCAGACCCTCCAGCCCGTAGCAAGTCACTATACTGACTACGCTATCCTGGCCCACAAGCTATTAATTAAAAAACCTTAAAAAGTCTACTTCCACTATTATACCAGCGGTCTGCATAGATATAATGGAATTTTTGAACAGGTATTTACAGGTAAGAACTACGTACATGAATATGTGAGTGGAAATTATAACATCTACTAATTCAATTCAGTTCTTGCTTATTAATGTCCTGAGGCAACAGCAAAATAGCCAATAACACAACAATTGTAACATGGTATTAAATGAAGACAACACACTTAATGGAATCTTAATTTACAACTGTAACCACCTATCTGACACATTCTGAAATGTTTATATTGTACTGACATTAACAACTGAGAGACTGTGCCTGCAAAATTTGGGAAAGTCTGCTGTTCTGGACTTGATGAAAAAGCACGTGCGCATGCACACACACACACACACACACTCTCTCTCTCTCTCTCTCTCTAAACATCTGAACCTGCCTAGTGCTATACACTTACATCTGAAGACTTTTTATTCCTCAGATGCCTGAAACACAATAATGGATACATGTCACAAACTGTGTGAAACAGAAATTGCATGGGTGCAGTGGATGGTAAACGCATGATACAGCAAACTCTGATAAAAAGCAGCAACCTTTATAATTTCAAATCGTCAGTCTGCATTGCTCTGTTTGCAACTGTGGATGCAGATTATGGTTTCTTATTTGGAGATGTTGACTGTTAAGGGAAGATTTCAGACACAGTTTTCTTAAAGATCTACCTTCTCTAAAAACTGCAAGATGAAGGTCTGAATTTGCCAGATGCTGACACTTGTCCTAGAAGCCATACATATTATAACAAATGACGCGTATTCTCCGTATCAACACATAATGAAACCATGTCAGGACATAACGTGAGAAGGGATCTCTTAAGGGGTTATTTAATTATAGGCTATATGTAGTGTGCAAAATTGTGTTCAAAATTTTATCTAGAGCATTTCAAGCAATCAGGAGGCCTACACTCTAAAACAGCATCATAAAGCTGGGCTTGTGGCTCTTGCATTATTGTACTGCCATAATTATTTATGACTTTCACCTCAAGACATGGATTTATGGATAAGGTTGAAAAGTAATTCCATTGAGCACAGAGACAAAAGAAGGGATAATAATGCCTCTCCTTCATCTGTGAAATGTTACTCAAAGGCTATGACACTCTTGTCAGGATATCACAGAGTATTTGAAAACTACTTTGCGACTACCAAGTGGGTCTGGTGGCATGAAGAATATGAATATTGTATGCTATGATCAGTTTTTTAATTACAGAAGTCAGTATTTTAATAACTTGAAAAAACTGTAATGTTACCCATACAAAGACCTGTACAATATTACAAATACATATGTCAACGGTACTCCTCAGTTTAGGCTGGTACTTATCGTAAAAATGCTGGCACTACTGCATATGAACTGCATTGCCCTCTTTGTGTCATCCAGTTCCATTCATGACATTTCTTCCGAACTCTGTTGCTCTTTGCAGTACAGTACCACCAACAGACAATTCATTTTTCATTTGACCCCTGCCATATCAAAATTAATGTTTCTACCCATACACCATTATTTTTGGGAGCACTTTATATTTATGGGTCACATCTCCATAACATTTAGAGCTCCCTGTATTCCATTCTAGCCCAGGACTCGGGCTGATAGCGTGGCTTGGGCCCAGACTGATGAAACCATCTACATTTATGGAGATGCATATGTTGGAGCCCAAGTCTGAGCCAACGGGCAAGCAGTGTGGACACGCCTATATCAGAAACTTAAAATATAACAACCCTCATTCTGTCTGCCATGAATACCAAACCACTGTGTTTACTGGTACAGGTAAGGGAGGTAACAGGATACATCATGGTAGATGAGACAAAACAACACTATCTCTCACTAGACAGCATTTTACTTATAAAAACCACACCAAAAATTGTGAAATTATAATGCATTTGTAGACAAGGGGCACACATGTTAAAGACAACTGTTGTCACACAACAGCATCAACACTACTGAAGTCATGGTAAAAAAGAAACCCTAAGTACCAAGCGCCCAACCCCTTGTGATCATACCGTAAATTCTCTAATGAAAAAACAGTGTATTATGCAATACATGCAAAAACTTTTCTGAAGATCACAATAGTAACGTCAAGATATTCAATCTTCTTGCAACTTCGGAATCTGTAAAAGGATCAAATGAAACTGATGGGTGGAGACAAAGAGATCAGTGTGTACATAACCATGAATCCCTTAGATCAGGAGATTATACTACATCAAAGAAAACCTCACATATACATGGGGTACCTTTTTAATACTTTCCACAATGTCGCTTCAATATTAACACATACACATACACTCACTCACTTTCAGGTTCTTGCTCTGCATACTTATTAGATCAAATTCAAATAACATCACTGCCTTAAATATAAATCATGAAAACCATTCTGCAACATATACCAATAATCTGAAATCAATGCAATAACAAAGTCACATATGTATTAGGATTACATTTCCATGTTCACATATAATTGCTTTCATTAAACAAATTGTGTCTTGAAGGATTAGTAAATAATAAAGCACTGTAAACAGTAAATTATCAGACCAAAAATAAACTCTGACATTATCATACACTACTGCACTTATTTTCTCTAATATATGCTACGTTAGACTGCTGGGTTATTGTCCTCCTGAGATTGATATGCTGTAGAACATTGAGGTTATGGATTAAATCATTTATGTTCTGAGATCTGTGCTCTTCTGGGATATTACATGGCGTTGTATAGTAATTGTTTTCTTCTGGGATATTATGCAGAGTCATGTGGTCATTGTTTAAACACCACATAATCATCAACATCATGGTGGAAGCCTGAAATCAACTTAATGTTCTGGTTTAAAAATAAAATGTCACTTCTTTCTACTGTTCTATCATTGTTAGCACATAACAATGCCTAGGCAAGGGGACTCCTACAGCATTTTGCAGTGCACCAGACAACAGATAAGAACCAAACCCTCTTACAGACTCCAGGCCAGGGTGATAAAAATCTTTCTCATTATTTTCTCACAAACAGCAACAAAAATAACAGAACTGTATGTACTATGCGTTACTTCAGGATTGAATGGAGTCAGGTATGGCTATCTTATTGCAATTCATCTGCCACCAAATATAACAACTGTGGACACTGCAGTTGTAGATAGCTGTGTTCTTGAGGAAAGAGATACAAAAATATTGGGTCTAGCATGGTTGGATGGAAGAGAGGTTACACAACTGTGCTGGCAATCATGATGTTAGAAGGAAGGAACAAATGAAGACATATGCTACCATCATATTAACAAGTGCACTCACAACTACTGCTTTCATTAAATTCGGAAGATTTCAAAACACTGGTAAAAGAAAAATTGTAAAGAGTTAAGTCTTTTCGACTATTTGCCACCAATGTCCAAATTTTCTAAGACATATAAAAATGATTTATATATTTCTATAAGTTTTCCAAGAACTCAGCTTACAGTACTATTTAAACAGGTGCAACCACACACAACTACACAAAGCACAAAAATATTCTTCACTTCCATAAACGAGGATAAAATATGATTTGTTAGGAAAACAAATATTCCATTTTCAGCAGCAGTTAGTGAAGTATTTTGGTCTTACTCTCTGGTTTTATCAGTATCAATGAACAGAACCAATCCAATTTATCATGCTGAGTTAAAAAATACAAACAAAACACACAGTTCAACAAAATGTTACTATACAAGGCTCATTTCTTCAATATATTAATTCCAATTATCATAAAATATTTTCTGAACTATGCTAATATTACTAATTTTACAGTGAATTATCCATAAGTTGGACTCAGAGAAAACCACGCATGCAGATTTTAAGAAAATCACGCCCTTACCCAGCCTCCATTTCTTTTTACAAACGGAGCAACCTTCGAGGCAATGCAACCTGCCATATGCTGCGGAATGCTTCGAGCCAGTTTGTGCATATTTTTCTCTTGATAATACAAAGCCAAGCGTCCAGCAAGGGCATAAAGACAAATTACGCGACTCCATGTAACACAATTGTTCTGAAATAATTCGTCGCACACGCCAAGAAGTGCTTCAGACGTTTTTTCTGGTGTGCCAGCCAAACGTTTTGCAAAGCTAGTGAATAATATTGCATGTTTTTCCATCACTTCCACCACACTGTTCCTCAAACAAAGCGACAACTGATCTCGTTGTACCAAATGTATACCACTCTCTCCTAGCAAATGCAACACCACATCTCGTGCTAAACCAACTCCCTTTGCTACCACAGGGTCCACTACTTTATCATGGCACATTCCCTTTATCTCACTATTACCATTAAACGGTATTTTCACGCTTAGAAGTGCTATTGTACGATCACATTCACAACCAGTACTTGACCTACATCCTGCTTCACCCATTACTATAGTTCTGATTCACAGAAACGAAAGTTTGTCACACACAACACAACCTCGCCTGTCCACACGCACTCTGGTCGCTGGAACTTTCTTTGTGCTGTATCTTACATCCATCAGAGCTCTTATCTGTGGCTTGGATGACGTTACAGGCACAGATGAAAAACATGCCGAGTGGAAACTCCAGGTTATACACAGATAGCGTAGTCGACCGAATTATGCTGTCATCTTTCCAGAAAATATAACAACTAGCACGTTGGGAGAGATAACTCAATCGCTAGAAAAGTTAACTACTTCACTTCTGTCGTCTGTCCTCCATTTACCTCTCTCGGTTCGCACTAGGCAATAAGTATGGAACCCAGGTCTTGCAGAAGAAGTTGCTCCAAATTTAGGGTAAAAGTGCATAATTATCGCACAAACAATTCCCTTTCAAGATAGCTTTACCGACCTACTAAATCAGAATGTCCATGGTGACAGACATATAATCGACCACATCTATGATCTGTGCCTACATGTTTCAGCTCTTTCAAACCATCTTCAGGCCATTACCAAACTATATTTTTACAATAGCTGTCCAATATTATTACTATTCAATCATTCATTCATTCATTTGTATTCATCAATCCACAGTGGTACATGACCTTTGGATATGGAACTTGTCAATAGATTACAATAACATATTATATAGAATTTGTCTTGACATGGACTAAAGTATGTATAAAAGAATAATAAACATATACTAAAATACAAAAATTTAAATACAAGGTTTTTATATATAATTTTGCACATGTCAACAACAATCATGTTGTTGAAATGTACATAAAATAACCAACTATATTTTTAAATATGTAATGAATTTATTTATTGGGAAGCACCAAGATCATATTTAGTATCCCTATTAATATACTCTTCAACAGAGTAAAACGAGTTTTCTATAAGAAACTTTTTCAACTCATGCTTAAATTTATTAGTATTATGTGCTACTTTCTTGATATTGAGAGGTAAGGAGTTAAATAAGGTAGTACCTGAATAATAAACTCCTTTTTGAACTTTAGTTAAATTCACTGAAGGAACATGTTAATCCAAGTTGTGGCGGGTATTTATTTTATACAATTCAGCATTAAATGTAAATATATCCTTATGCTTTACGACAAACATAAGAGTTGAAAAGATATATTGAGAATATAGAGTTAAAATTCCAAGTTTACTAAACATTGCCCAACAAGGATCCCTTGCTTTAGCTTTCATGATAATTCTTACAATTCTTTTCTGTGTTATGAAAATAGTTCTACTATATGACGAACTACCCCAGAATATGATACCATAATTTAATACTGAGTGAAGATAAGAAAAATAAATCTGTTTTATAATTTTCAATGATAAGACAGGTCTTAGGGAATGAACCATGTAGCCCAATGAGTTCAGCTTAGAATTTATCTGATCAATATGTTTGTTCCATGTTAATGAAGATTCTATTATAATACCTAAAAATTTAGTGGAGTTAGTTAAGTTGATTATGTGATCAGTAGATTCTATGATAACCGGAGATCGATAACTGATGTTTGAAGAAAACTGCATAAAGTTAGTCTTATCATAATTTAATAGCATTATATTTGAATGAAACCATTTTTGTGTTATTTCCAGAACTAATCTGACATCTTGGTTCATCTGCATTGAGTTAGAATTTGATATTATAAAGCTAGTATCATCTGCAAAAAGTATTGGCGAAGCAATATCTTTTATTAATTGAGGTAAATCATTTATATAAAATAAAAACAGCAGAGGTCCAAGAATTGACCCTTGGGGCACCCCATGCTTAACTAATTCCCAAGCTGAAATGTAATTTGAAGCATGTGAAGTTTTGATTATTACTCTCTGATGCTGATTACTTAAATAAGATTTAATTATTTCACCGGTTCTGCCGGCGATGCCATAGTACTCTAATTTAGATATTAAAATGTCATGGTTTACAGTATCAAATGCCTTTGTTAAATCATAGAAGATACCACAAACTGAGGATTTGTTATTAATATGTGACAGAATTTGATTTGTTAATTTAAATATAGCCAATTCAATTGAGCTATTGTTTTTAAATCCATATTGATCCGTAACAATTATATTATTTTCTTTAGTGTGTTGAAGTAGTCTGTTATAAATGACTTTTTCAAAGATTTTAGAGATAGATGTTAAAAGAGATACTGGTCTGTAAGCAGACAACTCAGTTTTATTTCCTTTTTTAAACATCGGAGAAACTTGAGAAAATTTTAGGCGTGAAGGAAATGTACCTGTGGATAACATCTTATTACAAATATAAATCAATGGAGATGAAATAAATGGCATACTCAGTTTTACAATCCATGATGGTACTTCGTCATACCCATAAGAGTTTTTCCATTTCAAACTCTTTTTTATTTCATAAATTTCTTTTTCAGTTACTGACTTCAAATGTATTGGTGCAAAAGGTTGCTGAAATGCATTGACTAGGTACTGCATATAAGAATGTTGACTGAAGTCACTATTGTCTTGTTTAATTATTTTAATGACTGATTCTTCAACAACATTAGAGAAATAATTATTAAAGGAATCTGCAAGAGTCTGAGGATTCTTGATTGGTTTTCCATCAATGTTCATCATAAGCTCCTCATTACTATTAGCTCGTCTATTAGTTAAAGATTTAATAACATTCCAGGCTGTCTTTGTTTTATTTACTGATTGAGATATTAATTCATTGTAATGTAATCTCTTTGCTAATTGAAAAGTGCTGGTTAAGATTTTACAATATTTTTTATAAACATTTTTCAAGAGAATGTTATTTGACGTCTTACCAAGTAGATATAGATCCTTTTTGTGTCTACATGAGATTAATATACCTCTAGTGAGCCATCCTTTTGACTTATTTCTAACCAAAGATTTATGTAGAGGAAAACTAGAATAAAATATCCTTAAATAAGTACTCAAGAAATTATTAAATATTACATTTACATCATTATCACTAGTGGAATCAAAAACATTTTCCCAGTTTTCATAACTTAAGTTCAATTTAAATTCATTTATAGTGAAGTCGTCATACTTCCTACAAGTTCTAGCCAATCCAAGTTTAGAAGGTTTATGTGAGGGGGTATGGAGTGTGAGCATTTGAGCGTCATGATCAGATAAACCATTATAGTATGGTTCAATAATAAAGTTTTCATTCTCACTTCTGTCCAGAAATATGTTATCAATTGTTGATGCTGAATAAGTATTTGTTCGAGTAGGAAAATTAACTATGCAGTCTAAGTTATACATCGCTAAGAGGGAGATAATTTGGTATTTTTTGGTACTGTCCGTCATCAAATTTACATTAAAATCTCCACATATGACTAAATTAACTGGATTTAAAGATAATAGATTTAATATTTCTTCCAATTTTGTTATAAAAGTATCAAAATTTCCCGACGGGGATCTATATACTGATAAAACGCAAAGATGTAAGGGACTATGTACCAATCTATTGCACATACTTCTATATCTTTTTCATTACAGTAACTATTTAAGTCCACATTTATAAATTGATACGATTTCTGAAGAAATATACATACACCATCACATTTGGTGAAATTCCTACAGTAATATGCACCCAAGTTATAATCATCAACAATTATATCCTGAATAACTTCCCTTGATAAATGATGCTCAGACAGACAAAGTACATGAGGAGCATCTTTTCCCCAACTAATAACTAATTCATCAATTTTATTGCCCAAGCCTCTAATATTTTGAGTAAATATTTTGAGGTTAGATTCATTGCCTGTACTAAATGATCTTGGTGCTACCATAAAAAATCATCAGTTTTTGTAATTGGAGCTCTTCTTAGCCTCTTTGACTTAGTTGGGATTACAGCATTAATATCATCTGTGACTGTCCCATTATTCAGTGAATTAGCAGAATTGACACTGATCACTATCTCCTGTTGATCTTTGACAGCCTGCTTATCAACTTCAATCTTCAGTGCATCCATAGGATTATCATTACCCACCGTCACTGTTTCATTATATACAACCTTGCTTGACACCATTTGTTCATGTTCAACTTTCCACCCTAGGCTAATTGGAGCTAACTATGCTATTAGAAAGGTCACATCAAATAGTAACTCCTTTCCTTAAATCTTTCTTAGCATCTACCTAATTTTAGAAACAGCCACCTGTACAGGACTACATACACACAGACATTCCATGGATCCATAAGTTTGTCACAAGACAATAGCATGTGTAATACAAAACATAGCAAATAGCACAACAATTCGGACAGATCCAATGTGCAAGAGTCCTGAGAATTACACTGGTTCTTTAGTGTAAGGATAATACTATATAAATATAAGTTAAGTTCCTGTTTCATAATTATTGTTATTTTGGATAACTAGTTTTTTAAAACCATTTTAAACACCCCACAACTCTGGAGCTATGCAGAGGGAATATTTTTTACTAACAAGGCCGATACTGGGAAAACTAAAACAAAATGAATATGATTGCTATGTAAAGTGACCTCCCTAATTGTGTTGTAACAATATCAAAAAGTAATTGCAGGCATGTAGTGTTTACTGATGACCTGAAGACAGTAAGTATTAGCTACCAGTGTATGAATAAAAAGTACTGTTTGACTTAGTATGTGAAACATGTAGTCAATTGTGTAGCAGCTATCATGTACAGTCTGATATAGTAAGTCAATAAGCTGTGTTAACAAGGAATTCTTAGTGTGATAATCAGACTTTAATACAACAGCAGAATGCAACAGATGAAAACGTAAAAGTGTGTGTTGATGAAACATTGTAAACAGTCTCATTTCACCTCTGTCCATCAGATGGACAAAAATTCCCATAACAATTATGAAAGTATGCATAATTAATTTAAACTACTAATGCAGATCTTCTTACTGAAATCTACTGTGTCATGATAAAAGGAAAAAATATGTAGAATATTATACGTAATACATTAGATCAGTTGATTTTGGGAAACTTCAATAAAAATATGTTTCGATTATTGATATAAATATTTGTACCTAACCTCATAAATTACGTGCACCACTTATACATGTACCTACGTAAAACATGGTGTACAACCCCTTGAATAGAAAGGGGATTATAAAAAAAATCCTGAAAAGTTTCCAGATGTTACAGGTTATTCACACATCCATATTCAACCAAGAAGAAACAATTTGCTGATCAGCAACTATATACAAATTGTATAAATTGCCACAATTTGAGAGATAAATGCAGACTGACAACAGAAAAAGTGATAGAACAGTAATCCATCAAATAACAATAAAGTTAATCACAACAGCCTAAGGGTCTCAAATACACAAGAAAATATATTGACAAAAACACAAAGTTATAACATTAAAAATAAATAAAAAACATACGCTGTAGTTTGAGAAAAAAACTCTTATAAAAAACAAAACTAGAAGAAACAATTAAAAAAGCGGCTATCTAACTGAACATTAACTAACTAACTAACTAACTAACTAACTAACTCCATGGAGCAGAGGCCTTCTTGAGAAGCTAACAGTTTCTCAGCTAGTCAAGAAATTCCCCGCATTTTATGGAACCCGAAGGTTCATTACCGCATTCACAACAGCCCGCCACCTGTCCCTATCCTGAGCCAGCTCAATCCAGTCCATGCACCCACATCCCACTTCCCGAATATCCATCTTAATATTATCCTCCCATCTACGCCTGGGTCTCCCAAGTGGTCGCCCTCCCTCAGGTCTCCCCACCAAAATCCGGTATGCACCTCTCTCCTCCCCCATACGTGCCACATGCCCCGCCCATCTCAGTCTCCTCGATTTGATTACCCGAATAATATTTGGTGATGAATACAGGTCGTTAAGTTCCTCGTTATGTAATCTTCTCCAATCCCCCGTTGCCTCATCCCTCTTAGGCCCAAATATCCTCCTCAGCACCCTATTCTCGAACACCCTCAGTCTTTGTTCCTCCCTCAATGTGAGAGACCAAGTTTCATATCCATACAGAACAACAGGTAAAATTATAGTTCTGTATACGCTAATCTTTGTGTTTTTGGATAGTAACCTGGAAGACAAAAGATTCTGCACCGAATGATAGCAAGCATTCCCCGACTTCAATCTGCTCTTAATTGCTTCATGAATGGAGTTTCGATTCGTTAGGGTTGCTCCCAAATATCTGAATTCTTCCACCCTTTCAAAGGATTTATTATCTATAATTATGTTGTGATTGTGTCCTGCATTCTGATTTTGAGACATGACCATGTACTTAGTTTTCTCACCATTTACTTCTAGACCAATCTCCTTACTAGCAATCATTAAATCTTCTGCATTTTTTTTTATACTATGTATGCTTCCACCCAATATATTAACATCATCAGCATAAACCAGAAACTGATGTGTACCATTCAATTTCAAGCCCTCCTGGTTTGCCTGAACCCTCCTAATGGCATATTCTAAAGCAAAGTTGAAAAGCAATGGCGACAGAGCATCTCCTTGTTTCAAGCCATTCTTAATAGGAAACATGTCAGACAGATGTTTGCCTACCCGAACTCTGCTACACGTTTCACTTAGACACATTTTTATTAACCTTACTAGCTTCCTGGGGATACCGAACTCAATGAGAATATTATACAAGACCTCCCTCCTAACTGAATCATAGGCTTTCTTGAAGTCTATAAATAGCTGATGCACTGCCTCATTGTATTCCCATTTTTTCTCAACTATTTGACAAATGCTGAATATATGATCAGTAGTTGACCTGTTACGTCGAAATCCACACTGATGATACCCAATAATTTCCTCTGCATATGGAGTTAACCTTGACAAAAGAATGTTGGATGAAATTTTGTATGTAGTCGACAAAAGTGATATGCCTCGATAGTTACTACAATCTGTTTTATCACCCTTCTTAAAAATAGGCACAATGACGGACTCCTTCCATTCCTCAGGCAATTCCTCCTTATTCCAAATAGAAATAATAAGTTTATGGATTTCAGACCGAATAATCCTACCCCCTGCTTTAATCAATTCTGCTGGAATCTGATCAATACCTGGTGATTTGTGACTTTTTAGCTTTTCAATAGCCATGTCAACCTCAAAGGCACTGGGCTCAGGCACTAGTGGCTCTGCTGTGTGTACTTCAGTCTGCCTAACATCATTAACCCTGTGCATATTCAACAGCTGGGAGAAATGATTCCTCCACCTAGCCAAAATACTGTGGGAGTCTGCAACCAGGTCACCCTTCTCATCCTTTACTACATTAATTCTAGGTTGGTACCCCCTCTTAAACTCATTGATATCCCTATACAAGTCTCTTATATTCTTATTCTTACTGTTCGTTTCAATTTCATTAATTTTAGCTTTCAGATATTCCTTGTTCTTGTTCCTGAAATGTCTACTAGCTTCACGTCTTACGTTGTGCAGATTATCTCCATTATTTTGGTTTGGATTCTGTAACCACTGAATTTTAGCCTGCTTCCTTTTATCTAAAAATTCTGCACATTCTGCATCAAACCATGGTTTATGCTGGTTCCGTTCATGTAGACCTAGACTCTCTTGAGCTGAGATTTTGATATTCTCTTTAATGTTTTCCCAAGCCCTATTCATGTCCTCACTAACATTTAAGCTTTCCAGAGCTGCAAACCTGTTTGAGATCTTAAGCTGATACTGTTTCCTAGCCTCTAGTTCACGCAGCTTCTTGAGATTAAATCTCTCTACATCAAACTTCTGTGCTGCTTGTTTACTTACTGCCAGTCTTTCCCTAACTTTCGCAACCACCAGATAGTGATCAGTATCACAGTCAGCTCCCCTGAAAGATCGCACATCGAGTATACTGGAATGCCGTCTCCTATCTATCAATATGTGATCGATCTGATTGTGAGTCTTCCCATCAGGAGAGGTCCAGGTGTATTTATGAATGTTTCGGTGCGGAAACATAGTGCTCTTAACAACTAGATTCTTTGATGTGGCAAAGTTTACTACTCTAACACCATTATCGTTGCTATCCTGATGTAAACTCTCATTCCCAACAGTCGGTTTGAAAATATCCTCTCTCCCCACTTTTGCATTAAAATCTCCTAACAGAATTTTCATATGGTACTTAGGAAAGTGATAAAAAACCCCTTCTAATTCCTCATAGAAGCTATCCTTTGAATCATCACCTTTCTCTTCTGTTGGTGCATGCACATTCAGAACAATGATATTACACCAGCGGCCTCTCAGCACTATGTATGACATCCTAGCACTAACAAACTCCACTCTCTTGATTGCTGATACTATTCTCTGGTGCACAAAAAATCCTGTTCCCAATTGATGATTTTCCTGCCCTTTGCCATAGAAAAAAGTATACTCCCCGGCTCTTACATTCCCTTCTTTGTCCCACCTAACCTCCTGTACACCCACTAAATCTAACTTATACTTAACTAATTCCCTGGCCACTGTCATAAGCGACCCTGACCTATACATGCTCCTCACATTCCATGTTCCAAAACTCATATCCTTTTTCCATAGCTGGGGTCGTACCAAAGAATCGGTCCAGGTCCGAGGCATTGTGTAATGGTTCGTAACGTCATAATTTTTTACGATGAGGAGCTGTTAGCACCTCGCCCAACCGCCAAGCTGGAGGACCACCCCTTGTCGGCTGTCCGCGACTGCTTATTCAATGTATTCGCAGCTACCCTCCATAACTGGAGGCCGTTCCTCCATCCGCAACCTGAGGACACGCCATGCCATGGTGACAGGGACCCACATGACACGGTCTAACTGAACATTATGAAGTTGAAATATACAGGACTGTTCACAACATGATGATTAAATGTCATCAACTGCATCATGCCAAAAGTAGACAAATGTAAAGTCATCCATGTTCTTTCTCAAACACTACAGCAGAAGGGCATATGGGAAAGAGAAAACATATTAGCATATCCGTGCATTCTTAACCTTGGCACTAGATGTGAGTGAGTAGACATTTTCACGCTTGTCCACTGTACTCTTGGGAGCAACATTGTTGATATGTACTGGGCATGCAGGGTGATTGCTGGAGCCAGATCTGACACATATAGGAAAAGAAAAATCATGTGCCTCTGCCTGGCATCCAGCTCTTAGCCTGACTCAAGCCACATAAGTTAAAAAATCAAAAAAGAAGCTTATTCAACCATATGCTTGAAGGGAGTCTAACAAAACTTACACTGTGCTATAGTGTTGAGATAAACCAACAAATATGCACACTGTTTACAATTATATATTTGTGTCAGTGTCACCCCTACAAGTTTCAGTGGTCAAGCCACCATCATTAGGGAGCACCAAGGTCACAGGCTACTTTCTGCATCTAAATTCATACAATATTACGTTCAAGCAGCAATTCAGTGTTCCAGTCTGTGACAATTCACATCTACCCAAATCATTATAGTTAAAATAACAACAATCCACTCTCTTTTGGACAGCACAGTTAAATGGCATGATACTCAAATCCAATTTTACACGCAGCAAAACAGGTAAAGTATTAACCTTTTCCATTCACAGTGTGTGATGTGCTGACATTGTGCTGGCATTGTATACAAGGGTCACTAATCTTTGGTAGATATTGTCCTTGCATCTTGTATTTGTGGTGCGCCCAGAGGTATCTGTGTGAGGTGACTGCGTGTACACAGATACCACTGGGTGTACCACACATACAAACACACAAGGATGAGCTCTACCAAAGATCAATGACCCTTGTATGCGATGCCAGCCCAATTTCACCACATCACACACTTTTAATGTAAACGTTTAATAATTTATCCATTTTACCATATGTAAAACTAGATTTGTGTATCACACCTTTTAACTGTGCTGTCTGAAAGAGAGTGGATTGTTGTTATTTTAACTGTAATGATTCAGGTGAATGTGAATTGTCACAGACTGGAACACTGAATTGCTTGTTAAATGTAATATTGTATGAATTAAATGCAGAAAGGAGCCTGTGATGTTGGTGCTTCCTGATGATGGTGGCTTGACCACTGAAACAAATATATAGTTGTAGCCAGTCTGCATATTTGTTGGTTTATCTAAACAGTGTAAAAATAAGCACAGTATACAACACATAAAATTTACTGTGCTATACTTTCACAAAAATAATCACAACTAATACATTACCTGGCTTTACAAAAATGAAAACATAGTCATCTAGTGATTTTGATATATAAGTGACAAATAATATGAAAAATTACTTCATAATTGTAGACATGAAATACAACTCGTGCTTTTGGCTTAATTTATTTATAAGAAGAAATATGTTTTATGGATTCACCATGCATACTGTGTGTGTATGTGCATGTGTGCGTACTGCCCTTTGCACCTTGTGAAAAAACTGACTGACTTTCTTTAACTTGATATGAAGCTCACGACACTATGAAGGTCCTCTCATTTGCATATTTTCTCTGTTTCATGATGTGGAACTGACAACAATATTTCTTTTCAATTTCAGTTTCAATTTATTTAACGTTCCATAGAATCCATTTTACAGATACATAATCCTGGATATAGAAGAAGTCATGTTACTTAGTATAAAGTCCACAAACAATGTTTCCATCATATAAACAATTTTAATACATTTACAAACTATTATCAATCTATTAAAAAATTCATCCAAAGTATAAAATGAATGTAAGTAAAGAAATTCCTTCGATTCTGATTTGAACCTTTTGGGATCGTCAGAGATCTCTTTGAGCTTATAAGGAAGGGCATTATAGACCTTGACTCCAGTATGACATACATCCTTTCCATAAATAGTTAAACTGACCTGCGACATATGTAGATTAGTATTTTGTCTTGTCCATGACAATCATTATTCTTAACAAATTATTCTTTGTTTTTTATCACAAACATCATGAAGGAAGTGTATATTGAGATTTCAGAGGCAGCATATTTAGTTCTTTAAAGAGATCTCGACATGATTCCCTGTAGCTACATCCCATAATCACTCTTATTACTCTCTTCTGCAATTTAAAAACCTTATCAGCATGTGACAAATTACCCCAGAATATCAAACCATAAGTCATGAGAGAATGAAAAGAGGAATAATAAATACTTTTCATTGTATTTACTGGCATGAATGGCTTTATGTTCCTTATCATATAGCAGGCTGTGCACAATTTATTTTTAATGCTATCAATATATGTTTCCCAGGTTAAGGTACCAGTAATAGTCAAATCTAGAAATTTCACTTGTTTAGTGCTAGTAATTATTTCACTAATATCCCCAGTTTCCCTTTGAATCAACCTATTGTTTTTAGTAATAAAATTAATATATTGTGTTTTCACTGTATTTAATGATGGTAAATTCTTCTTAAACCAATCAAGTGTCCTGTAAACAGCATTTATTTTATTTTTAAATTGTATAGCATTAGCATGTGAAATCAATACACTTGCATCATCAACAAACAATACAGGGACTCCATTTGGTTGTAATATCATAGGTAAGTCATTTATATATACAAGGAACAACAACAGTCCCAATACAGACCTCTGAGGAACTCCATTAGATATTATAACCCATTCAGATGATACTTTGTTATAATCCTATCCATTCATAATTGCTGTTCTCTGAAATCTATCCTGTAAATAAGAACTATAAAGATTGTTTTATATATCAATAATCCCATAAAATTTCAATTTATTCAACAATACTTCATGACTAACACAATCGGAGGCCTTCTCCCGATCACAAAATACCCCATCAACCATTGATTTATGATTTAATGAATGTAAAATTCCAGTTATCAAGTTAAAAATAGCATTATCTGTCCCTAACTTAGCTCTAAAACCATACTGATATTTACTTAATATATTGTGATCATTTAGATGTTGTACCAGCCTACTATACATCACCTTCTCAAATATTTTATTAAATGAGGTCAAAATCGTTTTAGGTCTGTAGTTAGATAGGTCTTTTCTATCTCCCTTTTTAAACACAGGTATAATTATGGCATATTTTAACCCATCTGGAAATACGACCTCAAACAGGATCCTATTACACGAGTAGCTTAATGGAGCACTAATAAATGTTTTACAAGCTTTTAGAATGTAATTTGAGATTTCATCATATCCATATGTACAACTAGATTTAAGGGACTTTATTATCCTTTCTATTTCTACACTTGTAGTTTTACTAATTTGAATTTTAGGGAATGGGCTACCAAAAGCCTTGTCCATATAAGCCATATAATCTTCTCCATTATCTGTCAATGACACAGGTTTACTATTAGCCTTCATTTTGTTGTGAATATTATCTGCTGTCTTCTTAAAATAGCTATTAAAAGCCTCCACAATATTATACAAATTATTAGTATTTCTACCATCAATACATATTGTTTGAACACAATCTTTCTTAACTTTCTTATGAGTTTCTCTATTAAGTATTTTCCAAGTGGTTCTGATTCTATTGGTAGAATTCAGAACTTGCTTATTATAACTCATTCTTTTAGCTTGATCTATAACTTTTGTTAATATATTCCAATAATCCTTATAATGCTTTAAAAATAATGGATTGTTGCTTTTTCTAACCTCTGAATATAAAACCCTTTTACGCCTACAAGCAGCCAGAATACCAAGTGTAATCCATAAGTTAGGTTTAAATTTACGTACTTGAATTAAAGGAAAGGATGAATAAAAATGTCTCAAAAATATATTAAAAAATACATTGAAGCTAGCATTTATACCATCACTGTTAAATACAGGTTCCCAATTTTCATAACTTAGCTTCATCTGATAGTCATATACTGTAGAATTATTAATATTTCTTATAAAATTTGTGTGATTATCTTTATTAGTAGTTGGAGTTAGATGTAAAGTTAAAAATAGTGCTTCATGGTCAGACAGACCACTCATTACAGGGAAAATTTCGTATTGATCATACTGGTACTATCTAAAAATATGTTATCAATAATTGTAGACGTATCGGATCCTATTCTTGTTGGAAATTTAACAATACTACACAAATTCAAAGAGAGTAATAAATCACCCAATTGTCTTTTTCTGCAACTGTTAACTATGTAATTGACATTAAAATCACCACAAACTATTACTTTAGCTTTTTGCTTACATATATTTTGTAATATCAATTCCATTTTTGTCAAGAAATTGATAAAATTACCGTTAGGAGATCTGTACACAGTTAATATACATATTCTTTTCCAAATGGAATTTAGGCAGATAACACAAGCTTCAGTATCCTTATCAATACAATAACTATCTAGATTAATAGCAGAGAATTTCAAACTCTTATGTACAAATATACAAGCTCCTCCTTTATCATAGTTGTTCCTCCTATAATGAGCTCCCATTTGGTAGTTATCAGTATTAAGTATAGCTAAACTTTCTTTATCAAGATGGTGTTCAGTAAAACATAAAATATGTGTCAATTCATTTCGTAAATGACAACATAATTCATTGCATTTAAATCTTATAACCCTTATATTTTGATGAAAAATATTGATAGTGTTATTCATAGTAGTCCTCGAATAAATTTTGTTTGATTGACTTACCATAAAAATCAATCCCTAATTTTGAGTCCTGACGTGTCAGTAAAGAGTATGCTGCTGCTGTTAACACACATGGTTTACACATCACAGAAGGGATAATATCCATAATGATGGCAAGCAGGGTTCTGACACACCAAAGCCAATATATTAAGGTACTGAACTGAGGGATGCACAGCACTGGAATGGAGACAACAGTGCTGCAAATGATTTCATCAGGGTACAGGGTAACACCCAGGTGTATTTATGCCTTTTGTCCATATGGGGTTCTGTGAGTGGTAACATTTATTTCCTCACTAATTTTGGGACCAAAATGGCAAGTACAGGAAACAAAAATATCATCAAAACCAAGTCTTATAGGAACTCCAAAACAAGAAATACAAGGAAGCAAAGAAGGATGGCACTCTTCAGCAGTGAGCTGGCAGTTCTGACCCACTGCCTCAGAGACCTGACAGTACCAACAAACCTCTGGATGTTCAGGAGCCAGCTAAGAACAGGCAGTTCCCATCTGGCTGAAACCTACTATTAAATCTGTACACATTAACTTATGCCATAGCAAAAGAGTCATAGCTGGTAACTCGCTTTCAAGGAGGTTGACACAGCAGCATTTACTCACAAACCCTGTATCAGCGGGTGCCAACAAACAAACTGCCCAGCCTTATGGGAAAAACAACTTTATTGCTCATAACGGACATAAAGGCTTGTGCCTTTTTTTGAAGTTCCATTGTAGGTATGGGATGGTTGTGGACAGCCATATACAGGGAAATGTAATGGGGTATCGTCCTCTGCATCAAAACCACTGTGCATACCAAAATGGTAAATCCAATAAAATTTTGTGTCACAGTGTGATACCAAACAAGCAGGGATTGTATGTGAATATAAGGACATGACCACAAGATAATTTAATATAAAGCAATAGCAATAGCAGAAGCTAATGAAGGCCATAAAGTTGAGCCGTCCACCCACAGACACACATGCACTGTGCTTGTAAGTTGGAACATGATCTGTGCAGGTACATTGAAAATGTTGTCATACATGGTATTCCCCAAATTCATGCAATGTGTGATGTTACCACACACATTCCTCCAGCAATGTAACTTATCTCTGTCACATTTACTTTCTTATAGCTGGAGCTATGAGGACAGAATGGTGCCATATTATGTCATGTAACTGATTACAGTGGCAGTGAACTTGATTTGAAAAGAAGACTGAAAATGTTCATCATGAGGTCATGCCAAAAGAACTGGCGTAAAGTAGGCAGAGCGAAGGCGCCAGGGGTGAGGTGCAAGGATGTGTACTTATGCCACCTTGGGATTTTGACATAATTTAACTTACAATTAATAATTTATTAAAACAACAACAATTCCACAAAAAGCTAAAGCTGTCCCTATACAGGCCTGGGCAGGCCCCTTAGACTGCAGGAGTTTTGAGATTCCCAAAATTTCTAGACAGTCTGCACATAAAGGTGGTAAGGTTGTCAGCCTTACGCACTGGTTGCTTTTACCCCCCAGGAAATATTCCTAGTGCTTATTTCTGTTAGAGGCTGAGTCGACCATAATGCGGCCAGGAGGATTAAGTCAATAAAAAATTCCACTGACGCAATCGGGAATCGAAACCGCGACCTTCCGGCTTGTAGCGCTGTGCCTCAACCAACCACCGCGTGTCCCAATTCTACAAGAAACGAAACTAAACTTCGAAATTTTTCTACGGATTTAGTCTAATAACGACCTACACATTTGCTGTCGTCAAGTAAAAATTGCAGTCTTCTCGGGTTCTTTGCGACTTACCGTTTAAAATTTTGGCCACATTACACATAGGTAATGTACACCACCTTGCAAAAATCCTGTTGGGCTGATGGTCATAAGTAAAGTCTATCAAGATATATTCCATTTTCCCTCACGCTCTTCCAGGAGGTATTCTAATCATAATCTTTCGTCTGTTGACTTAAATTTAAGAATTATAGATGACTTGCACCTAGAAAAAGACCAAGTTCGAATCTCATAAGTTCTGCAAATACTTCTTACACTTGTGCGATCACTGGATTCCTTGCACGATATCAGTTACGGTAAACGACAGCTATAGACAACTCAGTAAACTGCAATTTTGAAAGACACGCAGCACTCTGGCGGCTATTCTCAAGTACAGTAGAGAGACGTTATTATATATGACAATTGTTGTTACTCTTCCTGAACTTACCTAACTTCGACACCTAATAAGCAACGTGATTCTTACAAGTCGTGTGTGCCCGCGAGCCGGAGGGAAAAACTTTCAGCACTGTTTTTACATATGGTGAATAGAAGCTTACAATTAACTGCAACACATTAAACTACAGGAGAGGAAATATACGTATAACGTGACATTGAGGCGCCTGCGCTGAACCATTGTTGCCGTGGAACAACAGTAAGCATTACATATTCTGGGTGTGTATCTGTAGCCTTAGATAACCAGCATGCAAGGCGCATGCGCCGTATTATATTGTCATCTTTTGCATGTCTGGCGCTACCATATTTTTCCACATTATCTCATTAACGGCATGATTTTCGGGGGAAAAAAGTTATTGAACATAAAATGTGTCTTTAATTTTCTCTACACCTTTTGTCTGAAAGAATTCCCTTTCTAAGAAGAACTCGGCGAGATATTATCACAAATGTATATAGGTCTTTATGTAAAGTACCCGTTACTCTTGTCAGATTTTCAATTAAACTTAAATTTTGTCGACAGATTTCCGAAAAATACTGAAATATCAAATTTCATGGAAATGCGTCCAGTGGGAACAGAGCTGTTCCATGCGGACAGACAGACAAACAAACAGACGTGACGAAGCTGATAGTTGCTTTTCGCAATTTTGCGAAAAGCGCCTAAAACGCGTGAAAAACCGACTGACGACAAATTGGAACAACAATAAGCCCTGTTCTGCCTGAAGTCACACGAAACGGTCTGAGTGAGTGATGCAAGTTGTCAGACAAAATAATGTCCCGGGTAGGTACGTATGTATTAGTGTAGTCGTGGAGGGGGGTTCATGTCTTCTCCGTATAGCAGCGGCACCTACTACGAAATATTTCTCGCGTTCCTTTGCATTCCCTGCGGAGACACAAAATAGCACAAACTCCTCGAGAACTTCCACAGAACGCTGCAACACTTCGTCATTCGTTGCACGCCGCTGCCAGCTGGAAACAGCGTAACCAGGCATCACGAAATACGTAAACATACGGAACGCGTCGGAGGACAATAACAGTTCTCTATTTACGTATTATTGCGGTAGTCCTGTCCACAGATTAATAAAAGTAAGGCCCTGTCCAACACAACTCGTTCATATCGCATGTCCTTCGGAGACACAAACACCTTATCGTTAGTGTTATCAAATAATAAGGTCAGTAGAATTTCGCACGCTCACACACGATACAGCTTACCGTCTGCACGCACGTAGTCGAAACTAGCTATATAAATACCGAGGCTGTCGCACTAGAATCAAACCGCCAGGTCATGTAACCCACCGGCACAAGAGGGTTACAGAAATTGAGGTTGTAGGCGGGCAGCAGTATTCGGTGTAGCGAGTCGCTGCGGGCTGGACGGTCCGGATTTCGAAGCCCGGTGGAAGCAAGAGGTTTTCTTTTCTACATACCCGTCTAGGCTGGCCCTGGAATCCACCCGTCTTCCTGTATGAGGGGTACCGACTCTTTTTCTTGGGGGTGAAGCGGCCGGGGCTTGGCGTTGACCACCCAACTCCCCTCTAGCGCCGAATTTAAGAATGAGTAGAGCTATACCTCTACCCCGTCTGTGATTACTGGGGTGACGTTTATATTCATTGCTGTCAAGGACTCCAAGACTGCGAAAAATTATCTAGGCTATTGGTTAAGTAGCATCTAGGTTACTGACAAACACAATTTCAGTTCCAATCCCATTTAATAATGACAAAAATCTGAAAAGTTGATCCCTTAAATTTTTCCCCGTACTTCTGTGGCATATACTGAAATTTTGTGCCCTTAAGAATGTGAGTAGGCGTGTGCAGTAACGTGACTGGGTGTTTCAATTCCCCCCCCCCCCACCAAGGGGCGAGCATTCACAATGGTTGCCCTAGATAGAAATTACAAACTTTTAAAAAATTTACAATTATTTACTGAATTTCCTTTTTTTGTCTCAGTGATTTAAAATGTTGAGCCCAGGGCACAATACATTTTTTATTTTTAATACTAACTTTTCCGCCCCTTATGCTACCAATTGGACTCTTCTGCCCAGGACGGCCGCACAACTCGCCCCACTTCAGCTCCGTCCCTGCAGGGGTGCATGTGAATTTGACTGCTCGTGTCAATATGAAACCCTTCGAAAGTTGTCATAATTCCTGCACGGTTTGCCCAGCCTTAGACAAGCTACTAGCTGAACGTGACAAAAAGTGCCCTGATTGGTCTAGTGATATAAGGATTACCTGTATCTAAATCCTACACGTCTATTTACATTCAAGTTCCCGTCCGGCGTGCAGAATATATTCGCCTAAATGCATTCTAGCCCCTGCTTCGGTATTTTGTTTATGCAGCTTTTGAATGTGTTGGATATTATTCGTTTAGGAGGATTTAATTTCACTTACAATATTTCATCATTTCTGATGTATGCGACGTACTCTTGGAGTAACCAGTAAAAAGTGCAGGTACAAAAGTGCCAAAAGGCAGCAAGGTGGGTTATTGCCACCAACCAGTGGCGTAGCTAAGTTTTTCGGCCCCCGGGACGAGTAAACACAACGACCGCCTGTCTCAGAAAGTAGAGACTTTAAAAAAATCACAATAATTTATTGAGTTTCCTTTCATTTACATCAATAATTTAGAAACTGTTACACACAGAAAACCACTTCTTTTAGTCACAACATTCGTTTCTGACCTATTTTACCTCCCCTTGTTCTCTGCCGCCCAGGTCGGCCACACCATTCGCCCCCCTTCCCCCCAGATACACCTCTGTCACAAAAAGACTTTTCTTGCCAAAGGTCTGTAACTTATCAGTGGAATATCTTCAATTGTTCAGAAACTCTGAAAATATGTAAAGATAAATGTCACCCTATGACATGCCTACGCAGGCACAAACGGAAGGCGGAGGTACGGCTCCAGCCACTCTCAAGTCGCTACTAGAAGTAGCTGGGTGATCGGCATCACGGTCTGAAAGCGTTACCCCAGGAAAACCCAGTACCCTTTATACAGGAGGTTGGACGGGTTTTGGGTCTGGCCTGGACGGCACAGAAAATTTCGTCAAGGATTCGATCCCCGTACCCTCCAGTCCGCAGCGAGTCCTTATACAGACTACGCTATTCCGGCTGCCCTCCACATACATAACGAGTTAAATTACAAAATTAAGGAACAGCTGAGGCTAGGCTACAAGCTGGACGACTAATATATCTGAAGGGCCGCCAAATTTTCTGTGCTATCCAGTGTCCAGGCCACACCCTCCTATCCAATGAATGCCAGGTATTCTTTCAATGGGCTATAGTGGCAGGGGAGTGTAACTGACCATTGAACTCCAGTGATGAGTTCAATAATGCATGGATTTATACGTTTCTTGCGAAATGTTTTTATTCAATTTTCGACCATTGAAGATGAGACAATTACGCTCTCGAAACGTCGGGCTCCAATCGCACAGCGCCTCAGCGCCATATTGCAGACAAAGTGAGACCTGACTCCCCCTGCATGGCGTTGTGCACGAAGACAACTTCATATACTTAAAGTTTGTACGTAAAATAGTAAGCATTGGAAGTGTAAACATCCAAACAACGTAACTCCAGTTCTGCTGACTACAGTAGAAGCACTGGGTGACAGATACTCTGCAAGAACCTAAACTCTAATTCGCTGATGATTTGGTCTATTCACTAAAGAGCTGACGTGACTTGATCTACGAATGGAATGATTGCCAAATCAGAACTAATTTAAAGCTCTCTAGAGATGAATTGAGATCTGTCGCTTCACCACTGAAATGTTGTACAATGTGCCAGGGCAGGATCTTGGGGAAGGAAATCGACGTTCCTCAGAAGCATGAGTGAGTATCTGGCAATTGTAGTTCCTATGATCATGATACGTTTCCAGTATGAGTGAGTATGTGGCAATTGTAGTTCCTATGATCAAGATGCGTTTCCAGTATGAGTGAGTATATGGCAATTGTAGTTCCTATGATCATGATGCGTTTCCAGTATGAGTGAGTGTATGGCAATTGTAGTTCCTATGATCATGATGCGTTTCCAGTATGAGTGAGTATGTGGCAATTGTAGTTCCTATGATCATGATGCGTTTCCAGTATGAGTGAGTATGTGGCAGTTGTAGTTCCTATGATCATGATGCGTTTCCAGTATGAGTGAGTATATGGCAATTGTAGTTCCTATGATCATGATGCGTTTCCAGTATGAGTGAGTATCTGGCAATTGTAGTTCCTATGATCATGATACGTTTCCAGTATGAGTGAGTATCTGGCAATTGTAGTTCCTATAATCATGACGCGATTTCCAGTATGAATGATTATCTGGCAATTTTGTTATGATTATAAAGCACTGTATTTATACATGCAAACTTGGCAGTTTTAATTTCTATTGTTGTAAAGCACTGAAAGTGTACGTCAGTACCTGGAGATTTTAATTTCTGTGACTATAAAACAACGCATATATGATTGAATACTTGGCAATTTTAATTGCCATGGTTATAAATAACTGCAAACATGAGTGTGTACCTGAAAAGTTTAATTGCTGTATAAGTGAGTACCTGGTAATTTTAATTACCATAGTTATAAGGCACTGCAATTAAGTGTGAGTACCTGACAATTTTAATTGCAACGGTTTTAAAGCACTGCAAGTAGGGGTGAGTACTTGGGAATTTTAACTGATATGTTTGTAAAGCACTGAAAGTATGAATAATTACCTGGCAATATTAATAGCTTCAGTTATAAAATATTGCAAGTGTGCGTGGGTGTCTGGCAAGTCTAATTGCTGTGGTCAGATTTTATCTGGCAATTTAAATTTATATAACACATTAGATGTATACATTCCCTAGTCTTACTGCTCTTCTTCACTGTGCAAATTGACGGGTCAGAACTGTTTGGGCCAATGCCGGTGGCAGCGCGGTCTAAGGGGTGCGTCTGCGGTCAGGCTTAGTTTCGGGTAATGTCCCGGTGAAACTTCTTCAAAGATAAGTCCTAAATATACCGACGCATCTTTATGAGATAATCTTTAAATATTCCGTAAATAAATAATACTGCGACTGGGTAGAATTGTAGGTTTCTGTCTGAAACTATTATATTCTCTGAATCTGTATCAGTGCAAATTACAGGCGCTAAAATATATGGAAAAATAAACGTTTTGGGACCCAACGACATTTCCTGCTGATCTCATCCGAAGAAGAATGTTCAGAATTCTTATTAAAATTTAAGCCCAAAAGTGAGGCTACCCTCTAGTTACGTCGAGCAATCAGTACTCTCACCTTGCTTGAAGCCTTAAATAAACTTATCTCTGTATTTCGCAATATTACCGCTTACGCCTTATTTTTGTTTATTTATCCCTTTAGCCCATTGGTCAATAGTCTTTATATTACTTATTAATATTTGTAAGAGTTCTGTGTGGTCATACATTAAAGCACTAGATGTTAAAATAGAATGCAAACATAGAATTTGCGTAACGACTATAAGGTACACGAAGATTATACGAACTAATCACATTTAGATAAATTTCTTATGACATTCATATAATTCTCTGTACAAACACTTTAAATTTAACTGTATAACACCTATCATGCAGACAGAAAGGCTATGTGCTACGTGGAGATCTAAAGAGAATAAAGTGCTAGTTTTAGAAATGTTAATGAAGAGAGTCGGAAGATCAAAAAGTAAGGTGAGAGTACAGTGCTGAGTCAGGGTATTCTTAGGTTATGCGTCATTTCAATAGGACACGTAAAGTGAAATAGTATGAGAACGTAATAACAAATTATGACTAGGTAAGGTGGAACGTTACATTAACCTTTTAAATCCTAGCGGTAAATTTACGTGCCACCAGGTTTAACATTAAAAAATTCTACGTGGTGCCGACATTGTGTTTATGTGTTCTGTGTGGGTCTCAGAATAAACAGCAACTTTTCCCTTACACAACACTAAGATATTAGTTTTTATAACCGAAGTGGTGAGTGTTTACAGCGCGGTACGCACTGAGTCCTTATATAAAACACAAACGCTTCGTCTTCAAAGGGTTAAATATCACCCCAGCGTAGCTAATGCTTTTGGGACAGAGGAAAACAGCAAAAGAGTGTTCTGGCTTTGTGTTGTGCGTGCACTGTCCGAGATTGAAATGAGTAAATGCGAACATGTCAGAAAGGCCACAAATGCGCTAACTTGCTCCATTCAGGAGAGTACTAAAGTAAATATGTTTAAGAAATTAGTTGTAAAAAATATAAATTTAAGTCATTTGGTTGAATGGTGGGTAACTACATTAGTTTTCAGTTTTCAGCTCATGCTGTACTGTACAGCACTGAAGGAAGTTTCCTTACAGAAATCGTTGGAAACAAGCAGTAAATTATGTTTTTATATCCGAAAGATAAGTGATTTTATTGTGACAAGTGTGACGCAAAGATCTAAAACTATAAATTCTTAAAGTAAGGCAGATAAACTCTAAAAACGCTGCGGATGGTGTACGCAATTTATTGCCATTTAATATATGTGTTCTTGTTGGGGTTTTAAGAAAGACCCTTGTCAGTCTAGCATAAACAATCGACCTACTGATGTGAGCAGCAAGGTAAAGAGCTTGCGACAACGTGTAGCAATATTTGGCTGCCATAAAGAATGTTGACATAAGGACACAATACCCCTCTGTAAATCTGCCGTGCATGCTGACAGTATTTGTGTATTAGAAAATACCAAATTATTGCTTGAACATATCACATCCAGTCTGATTTATTAACCAATTTTTTTTTCTACCGAACGACGCAAATACACAACGGAAAGACCAAGGATGTCATCAAGCTTCTGTCCCGTCATTAGTAAGGACGAACTTCTTTTGAAGAAAGTGTGAAAGTATTATTTTCAAATGTGGATACAACTTCTGTTAGATTTAATGTGTTCCATGTCCGTGCACTATATTATACAAAAAAACATTAACACCAACAAATGCACAAAGACACATTTGTGCATTTGTTGGTGTTTAATGTTTTCTGTTAGATTATTTATGTGTCTGATGGTTAAAAAATAAAGTTGGGTAAGCAATCGTAGGGCGCAGATTTTACTCTACGAGATGCTCCATAAGTCGTTTGCCTAACCAACCAACCAACCAACCGACCGACTGACTGACAGACTAACTAACTAACTAACTAACTGACTAACTAACTAACTAACTAACTAACTAACTAACTAACTAACTAAGTAAGTAACTAAGTAAGTAAGTAACTAACTAACTAAGTAAGTAAGTAAGTAAGTAACTAAGTAAGTAACTAACTAACTAAGTAAGTAAGTAAGTAAGTAAGTAACTAAGTAAGTAAGTAACTAACTAACTAACTAACTAACTAACTAACTAACTAACTAACTAACTAACTAACTAACTAACTAACTAACTAAGTAAGTAAGTAACTAAGTAACTAACTAACTAACTAACTAACTAACTAACTAAGTAAGTAAGTAACTAAGTAAGTAAGTAACTAACTAACTAACTAACTAACTAACTAACTAACTAACTAACTTCGTGGAGAAGAGTCGTTCCTGTGAAGCTAACACGCTGTCACTTAGTCAAGAAATTTTACGGAATCCGAAGGCTCATTACCGCATTCACATGAGCCGCTACCTGTCCCTATCCTGAACCAGATCAATCCAGTCCATGCCCAATTCCACTGCCTGAAGATCTATTTTAATATTATTCTCCTACCTATGCCTAGGTCTTCCAAGTGATCTCTTTTCCCTCAGGTCTCCCCACCAAAATCGTGTATGAACCTCTTCTCTCTCCCACACGTGCTACATGCCCCGCACACTTCATTCTTGATTTGATCACCCAAATAATTTTTGGTGAGTACAGATCATAAACATCCTCGGCATGAAGTCTCCGCTACTCCCCTGTCACCTCGTCCCCCTTAGGCCCAAATGCCATCCTCAGCACCCTATTCTCTAACACCCTCAGCCTATGTTTCTCCCTCATTGTCAGAGACCAAGTTTCACACCCATACAAAACAACAGGCAAGACTATAGTTCTGTAAATCTTAATCTTTACATTTTCGGATAGCATACTGGAAGACAAAAAGATTCTGCACCGAATGCTAGTAATTCCTTCCTGAATGGAATTTGATTCGTTAGGGTGTTTCCTAGTGTTTTAACTGTTCCACACTTTCAAAGGATTTATTACCTATCTTTATTTTGTGATTTTGTGCTGCGTGCTGGTCTCGAGGCATGACCATTTACTTAGTTTTCTCAGCATACACTTCTAGACCAATCTCCTTACTAGTGACTACTAAAGTTTCTGTGTTTTTCTTTATACTAGGTATGATTCAGCCCAATATATTAACATCATCAGCATAAACTAGAAGATGACGAGTGCAGTTTAATTTCAAGCCCTCCTGGTTTGCCTGAATCCTTCTAACGACATATTCTAAAGCAAAGACAAACAGCAATGGCGACAAAGCATCTCCTTGTTTCAAAATGGTATATTCTAAAGCAAAGACGTAAAGCAATGGCGACAAAGCTTCTCCTTGTTCCAAACCATTCCTAATAGGAAACTTGTCAGACAAACGTTTGGCTGCCCGGACTCTGCTATTGTTTTCATTTAGGCACATTTTTATGAGCCTTACTAGTTTCATGTGGATACCAAACTCAGTGACATTATTATATAATACCTCCCTCCTAACTGAATAGGTTTTAAGTCTATAAATATCTGATGAACTGCCTCGTTGCGTTCCCATTTTTTAAAGCATTTGACAAATTCAGAATATATGATCAGTAGTTCATTATTACGTCGAAATCCACACTGATGATCCCCAGTAATTTCCCAGTAGTTCCCTGAAATGCAGTTACTTACTTTAGATGATAGTGTCAAAACCCTGAATAACAACAATGGACACGGCTTGCATATTGCCGGGCTCGCTACTGGGAGACATTCCAGCTACGTAACGTGCTCCTTTTTCGTTCCCAGGTTTAGATTGTGTGGCACCATTGGCCAAAGGGACAACTTTGCCATATTTATCCCTGCACACTAATTGAACTTAATAATAATATTACTTTTCATAAATGACAATATTCTCAGCTGATGCAGTTTAAGATTTCGACGCTGCAATTACACTTTTACACTTCTATTTTTACAAACTTCCGAAATCAGAGAAACGTTGACGTTCCGATGATCGGAAGGCAGAGTATAAGTCAGTTTCTTGCTGTGACTACTACGAAAGCCTTATCCGGGTGTAGTGAGTCGCGGTGTGTGATATTTCAAATACGGCGTTCAAAACATCCAAGCACTCTCGTCTGTTCAACGGCGGCGCAGTTGGTTGACGCACTGCGCCACATCACGGGAGATTCGGGGTTCGATTGCCGATAGGGTCATTGGACATTTTCACGTGACCTCTGCCTTCTGTCCGCATTCATTAGCCCTGTGGTCCACTCAGCCTCAAACAGAAATGGGTACCAAGGACAACTGACAAAATTGCCGTCCTAGTTTGCTGAATGCCAAATGTCCATCCCCCCTCTGAGACTCCATGATTTCTTACGGGAAAGCTTTACCTTTACTGCCTCTTTATACAAGAGGAGTGTTACTGCATCGCCTGTGACCTGCCTCCTGAAAGGTCTGCCCAGCGTGTTATGTAGCCTAGCAGAAGTCTGTTTCACAATCAGGGCTGATAATATCAACTACAAGAATTTATGGACTGGAAAGCAAGGGCTTTGATATTTGTTTACAGTGTATTATTTCAAGGTAAGCTATAATTATGCTGAAGATAATGGCTACTTGGATTTGTGACGGGGAAGTAACACAAGACTGGGGAAAATTACATAATTATGAGCTTCATAATTCGTATTCTTCACAAAACTTTAAGAAGCCTGCGAAATATAGGGGACATAGTACGCGTGGGAGAGGTGACAAATACATTGAGGTATTTCGACTGGTCTTCGACGCAGTAGTAATATTTATTTATGTGGTGGAATGGATTCATCTGGCTCAGCGTAGGATGGCAGGATTTCGTAAAAATGGTAACAAACATTGGGGTTACATGAAAGGAGGAAATTTATTGACTGTTTCAAAAATTATTGGCAAGACATGAAGAGCTTCAGTGCGCACGAGATGTTAAGTTATCAAGTCTATTTAACAATATGGAAGGAAAACTTTTTCCCAGGCTATCGGCATTTCGAGCCGCTGATTTACTCCTGAATGAAGTGAAGGTTCTTTTTAATAAAACAGACTTCCGTCCCTCGATTAAAAAAAAAGTAACTTTGTGGCAGTTCGGGTGCAGTGAAATGTGTCTCTCACTCAAATGCCGATGGAGATTTAAGGCTTCTTAGCAGTACATCCGCTAATTACTGCATCTTAAGGCAACAGCACGAGAAAAATCGTAATACTACGTATGCAGTGCCTGGTGTGTCAGTGTAAGATAAAAGTTTCTGTTTCCTGGAGCATTGAAAGGCGTGGGACTAAGTTAATTTGCCGTTTCTACTAAGCAATATTAATATTATATATTTCAATCTACAACTAAGAGACTGGCATGAAACAAACCTGTTAAAACTGCATTATCAGTAACTTAAAAGCTTATTCCTTGGTCATTGAGCCATTCAAATTTACACTAATAGGGTCTATGGTACAGGAACATTATATTACTTGACAACTCGTGTTATTAACGTATTCAGCATGTTTCGCTTGACGGCAGGCAACACAGTCTTCGCCGCTATTCCGGGAGTCTACAGCTTTTAGTTCAGTGTGCTGCAATTAATATGCAGTTTCTCTTCATCAGATTTACAGGAAGGGCTGCAACGGGTTTCCTTCGGTTCGGCGACACTCATCACTTCCAAAAAAAAAAAAAGTTTCTTTAACGCCGAATTTATGTTGGGCTTTATATGATGAACGAACCGACGGGTAGGTTATACCGAGATTTCTCAGATAAAATATGGTATTTATATTACTATATAATTACACTGTCACCTCAGGTGTAATATACCGAACGTGACTGTGTTGGAAACTTATGTTTTTTGCTGTTGTTGCTGTATTTGGAAGATACAAAACTCGAAATACAATAAAACGAGGTAAAGAAAACTATCCTTTACATGCCTGGACAGGCACAGGCCCTTAGGGATCCTGGAGGTCGAGGCTCCCAGAATTTCTAGACAAACGGCAGGTGGCAAAGTTGTTAGCCCAATGCCCGGGCCGCCTTTACCCCCCAGGAAATATTCCTGGTGCTTATTTCTGTTAGAGGCTGGGACGACAACAGGGATATAATACGGTCGGGAGGATTAAGTCACTGAAACAATCCCAAATAAAATTCGAACCCGCGACCCTTTCGGCGTGTAGCACAGCGCCTCAACCAACAGAGGCACCGCGTATCCCACAATAGAATAGAAGAGAAGCATAAATAAATTTAAGAAAGGTTACCAGCCTAGAATTAACATGAAACAGGAGGCGAATATTGCGGAATTTGAGCTTCTCATGGGAATGACTACTCAGATTACTGTTTGTTGGCCTGTGACGCCTTTTAGTCTTTAAATTGCAAATGTTCAAGAGAAACTTTCAGAATAGAATGGTCATCAAGTGTATGATGACTGGCTTTTTGTCCCTTTCCTAGTAATGGAGCACCGGTGGAATGAAATTGACAGGGGAAACCGAAGTACTCGGGGAAAAACCTGTCCCAGTGCCACTTTGTCCACCACAAATCCCACATGGACTGAGCCGGGAATGATGACTGGCTTACTAAGGTGCACAGTATTTGAATAGGCGGAAGAATTATTCCTGACAAGTAGGCCTACTGGAGGCGCACTGGGTTAACCCTTTAAAGACAAGCCGTAATCTTGTTTTATATAAGGACTCAGTGCGTACAGCGCAGTAAACACTCTCCACCACAGTTATAAAAATCAATCAGTTAATGCTGTACAGGGAAATAATCGCTGTTTGTTTTGAGATCCATACAAAACACATAAACGCAATCTGAGCATCATGTAGAATTGTAGAATGTTAAACCTGGCGGCACGTAAAGTAAGCATTAGGCTTTAAAAGTCTTATTATGTTCAGCAGACTGAAATACAAGCTGCTGAGTTCTTTGTGTGTGAAACTAGTTATTTGAATATAAGAGGAGTTAGGGAAATTTGATAAGGTTCAAACCTCCAAGCACTGGAAATACTTGTGAAGAATTAATCCAAGCAGGATGTAAATATTAGGTACCAAGAAAAGCAAGTATAAACATACGAATTCCCTTTGAAATGAGGAGTAATTGTCACAGCAGTGGAAGGAGACTACCAGTGTAGCCCACATAATAAAAAGTGTGAAAACACCGTCATAATTATGATAATACGTTACATGCAAATAATTTATTCAACAAAACACTAATCACCAACAAATGCACAAAGAGAATTTCAACATCAATCGTAACACACTCCTACATGTTTCGACCCTGCTGGGTCATCTTCAGGGAGAACTTTTCGTTACCGTTACACTAGGGTTGCAGGCCCGGACCTCGGAGAATTCACGCCTCCAAAAACAACGCAGTACACAGTCAACAGCACATTCTCACTCAACTATAAAGAGCAACCCTAGTGTAATGGTAACGGAAAGTTCTTCCTGAAGATGACCCAGCAGGGTCGAAACATGTAGGAGTGTGTTACGATTGACGATATAACTCTCTTTGTGCATTTGCTGGTGATTAGTGTTTTGTATGATATAGTGCACGGACATGGAACACATTAAATTTATTCAACGTTTTGTCCTCAGTGTCAAAGTGCTGAAGTCTCACAAATTCAAGGGTAACTAACTGAAGTTAGAATTCTTTCGCTTTTGCATACCCGTCCGTTATAGGTTACAATGGTCGTTAAGAAACTGAACTGTTTCCCTAGCAGTGGCGTTGCCCTTCACGAAACAGAGATATGGATAAGGAGCTGAAAAAATATCTTAGAAACAGGGAGGTAAACGTTTGGAGGAGGACAGTAAAGCGAAGGAAAATAAACGGGACATTGCTGATGAAGAAGCACTAAAGAAACTTTGTTCAGGATACGAGACCAAAGGGAGGTCACGTCCCATTAAGTGACCGTATTAATGAAAATGTTCGCCGTGAATGTGACATGTTTTGTGTAAGGTAAAACATCTCTTGTGTATTGAGAAAAAAATATTTTCTCGAAAGTTAAGTCAATACATATACAGAGTTACAAACGGGCTAGCTCATATTTTACACGACTTTTATTTAAAAAAACATTATTAAAAACGCAAAACCACAGCCAATTTCATAAAAGCTAGGGGGTGCGGTGTAGGTGCTCAATATGTCCACAAATAACGGTTACATTATGTAAGCACCTGCAAATTACGTCCACCGCTAACCTTGACGTTTTATCACAACGTGTTCATTACGTCCACCGCTGAACTTGATGTTGCATTACAGTGTGTTGAGGAGGTCAACCACTGAACTTGACTTTATATCACTTGTTCAGCATGTCCACCGCTGAACTTGACGTCATATCACGTGTGCAGTATGTCCACTGCTGAATTGGACGTTATACCACGTGTACAGTACGTCAACCGCTGAATCTGATGTTATATCACTAGTTCAGAATGTCCGCCGCTGAATTTGACGTTATATCAGGTGTTTAGTATGTCAGCAGCTGAACTTGATATTTTAACTGTATATAATCTGTATGCGACTGCTCTCTCTTTGTGAGTAATCCTATTTAGATAAAGGTGGGTCTTATATGCAATCAAGGTGTCGTCATAAATATCAGAATTTGCTTCATGTTTTTTACATCACAAAGTCTTAGAAATTGTGTAACATATTAATTTCTTCAATTTTTCATAAAAACTCCCTACACAATTCCTTGAAGGGCGGTCACGAAGTATGAAACTGTTTTCGCCAATTTCTGTGCTATTGCAAAAATATTCACATTAAAATTTTTTTTCACAATAAATAAATTTTATTCTGAAGTGCAGATCCCCATTTTTAGCAAAACTAAGTGTCCGGCATTGATCTACGCAACCTTAATTCCACTACAAGAAAACAAATTAAAACAATTCTTTCTTTTGACTCAGTATTTCTTCAGCGTGCACGCATTAGACCAGGGGTGCCCAGCCTTCCTTGACAAAGAGCCACAATCTCTATTGTGGGCTGGTTCGTGGGCTGCAAGTTTAAAAATCACAACGATTGGTACACCTATCCGCCTAAATAAAACTGTAATTGTTTATAGTAAATTTGTAATTTACGTATGGTGACACAGTGACTCACAGCACAACGTGGAGGGCCGCTCATGGAATAGGTTCTCTGGCCTTGCTCTGTAAGTCCTGTGACAAAGAATTCTTACACATGTGCTTATCACAAGTATTGTAGGAAGGCGTAAGTAGCATTGGCAGTCTGGTTTTACTTCAAGGACTGCTGCTGTATTACGGTGACACGTAGACTGGAAGAGCACGAAGAACCTTGTCAAATCAGTGTTTGGATTCGAACCGACTATCAATCGGTAGACAAGAAGTTACTTTCTGCAAAGTAATTTATTAAGGCTATATAAGCGGTGACTCATGGACTTACGGAGGGCTGACTGCAGGAGTTACTCATTGTGTGACGAGTCCTAGTTCTGATAACCTCTTATCAAACTGCAGTCCTGAGTTCTTAAATGCAGGGAGCTTTACCTCAGATATCCAACATACCGCAAAAAATTTCATAATGTGTACTACCAGAACATTATTAATTCGACGGGTACCAGTTTTTTTGTGGTACGGATGTACAGAGTTGAGATAAGAACTGGAGTCACGATTTACTGCCTCTTACAAGTTGCCCAATATTTACTCAATAAAGAAAGGACACAAGAATGAGTACTAAATTAGGGATGATAAGATACATTGACACCTCACTCAGTGGATTTAAGTAAGTTGGTATGAATGGATATGAATATATATATATATACACACACATAAACAGTGTTTGGTGCATTGAACGAAGCAGGTAGTGGGGGCCAACTCCAGCAACATCGCCTGCATTAGCTCGTTCGGCGGGCAGCCCGTGTGCAGCAGTCCAGCGGTGCAAGGGGAGGCGGACAGACAGAAGTCGTGAGCGGGCCTGCAGTACTGTCAACACGCTGGGCTGTTGTGAGTAAAAGGAATGGTTTAGCTGTAGCAACTAGCGTAGTTCGGTCCCTGTAGTAACGAATATTCCATTACAAATGTTGGGAATGCACTGACATTACGATGTCTACAATGTTGTACGTACATATGTACGTGCGTATGCATGTTTGTCACTGAATTTAAAGTTCAACTGAAGTTATCTAACGTCCCCAGAATGCAGGATAAAACGTCATATCAACCAGGAGTATGAAACTAAAAGAAATCGTAGGCGGGATCAGACGTGTAATTTTGAAATTTAAAAAGTTGTGTACGTGATTTTGAACAATACAGACGTTATTTTTATTCAAATTAAACATATCATTAAAATACATCATAATTTTAATAACATAATGAAAATTTATTGTAATTATTTAATTTAAATATTTTATGCTTTTATTATCTCTCCTGACGTATACTGTAAATTACCATCTAGTGACTGCGAACATTAAAGCCGGGCCACATTCTGTCATTGGCTTAAGATCAATGACATGACCAGCTGGCGAGCCTCAGATTTGAGACCCCTGATATAAACATCAAACGTTCTTCGTACATATGTAACATTCAAGTACCTAGGAATGTGAGTAACAAATTGCAATGTCATTCACCGTGAAGAATGCTTAGGGGAAGAAACTTTTAAACTGAAATTTTCAACTCAGATTATTTGGGATGACCCACTGTGGATAATAGCATAATATTAATATAAATGTCAAATAAGTAGAACATGAGGTTATCTATTGGATTTAACTGGTACAAGAGAGGTTGCATTGACAGGACCCTGTCAACTAAGAGAAGCTAAGAGTTCCTGAGCAAATCCAGAACTTTCCCATATTTTATGGACCCGACGGTTAATAACCGTGTTTCCCACTTGCCCCTTTCTTGAGCCAGATCAATCCACCTCAAATCCTCCCACCCTATTTCTTTAAGGTCTGTTCCATTAACTAAGTCCAGTTCTTCCAAATGTTCTCTTTCTTCAGGTTTCCCCACTAAAGCCTCTCTCAGTTTTTTTATTCCCCCATACCTGCCATACATGCCGTCCACCCCATGATCCTTTATTTCATCACCCGAACCATGTTTGTTTTGGTTTGGTTTCGTTTCGTTTCGTAGTCCTTCCCTCTTTTACCTACTTTCACAGTAGGTGTCGAGGTTGGTTTTTATTTTCACTTGATCACACTCAAACACACCACAGTCGGTAGGACTCCTCTGGATGAGGGATTCGCCCGTCGCAGAGACCTCTACCTGACAGCACAAACACTGTACAAAAGACAAACATCCATGCCCCCGGTGGGATTCGAGCCCACGATCCCAGCAAGCGCTCGGCCGCAGACCTACGCCTTAGACGGCGCGGCCACTGGGATCGACATCATGCTTGGTGAAGGGTACAAATCTTGAACCTTCTCATTATGCCATTTTATCAAATTTCTTGTTTCTTCCTCCGTCTCAGACCCAACTGACTACTGTAGCACCCTGTTCTCGGAGACACTCAGCCTATGTTCTTCCGTAATGTGACAGACCAAATTTCACGTACATAGGAAACAACAGAAGAAGCTACACTTTCCTATAATTTAATCTTTATATTCTGAGACAGAAAAGGTGTAGACAAAATACTCTAGGCCCGACGCTTGTAGGCGTTTCCTGAATTTAACCTGTTCTTAATTTCTTCATGCACGCAATTATAATTTCTTAGTGGCAATGAATAATCGGGTTACATAAAGGGTGGAAATTATCCTGACGGGCTTGTCAGTTGGTCAAGAAGGAAACTGCACCCGGGACAGAATGTGAGACGGAATGGACACTATTCTGGTATGGTCAGTCCCCTTATAATGTCTTTTAATTTCCTGATTAAACTGAATTACATTTAAAGATTCGGTTAGTACCGCGAAGTAAACACTCCCTCGTAATTGTAAAAACGAAACATAAAACGCCCTGTAGGGATACTATCAATATTCCGAGAACCAATACTGCACTCTGTGGGTAGATATAGAAACGTTTAATATTTTACTTGGTGGTATATAAAGTAAGCAGCAGGTTTTAATGACTCAGATCCGGCAAAGTTTGAAAAGAAAAACAATTTAATTTTATTTTTGCTGGCCAAAGTCCGGGCTTTTCTTCCCCAAACACTGAATTTTGAACCCCAAATCACAGATAGTTTTTTTAAATTAAAATTATCACCTTCTCAGGTAAAGAGAAGTGAAGGTAAAGTTATCCCTATATATGACATAAAGGCGTATAGGGGAATGGAATCATAGCTCCATTCATTCTTATTCTCGGCACTAGATGTAGGTGAGTTGTTAGTCCCAAGCATCGAGTGCTTTACCCGTGGTGAAAGAACCTCCGTCACGCACCAAATAGGGCGCTGGCTTGTCTCTGGAGCCAGTCTGGATGCTTTTTAGAAGAGAAAAATCACCTTTATTTCTGCCGGGAGTTGAAAGACGAATCCCTGGTTGACCAGCTGGGGGCCATCACCTCAGGCAGCGCTTTTCTTTCGAGGGTACACTCCGACGGAAAATGCGGAAGGTCCTCGACACCCAAAACGCGTAGCTTCGCTTCACGGCTGCGCTAAATACAACGCTCACTGTGTTAACCGGTCCGTTCCGTAGGTGGGTACCAGCGTTTCGGAAGAACATGCCATCTTCTTCTTCACGGTAAAAGTTACGGTGTCAAAACCCGAAAGACCACAACCTTAAGTTTTCGGCGTCGTGAAAACCTCAAGTCTCATATATATATATATATATATATATATTGATCAGCATAATTTATTTACAAAGCGAGAAAAAGATACAAATAGCCTATAACATTTATTCTCCTAAAACTTGTTATTAATCCATACAGGATTTAAGAGGTACCAAGGTCTTTCAGAAATCAAGGAGTATACAAAGTTATGCTGGACATCCTGATTTTTGAGGTGTGCTTGATGTAGACATAAATGATAATTCGAAATTTCGTTTTACGTCCATCTTCAGATGCTTGCTATTATATTAACAAATTTTATATTAGATCTTTGCTCTTCTGTGTTTTTATGCAGCGTTTGTATTTATTTGCTGATATTTCGGGCCAGCTTACCAATCACTCCTTCAGGAATCAGGACTACTTGACCCCTTAAAGGTAGGAGCCATATGCCGCCCGAAACGTCAGTAAACAACCATAAACCAAAGCTGCCTAAAACCCCAGAAGAGCACAGACCTCATATACACCGCAGTGCAAGCCTGAAATTTTGCTCTATATTATTCTTTAGTTTTGGGCTAACCGTGCCTACTGATCAGGCGGTTAGCCTACTAGCTAATTACGTAATGGACCAGAATTCGATCCTATACGCTGGTAATTTTAAAATGAAACTACTGCACAGTCTCCTCTTTAATCTAGGGGTTAAGGTATTCAACTACTAGGTTCCGTGTCCGACTCAACCATGGCCAGTAGTCTTATACTAAAAATAATAAAAGTCTGACAGTATTACGAAAACCAATTACCTTAATACAGAAATACAGCCATCCTCAGGATCGATGTTTGTAACAAATACGCCGTATACAATGGGCAATGTGTGACAAAGTGTTAGTATAATGAATCAGCAATTTACTTATCAAGTGGTGAAGACAGTCAAACAAACTCTGTTTGAACAAGTCACTTTGTTGTTAAAATAAACAATAATCAAGCGTTGGTCACAGACCTTTAGACGATACATGAAGGCAATGTCTCAGATTCCCTAGTCGCTGCCTGTCTATATGACAAAGACTAAAGCAGTTTGTTTAGGGACAGTAGCTTGTCTCCTTAAATGAACCAACGCTACAGTTTCTAACAAAGAAACATAGCCAGTTAGATCAGTGACAACATGGCTTCAATGATCTGTAAAATTTCGGTTTTTTGAAGCTATCGGAATCTAGCTTTCAGTGGTTTTGCAGGGAGGATATTTTAACAGCCGTGCAGGGATGTGTCCTTTCTGATACCTGCCCCGCATGTAGCCCAGTTGTTATTGTGTATGGTCTTTATTTTATTTGGCCACCGTCACTTGTCATTTCGCTTCTCTATTTCTCCGCGCCTGTGGGCGGTCAAGTGGTTCAACGTTAATATGATAAGCGAGTCGATAGGAGGTGGAAACCGGTAGTTGATCAGATAATGTCAATGTATCTGCATAATAGGCGCTGGAATAGCGTAGTCGGTATAGTGATTAGCCTACGGGCTGAATGACCCAGGGTTCGAATCCCGGAAGAAGAAAGAGATTTACCTCTTCTCCAAAATGTCCAGATGGGCTCTGAAGCCTACCCAGGCTCCTATTCAGGGGGAACCGGGGCTGTTTAGCGGGGATAATGCGGCTGGAGCGTAAAGTTGACCACACACCTCTGTCTAGTCCCGAAGTTAATAATGAATGAACCGATAGCTCTACTTCCCTTTATATGCCTTCGTGCTGTGAACGGAAAGAAACTTACTTTGTATCTGTCTGATGGCAGTATCCGTAGTCCGCCTAGAAGCCATGGCACACCAGTACTTGAGCAGAAATTGTCTTGTGTGTGATTTCACTGGATGCAGATGAAATTAGTGCTGAGGGCTATGTGGGTATTGCTGCAGAAGGGTGGAGATTTGGACCAATTTTGTGAGAAATGAAGAAGTATTACACAGAGTCCAAGGAGGACAGGAATATCTTATACAATAAATACAAGGAAGGCTACCTGGGTTGGTCACATTTTGCGTAGGAACTGCGTTCTAAACTACATTATTGAAGAAAGATAGAAGGAAGGATAAAAGTAACCGGAAGACTAGGAAGAAGACGTAAGCAGCTATTGGACAACCTTAAGGAAAAAAGGAAATACGGTAAAAGTGAAAGAGGAACACTAGATCGCGCTTTGTGGAGAACTCGCTTTGGGAAAGGCCATGGACATGTCGTAAGGCAGACCACAGAAAGAAAGAAAGAAAGAATGAATGAATGAATGAATGAATGAATGAATGAATGAATGAATGTTGGCATAAGGCGAGTACTGTAGTGGAACACCGGTGACCATTGACCAGCCGGCGCATGGTAGCATACCAAGAGACCCGAATCTTCAGCACCCCCGCTGTGAGACATTCACGTCTCTATTATCATTTTCTCCAAAAACCTGAACCGCGCAATTAGTGACAAGATAATTGGAGCGTTTACTGTCATTTGGAAACGCAGTATTGAAGCGTGGGGCTATCGGTGACGCAAACATCACGCCTTTCGAGCCTGTGTAAGTAAGACGTTTATTCCAAGAGAGACCTTTACGCTTCGTACGGCATGAACATAAACAGATCGGAAGCATGGTGGACCCTAAGCTGGGTTACACAAAGGCTGCTTTACTACAGCGCAACATGGTGTCAGAAAGTCTGTAAAAATAATAAAGCCACTGTAAAATAATGCTGTTTATCCTGTGATTGTGTTGTCATCAGCACGGTGACAGCAGTCAGTGTGGTTAACTCGCGTTAATAATTTCTTCCTACAACCGTTGTGTCATGGTGAAGTACCTTTCCCATATATATATATATATATATATATATATATATATATATATATGGAAGTCTATTGTTGAGAACGTAGTGGAAATTTACATAGTCGGTGCAGTGACCAGGGTACGGGCTGGATGTCCGAGGACTTGTGTTTCGATTCCCGACAGAGGCAAGACATTCGTCTATCCTCCAAAACTTCCAGACCGGCTGTGAAGCCCACTCAACCTCCTATTCACCGGGTACCTGGAGCTCTTTACCAGGGGTTAAAGAGATCGTTTCTTCAAGCTTACAACGCATCACGCCTCGTGCCGGGATTGAGTGGAGCTACACCTCCATCTCGCATGTGCCTTTATGGCATGCGCAGGGTCAGCCTTACCTCTATAACATTTACCATACCAGAAGCTTCGTTCCTCTTCGTATGTAAGTAGGCACGTTCATTACGAAAGTACTCTGAATTTCTGCACGTGTTTCTAGAAGATTCATTTCTGTGGAAGTGGGGGAAATATATGTGCAACGACGTTATCTATAACAACACTGGAATATTCACCAGAAACTTCAGAAGTCTGGCCTTTACGACGTTAACTCTTCTGCGCGCCCCTGCTGATATCATCACATATATGAATACGATAATATTTGTTTGCGACATCAAAATCTACTGAACTACCAAATGGATCTTTTTACAGAGGCACATTCATAGAAAGCTTATTTTTCATCATTGACGGTAATCTTCTTTGTTTTTATTAATTCCTTCTCAAAAAAATTTAACAATAACGTCTACTCGTAATATTAAAAATTGATAGTGCTGCCTCAAGCGGAGACAAAGGGGAGCTAAAAATGTCATGTATTTCCCCTTGCTTCTGTTTGAGATACGACTGCCAATTTCAACGTTTTGTCTCTTAGCTACGCTTTGCTTATGATCCGTTGACCTCCGAAAGAAATTACCGAGCATCAGGCATTAATAAGTAAAATTTTTAACTTTTATTAAGAATAAGATGCTGTTCTTATTCTCGATGAAACATTTTACTGTTCCTACTTGCGAATTTTTCGCACACATAGGTACAAGTAGTTCCACTTTACGGGGTCTGACTCGAAAAATTGACAGCATTCTTGTTCCCGTCATGTGTTATTGTAATGGCGATAGTGAAAAGTAATTAACATGTCGTTACGATATTTACCTGCCAGCGTGTGTCAGATGTCCAGTTGTTATTTAAAGGCGTGTATGTAGGCTTACACACACACACACACACACACACACACACACACACACACACACACACACACACACACACACACACACACACACATGAAAATCAATATGCAGAGAGTTTGTATGATTTTAAATAATTCTGACTAATTTTACCACTAGAGACAGAAATAATGCCACATCACGCTTGTTATATTTAAACGCCTAATAACACAGCAGGCCTGCTTAGGCCTGCTATTAAGTTCCAGAGAGACGTGCCAAAGTAAATGGGAGCTGGTGTTCTTATCACCGTGCATATTAACCTTAAACTCAGCCATAACCTTCTCCATCAATGTAATAGTTTTATGAAAAATTGCCTTGAATTGAATATAATTTAGAAGCATTTCTTTGGTATTTATTAAGATTTCTGGGGATATTTTGAATTTATATTAAACCACTGTTTTAAAAAACTGCCCATACTATTTTCCAGCAAAACCAAAACGTCACGTAAAATGTGCTACTTGATAAAATTCCTGATATTTCCCTTGTAATTTCTACATACAGAATAACGCGGTTATAACGGCGTTTTATACGACATCCTGTATATAGTGTCGTATATTCTGTGGAAATAATTAATGCCTCACTGTTAACTGTAACATTATAACATATAACATTATAACAGCACTCGTTTATAACGACACAAACTATTCAGTCCCTCTCTTGACGTTGTACCTATTTCGACGATACTTCCATGGTCACCAGTCCACTTGGGTACCTGCAGGATATTTAACAGAACTGTATCTAATGCTTAACCGACCTGTACCTGATACTTAACAGATCTTATCTAATACTTAACAGAGCCGTATCTAACACTTAACAGAGTCATATTTAATACTTAACGAGGCGGTATCTAATACTTAACAGAGCGGTACATAATACTTAACAGATCCTATCAGATACTTAACAGAGCGGTATATAACACTTAACAGAGCCGCATCTAATACTTAACAGAGCCCTATCTAATACTTAACAGAGAGTTATCTAATACTTAACAGAGCCCTATCTAATACTTAACAGAGAGTTATCTAATACTTAACAGAGCCCTATCTAATACTTAACAGAGAGTTATCTAATACTTAAAAGAGCCCTATCTAATACTTAACAGAGAGTTATCTAATACTTAACAGAGCCCTATCTAATACTTAACAGAGAGTTATCTAATACTTAACAGAGCCCTATCTAATACTTAACAGAGAGTTATCTAATACTTAACAGAGCCCTATCTAATACTTAACAGAGAGTTATCTAATACTTAACAGAGCCCTATCTAATACTTAACAGAGAGTTATCTAATACTTAACAGAGCCCTATCTAATACTTAACAGAGAGTTATCTAATACTTAACAGAGCCCTATCTAATACTTAACAGAGAGTTATCTAATACTTAACAGAGCCCTATCTAATACTTAACAGAGAGTTATCTAATACTTAACAGAGCCCTATCTAATACTTAACAGAGAGTTATCTAATACTTAACAGAGCCCTATCTAATACTTAACAGAGAGTTATCTAATACTTAAAAGAGCCCTATCTAATACTTAACAGGGCCGTATCTAACACTTAACAGAGCCTTATCTAATACTTAACGGAGCGGTATGTAATACTTAACAGAGCCGTATCTAATACTTAACAGATCTGTATTTTACAATATGGGAAGTTTGAGGCGTGTAAAATATTTGAGATAACGGAATGGAAGGAACGTCAAGTTTCTGTCAAAAATCTTATACGGACTGCAGGCACTGGGAGTTCTGCGAGTTAATCTTGTGGAAAAGTTGCTGTTATATTTGATAATAAATATCCAAATTTAACAAGACATGAAGGACATTTTTTACATAAATCTGACAGCCATTATATTTGTAAGATTTACGAGTTTTAGGCTTTCGTGGCGGTGCTGTTGAGGGCTTCGTTATTCTGGGTAAAATTGAGACCACTGCTTTGTCTTTAAAAGTAGGGCACAAGGCACCAAATTTCACGGCTCGTTTTCCAGAAGGACGAATATCTTAATAGGAGTTTCTTCACAAGAAGATACAAATAAAGAAAATTACAGAAGGAAGAGGGCTTCACAGTTTATGCACATCACCACTGGTATTACGGCCATATAATGACGAAGAATTAGACGAAACTTTTATGAGTATACGTGGAGGAAATGATAAATTTATACACTTTGTGGGCAAAACTTGAAGAGTAAGACAATTTGGAGGAAAGGAAGATGGTTAAGATTATGGTATTAGATTGAACCTTATAAGAAATAAAGTAACGCAATGCGCACTCTCTTCGTCTAACGCCTGTGGCAATATTTTCTTATACATCTGTGAAGCTTCGAGGCATAAAAACGAAGGAAATTTGTTGACCGCCTGAGCTTCGTAATAAAATTTCTTCCCTGCAAATTTGATTACTTCTTAACTTCAAGTAAAGCCGGACGTATTACACACACATAACTCGACCCAACATGGAAAGCTAACTGCATCTGGGCTTTGTCCTATAAGCCATAGAGAAGGCATCCAAACAATAGAGTAAAATAAATATAACTTTAAGGTTAAGATTCAAGTCTTGTAGGAAGTTGCGCTGTGCCCTCTCGTAAATATTTACCGACTTTTCAAAGGATCGTAGTGCCTTCTCTTTCAGGATCGAGCAGTCCAAAAAAAAGTGGACTTCGAAACGTCTGTCACTATTTACCCATAAGCACAGCGCAACATCCCAGAACAACTGAAACTTTGGTCATACCGCCTCTAGCATGACTCATTAAGTTTTTGTAGACTAACAAATACAGGCCTACTTTTTCGCTTTAAAACTTTTGCCGAAATTTAGTGCACCCTTACAATTACACACACGCCACGAGATTTAGTAAACACATTCTAGACTTTAGTTGTTTTGCATATACTTAAAATTGCAGTAAGAATTTTGGATATTCGATAGACATTTGCTATCCGTTGGACTCCACGTAGGCTATATTTTTCGGTCTGGGTGATTCATCGGTATTCGTGCAAAACACACTCCCCCCCCCCCCCCCCACCACACACATACACAAGTCCATGGAACCATAATTTAGTAGGAAAAAGAGCTACATAATTGTAAGAGGCTAAATATAAATCTTTGTCTTAAAGACAAATTTTAATGTGGGTTAGAAGGACAAAGAAACGAATTTCGATAAGTGAAATTTATCACACCGACACTTTTGGGACTTTACCACGCAGTACTATTAGCAAACAAGTAACGGACCTGCCGCAAACAGAACAAGTATACTCCTCTTTAAACTTGATAAAGATATGGTCCTTATCGCAGGTGCAGTTTCAGTCAGGTGGCAGCAAGTGACGTTTTACTTACGGGGCAAAGGAAATCTCGAAATGGTCTTGTATTAATGACGTCGGCATTGCTGGATAAAATCTTGATATTCTGTAACATAGAACCTCCTCAGAATGTGGCAAGTGAAGTGGATCGCAAGTCGGTAGCACTCCTCAGTTTTGTGAGCAGAAAATCGTCTTCAACTATGTATTCCAGCATAACACTCTTTATATCTTTTCATACAATCCTCATTAGACACGTCACTAAGTACCTCGCAGACTTCTTGTCGAGCGACTTTGATTCTATTAACAAAACAAAAGCAATTAATCTTCACTTACTGCAAACACAACAGTTTAGAGGGTTAGAAACATCCGTAATTCGCTTTATGCGTCCAGTTAATTGTGATTTCATAATGTATAACTCTGCCTATGAAAGTAGGTACAAGAGCAGCATCACCAATGGCCACGATTGTAAACATTTCGGCTAACAAATGTTACAAATAGTCTAGGCTAGTACGTGGATTTATCAGTGACATGAAGTGTGTCAACTGCGAATACCGGTATGCGACTGTATTAACCGTTGACCTGAAAGATTACTCCTGACAGCAGTCAGGCGGTGAAGCTTAACAAAACATGCACAGACTATTAAGAAAATTTGCTATACTGCGGGGAACGCCCACTGACTCTCTGTCTGCATTACTGGGAATCACCGATAAAACATTTCGAGTCTGACGTTTTCACTTCGTAATATATTATGTAGCTCCTAGGCAAATCTAATCGTAAGGCATTACGAAGTGTCCCAGCCCTGTGACATCCAACACCTTCCTCAAAAAATACGTTTTATCACGTAGTCTGTGATTATATTATCAGGTTTTCTTTCGTACAACTCTTTGAAGGTTATTAATTTTTATACTTAAGAATGGAAGAACTATCTGACATTTATACCTTGCTCTCGAATTTTACATGTATTAATTTTACGATGAATACGTCAGTCCCAAATGGAAACGTGAAAACATGTTCTTGCAGACATTAAATTAGAATTAAGCTAAACAAGGCCGCTAAATTTGTTCTGAACCTAAAGTCATATCTCGTACTGATACCCTCACCACGACTACTTACGTGGCATTCGCTTCTGTTTACACGGCAGCGAAGATTGCCGGAAGAAACGACCGAAGTCTAGTGACTATAACGTAAAGCAGTGTTACTTAAACACTTTTTGCCACGGAATATCCTTTGACTTGAAATATGAGAACGGAATCCAGAAAGATGTCTGGGAAGTAATGTGGCAAAGTAAAGCAAAACAAACCTGTTTCCATGCGGAAGAATTGCTACATATAGTGCTAACGTACATGTATGGCTTTTAAGCGCTTTCCGCAAACTTGCGAAAAGCAACTATTAGTTCGCACTGTCTGCCTGACTGTCCGACCGTCTGTAATATCTCGCTGAACCCTTCTTAGAATGAGAAAGGTTTCAGACCAACTATGTAGAGAAAATCAAAATACACATTTTATATTCAAAACTTTTTTCCGAAATTCTTGCCATTTACGAGATAAAGTGGAAAAATATGGTACAGTCAGACGGCACAGAGATGACAATATAATACGGCGCAAGCGCCGCTTTGCACGCTGCATAACTAAGGCTACAGACACACACTCAGAATGTGTAATATTTACTGCTTTCCTCGGCAACAATGGTTACGCGAACGCGCCTCAATGTTACGTTGCACGAACATTGACTCTCTTGTTGATTTAGCACTATTGCCTTCCTGTCTATACTCCGTCAAGAATGCTCCTCCTGTCACATTTCCCACTAGCGCCCTGAAAGTCTGCGGATCCCAACGGCCGCGAGGTCCAAGGCGTGGGCCTTAGGCCAAGCGCTCGCTGGGACAGTGGGTTCGAATTCCACCGGGGGCATGGATATTTGTCTCTTGTGAGTGTTGTGTGTTGTTCGATAGAGGTCTCTAGGACGGACTAAACGCTCGTCTAGAGGAGTCCTACCGAGTGCGGTGTGTCTAAATGAGTGTGATCGTGGAACCTCGACAATGAGGAGGCCTAAGCCCACAATCGGCCTGTTGAGCCACAAACAAACAAACAAACAAGAAAACCCAAAAGGCTCCGACTTGCAGGGCACACATTTGAGCAGGAAACGAACTTTATCCGACTAAATGACAAAGTTGTTTATAAAGCGATCCGGGAAAATGTTGATACCACCAAAAATTTTTTTCATAGACCTCCTACTCACATTTCACTAACAACAGATCTCCAAGGGACACAGCTTGGGACAAGTTGGTCTAGTATATAGCAGTCTGCACATTATGGGATTTGCAGTTCATACTGAAAGGGAAAACTGCGTACACGTTAAGACTCGCCCTTGATTATTTTGAGAGAATTTTGTTGTTTTTCCATTGTTATTACTGTATGAGAGGTGATCATGTTGCGTCTTTGTCGAGTCTGTGAATCAACAGTTTGTCTTAGCCCTTGAAACATGAAATAAGACGCTAAGCTGTGGGTTGAGTTATGTAATTTCCAGCACAGATCCTTAGACAACAAGCACAGACACAAAACAACCAATTTTTTATTTTGAATAATTGGACAGTGAAGTTGGTTTTGTTCAGCTCGAAGTAAGTGTCTTTCATATGGCAATTGCTTGTTGTACAGTTCATTAAAATAAACGCATCTCACTCTATCAGCTGCATTAAACCAACGACGTTCAAGAGAATATCAATGCGCTTCCAGTTTGTCGAATTACCTTGGTAATATGCCTCGCGTTATCTCACCTTCAAAACCTGTTTTTTACTTCCATCGCAATTTCTGGAGTAACGTGAAGCCCCTTTGTCCTGTTGATCCCTTCCACCATTTGTGATAGTGTAAAAATTCACACTAAGGTTCCAGCTAGCCCTTTGCAATACTGTCATTGTATCTGGGCTTAGTAACAGTTCCGAGTACTTCGTAGCTCTGTGTTGCGTGTCATGTTGAAAACCGAGTCCTCATGCCCCACCTGACTTTTACTTCAACATGTTTTGACTTATAAAAAAAAAAGAGATGAACACAATATACTTTCATAAAAATTTCATTGAAAATTCGTAGTGAAAAGTAGATACCAGAATGCCCCATAATAACAACCTCTTTATAACAAAAAATGTTTTATCTCGATAAAATAAAAAATAGAATTCTGGAGGCTAAATGCGTTATTCCCACATATCAAACGCTAGCGATTTTGTATTTATCTATTTTATGATTTGGAATTTAAATTGCATTAAATAATTACATGTTAAAATAAACAAAATACTTAAAAGTGTTATTATTGTATTTTCTTCGTACAAGGCAATTATGTCTAAATTAAGGCAAGATTACGGGGGGGGTTCAAGTCTTCTGGAACGTAACGCTGTGCCGAACAACAAAGAACCTAGCTACCACTTAACACGTCGTAACATACAAAGGCCTTGGATTTTCATCAAATATGACGTGATAAACTGAAATCAAGAAAGGTTTAGGATTTTATTGATATGCTGGCTGTAGTGAATTTCAGCACGCAAGGGCTAACACTCTTTTGTATTCCTGAGCTCCCAGTTTCGGTTCTGAACTTGGGCACGGTATGCACTATACGTGCTTAACCTTTTAAAGCCTAGCGGTAACTTTACATACCACCAGGTTTAACATTAAAAAATTCTACGTGGTGCCCACATTGCGTTTATGTGTTTTGTACGGATCTCAGAACAAACAGCAACTTTTGCCTTATAAAACATTAAGAGACTGGTTTTTATAACCGAAGTGGAGAGTGTTTACAGCGCGGTACGCACTGAGTCCTTATATAAAACAGATATGCTTCTTCTTTAAAGGGTAAATACGGAGACAGCGCCGCTCTCATGCTACGTACACGTGTGTTGTTCTCAGCTACTTGATCATCTTACTGCACGATGCTTTATAGATTGTGCATGCAGCTCATTCGGTAAATCAGGGGTTTTCGTCCCTCCATTATGAGAGGTTCTTACTCTATGCAAGACACAAAATTACATTTTACATACTGTAAACCATGCAGGTATGTTACTTACTCACAGCATCAAAGCTATCCTTGCATCGGAATGATCCGCCTGTAGTTTCAGTTGAAGAATTTTATTTTCTTGCTGTAAGGTTAAATAAAACTTGACCTGTTGATTAAATAACATTTTACACCGTGGACAGTACGTACTCTTCGCAGAAGCGGAAGTTAGGCTGTGCCATGGCTCATGCTGTTTGTCATTGTCCTCTCACCACGGAGACTCGGCTTCAGTCCCAAGTCAATGTATGCGGTGACTGTCTTGGACAAAGTGGCACTGTACACGTTTTCTTCAGTACTTCGGATTTGTCCTGTCAGTATCATTACACCGATGCCTATAATCCTTCACTTATCTATCACCGACATTGCATAATCATAGCAGTTAATAGCGTCTTCAAGCAAGGCGGTTGAAAATTGTAACTTTCTGAAAAAAAAACAAAGACTCCTTGACGTGGCGGGAATTCCCCTGCAAAGAAAACGTGTCTTCACGTCATGCCATAGACAGAAACGCATGTAAAAGGCACCTTCGGTGTGCTACATAGAGTAAAAAAAAAACAAAAAAAAATCACGGAATATCGTGTTTTAATATCCAACACTCGTTGTAAAATTAGTTTCCCAGTTCATTTTTTATGCTTTGTTAATTTTATGGATGAAGTACTCTTCTGAGAAATAAGTCAAGGAATATATTTTTTACTTTATTGTTGCAAACAGTCCTTAGAGTTACGTCAAGAACTGCGTACAGAGTTTTACAAAGCAAAACATACTTCACAAGAGAGTATTAAAGAAAGAAAAATTGCTTTATAGGCAAGATGTCAAGCTGTAATATATAGGCCCATGTTTATCACAAAATATTAAAATAAACCTAACCCTAAACACATTAACCAGACTGAGCCAACAGCTTGTTTTGAAGCAGTGGTTCTTTTCCGTTTGTCAGCAGGAAGCAACTGATAGCAGGCATGAAATTCATTTGGAATTGCTTGGGAATGACAGGGTTCAAAGATATGTTTTTCTTTGCCTCAGAAATAGGCAGTGTGTTGTAGTTCAAAGTACTAAAATTTCTCTTATCTTTGATGGACTGTCTCGACCACCAGCGCATATGAATTCCGGGTGGTTGTAGTTGAAATGTCTATACATCCTGATTGTTGCTGTTCATATCTGGAATCTTGTTTAAGTGAGAATTTGCTTACAGAAATAAAATAAGATTTCGTTGGTAGTACAAATCGGTGCAGCAGAGAAAGCGTCTTCGATATTTGTAAGGAAAGACTGACAGCTCTTTCCAGACTGTCTCTGAAGCTCAGTCTTCCTTTCTAAAGGGCACGAAAGCTCTCTGGTCATGATAAAGCGACTGCAGCCTGAATAGGACGACTGCATTCAATTTAGGGTAGGAGCTATAATTTCAATATCCCCGTATATCTTCATGGCAAATGCTTAATTGAAAAAAGGGGTAATTTTAAGTTACCTGCATCTTAACGTTATAGAATGAGGACACGGACTGGATTCAGGTGGCTCATGATTGAATCCAGTTTCCGATGTTATGATTACGGTAAATATCTGTCGCTCTCCATATTAGGCGGATAATTTCTTGGTCAAGTTGGCGATCCTATATTCTGCATAAACGCCCTGCATCATGAATTTAATTACATGTGAGACTTGCTATTGAAATTCTAGGGAAAATTTTAGCGTTAGTGAAACAATTTTTGTTATACTATACTTTTATCTTTTTTTGTATATTGTAGGCCTGAAAACCCGATAACTTTCCTTATAAACCTGTTTTATCTTGAAGTTATGCATCCAAGGCACCATGAGAATTGCGGATAAATTTATCTCTCTTTTTAACTAGAGCACTAGGAACTTCTAAAACGCGGAAAACAAATGTAATTATTTCTGGCACTATAATCCTATACGCAATAAGCCAGAAAATATAATTGAAGCACTTTGCCTTAGAATTTATCAGAAACTAAACCAAGCGAACTGAAAATTTGAGATATTGTCAGTAACTTAAGTTACGAATGTGTTTGTGGATAAGTGGCGCAAGGCACATTTGCCAGAACGGAGATAAAACTTGACTCCCCTGAGAAGGAAGCACGCGTACTTTACAAGAGCATATCTTGTTGACCGGTTTATAAAAGCAGAACCTTGTATTTTATTTTATATAATTTCTGCTAATACTCGTCACATTTTCATGATCTGCACTTAGCATAGTTTAAAAGTTATAGTAAATAAATTAACGTCAGGATATTTGCAAAATTAATGGTATTGTTAATATGGTTTACCACAAAGTTACAATAAAATATAAGTAACAACAAGCTTGAAGAGGGATATTATTATTATTATTATTATTATTATTATTATTATAGCCATGTGTCAAAACAATTTCTTTAGTCACGACAGAAGACTTCATATGGATATAATATTTTATTTATGTTTATTCAAATTTAAAATGTTGCCCATTTCTTCTGATATTACTGGTATTTTGGGGTTTCCTCGTAATTTCAGAAAGTAATCCTTGTTTACTGCTACTTGTAAAAACTCTCCGTCTGCTACATGTTTCGGCTGCAAAGACGTCCATATCTTTAGGAAACACATTACTTCATCACAACAGATTCTGCGCTAATTTGTGGCATTTTTAATCAACTTTTATACGTTTTTCAGGGTTTATGGTTTTTGCCACGTTACTGCGTTTATATTGCTTTCTTCTGCCATATTATTTTTGTTTTGTTTCTTCATATCTTGTTTTTGTGTATTTCTACAGTTTTAGAATTGTATATGTCTTTGTGCTGGCTTTATAATAGGCACTTGTGCTATTAAGTCTGCGCGTAAATAAATACCCATTGAATAATAATAATAATAATAATAATAATTATTATTATTATTAGTAGTAGTAGTAGTAGTAGTAGTAGTAATAGTAGTAGTAGTAAGAAGCACTCGGACAGTTGGCCACCCTGGCCAATCTTCAGCCGTCTGAATGCAATATTGATTGCAATGAGCTCTTTCATAGATGTTTTATTACTCTCCAATCTTCGCCTTCCAAGTAACCAGTTACCAACATATTTCCTCTCACAATTGTGATGTTATATAGCCTTCTCCCAAGACAACTACAAACCCAACTGATTGTAGCCTTCACTAGGTCTATTCTGGCAACTATAGAAGAAGAAAATACCTGAAACTGTAGTTCCATAAAGTTAAATATTTTCTAAAACAAAAATATTGCTTGGTAATTTATGTAAAATAAGCATGAAATTTAACCTGTTTATAAGTACCAAAGTTCTAGAACTTTGGTATTTATAGCTGTCTGGTTGTCAGATTTCAGAGACTATTTTATTCTCGTATCTGACATTCTTATGGCGTTATATATGAGTTATCCGAAGTTCGACAAATATAAGTTAGTAACGATAAGTTTAGAGTTTCCAGTATCTAATCAGGAAGTTTATGCAGGTTTAAAATTTTGCTCCACATATTTATTAAACGCAAATGTCAAACAAACAAGTCGAAGCTTGTTTTCATTTTAATCTTCAAGACAAGTCCGACAGAGTTTAGTGACAGGCGGAATTATATTCTTGAGCGTTTTCGACAGTCATTTTCTTGCTATCACATGGCACTTGAATTGACACGTGCCACTACTCAGCACTATAGTGCCATAACAATAATTATGGTGCTATAATTTATAATATTAATTAAATTATATTGTCCCGTATAATTTTGGAATAGTTTAGGTTTCCAGGGGATTACATTTGATCGAAGAAGTGTGCTGTTTCGAAACACATGCGCTTAGCATCTTTTACTGCTTGCATAGCATTTTTAGGATTTTTAAATACCCCTTATAGGGACGGTCATAAGATTAGGTAAAATGACTGAAATTCGTTTTGTATTCTGTCTTGCAACAGGTTCGTAACCTCTTCCGAAGCGAGTTCTCTACAGAAAATGTGATCTAATGCTTCCTTTTTCAAATTCAAATATCTTCTCTTTTCCTTGAGGTCATCCAGTAGCTGCTTACCACTTCTTTCTCATCCTCCCTTTCCTTATATTTTTTCTTCATTAACGTGTTTTAGAAAGCAATTCTTAAGGAAGATGTCGCCAATCCAATTATGTTTAATTCGTTTTATTGTAAGCAGGATGACTGTTCTTTCCTCTTCGACTCTACATAATACTTATTCATTTTCCACAGGATCTGTCTAACTGATTTTCTCCATTCTTAATGTTTTTATCACCTCTTTCACATTGATAACCCCTGAATAGGAGTATTTAAAATCAAACATTGGCTCCCCTGTGTTAATATTGCTGAACACATTTTCATTAATTCTGCATTCGTTAGCGTCTCTTCTGGCTGGCTGCTTAATTATGTATCGCTAAGTTTAATCTACTTCTCTCCTACTTCCTTGATCCATGCAAAGACTGTCTCACCAGAAAGACTTGTTCGCCCAGTCCGTTGGAAATAATGCAAGTGGGGAGTAAGGTCCACGCCATGAGAACTATTTTGTAGCACAGTGAAAATTATATAAGAATATGCTGCGCAAACCGCTAAAATTCACCTTGTTCACCCAAGTATTATGCAATTACTAGGAAGATGCTCGTTGAAATTTCAACGGGAAGTTCTGGCGGTTATAAAAATGTTCATTAAGTACGGAGTACAAAATTTATTAGGAAAATAATTTCTGCGCATCTCTAACAAATTTTGTGTTTAAAAACAAACTTTTAAAGAAATATGTGGCCCCAATAACAATGCGTAGAATAAAATGATGTGAAACTGCGTATTGTCAATATGAAGCACCAGTTGCCAAGCGCATGGAAAGCTTCCACGTTATTTTCCTCACTACTTGACATTTCAGTTAAGCTTAATTACCGAAATAACGTTTAGAAAAAAAAGCTTCAGAAACCCTGGAAAAAAATATCTAATTGGAGAGGAGCGATATATATACAACCATGTTTTACGTGGTGTATATACTCATATATATATATATATATATATATATATCCATAGCCTTATCACTGCTTTGACGTCACTCAGAAACCATGTCGTATCTTAAACATGGAAACGGTGTTACGTAGCAAGTAGGGTGTTACATAAGATGGATAATCTTCCACCACCCACCTGGATGTGAGATATGTTTCGCTATGGTTAGTATTTCTGCCCTGTTAGCTATGGACCAAATATAGCAGTTTGTCTTACTTGTGGTCATAATCTAATTAGAGGCTTTCTATCCACCATTTAACTTGGGTATTGAAAAGTCGCGTGCCTTGGTTTCCCTTCTGTAAATCAGAATATTTCCCTACTTGGATATGTGTCTTGGCTGTTTTCGATGCGCCTCACTCCCACTTCTGAAGCGCAGACTCTTGAAAGAGGATGAGCCAATTAGAATGATCACTGATGCATGTGTTTACTATACGTATAGAAGGATGTAGCCGTCGTCAGAACTGCGCAGCGCGTGTTACTCTTCTTGCTGTTGCAACAGCAGTAACAATAGGGCACAAGCCTTTGAAGACAAAAATTAGGCTGCACTACATAAAGATTCACGTCGTACCTCTCAGGGAACGCCGTCCATATGTATTTGGAAGGCCAATAAATGAGTGATGTATGGCGAAGGTCTGCTTATTGTAAGAATCATATAGAAATTATAATACGCTCTGTGCATAAAATACTGCGTTTTTAGTGTTAACTTCGGTGGTACACACAATTATCACTGGAATTTAAAATGTTAACAACACAATGTGGGAGCCTCAAACTCCTGGAACCCTCAGGGCCTGTCGAGGCGTGTAATTGGATTGCTTTACCTTACCTTACCTTCCCTTACAACAAGAAGTGGGCACAGCCAAGATATTTTCGTAGAAGTGGCGGTTCAAAAATTTGTATACAAACACGTTCAAGCTCACCAAGAGTATTTTTACTGTTTTGTACTGAGCACATGTGTCACCAGAATAACTGTTTAAAACAATTTGATTTTGTGATGCATTAGTATTTGATACGCACGTATCTTTTTCTATTCCTGCAATGTCTTCAGTTTTGACTTTATTTTATCAAAAATGCAATGGTGCCAAATACATTTCTTGTTCCCAATGCCGCCTTGACTGCTTTATCCGTTAGTTATTATTAGCGCAAAATTATGTGGTGCACCACAGCAAGATTCGGTTCACGGGAGAAAGTTTATAGCTTTCTGCGACTGTTATCTGTTGTATGTCACAATTCTATCGACAGTAGTCATCAGTCATTGTCGGGTGCCCTTCCCTTTTCAACGTAGTCCAGTGTAAGCGGTTTCTAAAGGTTCTTCCAGAATAGACCTTCTCCTGCTTCTGTTCGCGATTCTGAAGCTCCTATTGTCGGCTGCATATAGACTGGCCTTTCAGTGGTTTAAAATCTCCAAACCACGTTAATTTGGATAGAATCTCTGCTCTGGGCCGAGCCACTGGAGTCCTGGGCTCCGGTGGATAGTGTTGCTTGGACTAGGGCTCGTGATACCGTCCACACTTACGGGGATACAATCAGGAGCATGAGCACAAGTCAACCCTTTAAAGACGAAGCGTATCTGTTTTATATAAGGACTCAGTGCGTACCGCGCTGTAAACACTCTCCACTTCGGTTATAAAAACCAGTCTCTTAATGTTTTATAAGGCAAAAGTTGCTGTTTGTTCTGAGATCCGTACAAAACACATAAACGCAATGTGGGCACCACGTAGAATTTTTTAATGTTAAACCTGGTGGTACGTAAAGTTACCGCTAGGCTTTAAAAGGTTAAAGCGCAAGCAGTCTGGACGCACTTTAAAAAATCTGCATCACACATCTGACGCTTAAATTATTGCGTCCACGAGTTTGGCAGAAATAACCGCGTAACATGATACTTCAGAAGTAGGCATTCCTCCTGACGTGCTTAAGATAGCCTCCGGAAAATAGCAGCCCAGAAGACAGTTGTAGTGTGATTACAAAGAGCGTATCACGATATGGTTGTAAAGCACTGGATGACCTTAACAAGACAGGTAAACAACTCACTTTACGTACGACACCAGACGCATGAAGGTAACCCATACATTACAAGTTTAAAACATATACACTGCAGCGAATAAACGAAATTAGTTGTGTCTGTTGCGTCCATCACACTGTTTTAACGCTTTTACGTTCTCTCAGCTATGCACAAAATGTTGCGCCCTTTATAAAACCGGGAGTTTCATTACCGCGTTTGCTACTGATGTGGTTTTAAAAGTGTGGTTCGCGAAACCTTGACGGCTCATCAGGCTTTGCCAGGCTGTCTGGCAGATTATTTTTGTTCTTCTACTGTAAGTTACAATGAAAAAATTATGTATCTAATATCCAGTATTATACAATATCTTTTTACCTGGAATGATGGTATAAGACGGTGCTTTCCAAAGAAGATTCAGCAAGTTGTATCAAAGGTTTCTCGAGTTGGGTACAACCGGCTGAGCAGTACCTCAAGTTTTTTCCCCATAATACTTGTTTTATTTTATTAATACTTGAAAATCCTGGCTTTTTAAAGGAAATTCTACACTGACTTAAATTTTTTGGAGTTTAAATGTTTCTTTTTGTTTGTTGTTTTCCTTTTTTATGCATTCAGCGAGTTCGTAGTCAGTCTCAAGACAGGTCCAAAGCTTCCAGTAAAGCGAGTTCTCCACAGAGTGCAATCTAGTGCTGCCCCTTTCAATTACCAGTACCTCCTCATTTCCTTAAGATCTTCAATAGCTGCTTACGTCTTCTTCCTTGTCTTCTCGTCATTTCTATCGTTCCTTTTATCTTACCTTCAATAACGTGTTTTAGGCAACAGCTCCAGTGCAAGATGTGACTAATCCAGTTAGCCTTTCTTCGTTGTATTTTATGCGGGATACACCTTTCTTCCTTGATTCTGTGTATTACTTCTTGATTTTTTACACTATCGGCCCAGCTGATCTGCTCCATCTCTCTCCAGGACCACATTACAAAACTTTCCAGGTATTTTTGATCTACTTTCCGAAGTGTCCAATTTCAGCATCATAAGAAGTTACGCCCCAAATGTAGCATTTTACTACTTTCTTCCTCAAATTTAAGTCCAATTCGCTGGTGAAAAGAATCTTATTGTTGTTTGAATGCTGCTTTTGCCATGGCAATACTAGATTTAATTTCACGTGTATATCTTGCATCATTTGCTATACGCTGCCCCCAAGAAATGAAACATTCCGCATGCTGCGAGGTGAATTAATTTTGGTACAGAGATCCACAGAAGCAATAAGAAGCAGGGGGCCCGCGAAACAGAAAGTCTGAGAACCATTGTAGTATGGCCCGTCACTGAAGCTGATAATGAGCCAGTAAACTCCATTCCACACTATTCCAAACGCTCTGCAATATACGATAAATTTTAATATTATTCTACGTTTAGGTTCAGATCCATCACGAATTATCTTTCCTGGCCAATATTTGTAGTATTTTTGATCTGCCCGATACGTTCTACATGCTGCACCTATCTTATTCTCGATTTTCTCTTGGTAACAATGTTCGTTGAATAGCACAAATTATGGTGTTACAAGATACTTTGAGAAGCTCTACCTGACAAGTGACCGCCATTATAGAATTCACCGTAGGTTTTTATATAAATTGGTCTCATTAGTTTCATGGATATAACCAAATTCAGTGCGAGTGTTATACAACACCTCCGTGCTAACTGAATCACAGGCTTTCTTGCAGTCTATAAATAGTTTATGTATTGCCCCACTGTACTACCAGGAATTTCATCCGTATGCATGAAGTTAACCTTGAGATAGGAAAGCTGGATAAAATCTTGTATGTTGTTGATAAGATTGATAATATCCGTTGTGCTATACGTATGCAAGGTTTCAGACTTACGCCACCATGTACTGGAGACCTTCACTCTTCTGGGGTATTAGGCAGCGTAGGTCGATATTTGGTTAGTGACGTTTCGGGACATCCTATTGGTCCCATCTTCATGGGTACAGCAGGCCAAGTAGAATGCCTAAAACGTGTCAAATATCTCCCGGAATTCTTCTTGGATTGCTTATCATTAAATATGGAGCTTAATGGGTCATCCCGAAGAGTAGGTGAAAAACTACCAAACTACGCTAACTAACTAACTAACTAACTAACTAACTAACTAACTAACTAACTAACTAACTAACTAACTCCATGGNAACTAACTAACTAACTAACTAACTAACTAACTAACTAACTAACTAACTCCATGGAGCAGAGGCCTTCTTGAGAAGCTAACAGTTTCTCAGCTAGTCGAGAAATTCCCCGCATTTTATGGAACCCGAAGGTTCATTACCGCATTCACAAGAGCCCGCCACCTGTCCCTATCCTGAGCCAGCTCAATCCAGTTCATGCCCCCACATCTCACTTCCCGTATATCCATCTTAATATTATCCTCCCATCTACGCCTGTGTCTCCCAAGTGGTCGCCTTCCCTCGGGTCTCCCCACCAAAATCCGGTATGCACCTCTCTCCTCCCCCATACGTGCCACATGCCCCGCCCATCTCAGTCTTCTCGATTTGATTACCCGAATAATATTTGGTGATGAGTACAGGTCGTTAAGTTCCTCGTTATGTAGTCTTCTCCAATCCCCCGTCGCCTCGTCCCTCTTAGGCCCAAATATCCTCCTCAGCACCCTATTCTCGAACACCCTCAGTCTTTGTTCCTCCCTCAATGTGAGAGACCAAGTTTCACATCCATACAGAACAACAGGTAAAATTATAGTTCTGTATACCCTAATCTTTGTGTTTTTGGATAGTAACCTGGAAGACAAAAGATTCTGCACCGACTGATAGCAAGCATTCCCCGACTTCAATCTGCTCTTAGTTTCTTCATGAATGGAGTTTCGATTCGTTAGGGTTGCTCCCAAGTACTTGAATTCTTCCACCCTTTCAAAGGATATATTATCTATCTTTATGTTGTGATTGTGTCCTGCATTCTGATTTCGAGACATGACCATGTACTTAGTTTTCTCACCATTTACTTCTAGACCAATCACCTTACTAGCAATCACTAAATCTTCTGCGTTTTTCTTTATACTATGTATGCTTCCGCCCAATATATTAACATCATCAGCATAAACCAGAAGCTGTTGTGTACCATTCAATTTCAAGCCCTCCTGGTTTGCCTGAACCCTCCTAATGGCATATTCTCAAGAAAAGTTGAAAAGCAATGGCGACAGAGCATCTCCCTGTTTCAAGCCATTCTTAATAGGAAACGTGTCAGACAGATGTTTGCCTACCCGAACTCTGCTACACATTTCACTTAGACACATTTTTATTAACCTTACTAGCTTCCTGGGGATACCGAACTCAATGAGAATATTATACAAGACCTCCCTCCTAACTGAATCATAGGATTTCTTGAAACCAAACTACGCTATGTAACATTATTATACGTACTACGTTCACTTCATAAAGTGTGTACGCGTTATTGTTTTTGACAAGTTGAGCTAGAATATTATTATCATGTCGTAACCGTTTATCCCGAAATCTTGTTGAAGACGCAAGGCGCGTTTGGCCCTGCGTAAAAGCACCGAAACAAGAAGAGAGGCATAGAAGTAGCAGCACACTACACGGCGTCAAGTCCCGGTGATAGTGAGCTTAATATTTGAGCCATACTACAAACTTATGTGTGTGCTGAGTTGCGTTCAGATTCGAGCTTGGAACTTCAGCGGACAGTGTACAGACAAGAACCTATGGGTGGAGAAGTCTTCGAGGAGCGCAGAGAGTGACATTGTTGTCGAGGGAGAAGTATGCCTACTCCAAACAACGTACCTGCCCATCACTTGCTACTTGCTCCACGACAGTTCATTCGTATTCAGTGAAAGTTGACCTTTTTACATCCTTTGTTGTATATCACAAACTCAGTTAATTGAATTGTCTACAGCAAAATCGTTTAGAGAATTAGGTCACTAATTTTTCTTTACTACCTACTTGACATATATAAAGTAATTAATGTAAAAATGGAATGGATGTGTCTTTACTCGTTTAAACACAAGCACATTTTCCGGAGAAGAAGCAGATATTTCATACTTGTGTAGTTAGCGACGGAGGTAAGCCAGAAGAAACAAATTTAGCCTTAACAAGCAACAGTTTTTAGGCGCGTTCGCAAAATTGCGAAAAGCGACTATTAACTTCGTCATATCCGTCTACCTCTCTGTCCGTCCGTCCGTCCGTCCGTCCGTCCGTCCGTCCGTCCGTCCGTCCACCCTTCTCTCCTCATGGAAAAACTCGGCTCCCGCTGGATGGATTTTAATGACTTTTATATTTGAGGATTGCTCGAAAAGCTGTCGAGAAAATTCTACTGTCATGAGACCCCAACAAGAATAATGGGCGCTTTGCACGAAGACCCGAGCGCATTCATTATAACATCTCGCAGAATCCCTCTTAGAAGGAGAAAGCCTTTAGACAAAATTTGTGGAGGAATTCAAAACACACATTTTACGTTTACTATTTATTTTTTTCATAAATCGCGCCGTTTATGAAATAAGTTTAAGGTGGAAAAATATAGTATAGGCAGACAGGCCCTGTGCAAAGGCTTATTTGTCATTACAATCCGTTTAGCCAAATTGTACATCTAAAGAAAGCCATAAGCAAACGAAAATTCTTATGTTTCAATTCAGCATCGGGCACTTTACAGGAAGATCTACATACGTTTTATTTCTGTCGGAGAAGTAAGTATGCCATAAAAGCACTGTTGGGCAGTACTCAACATTTCTGTGTAGTTTACAGTGACATGTAGCCCAAGATCACGCACAGAACATGTTGTTCTTTTCCAATGCAACAATGGCTACGACAGCGCACCGCAATATTGCGTTATAGTACGCTGTCTATTTTGTTATTTCTTTATTTTTAGTGTGTTATATATTCATTAGCATTCCCATACACCGGAACTGAAAATCAGTTGTTGCATGGACAACTACGGGCATCCTTTTTCTTAAAGTTCTGCAGCAACATCACTTTTAAACAGTACATTTGTCCTTTATAAAAGCTCATTCCTCCTCAGGGACATAAAAAGGACTGAGATCGGCTTTACTCGGGGACAAAGAATTGGCCCCTTCTTCCCAACATGCAAAAGTCGACGGTTACCGAAAAGTCCGTTCAAGAAGAGACATAATTTTGTTTTAGATTTCAAGTCGGTCAAAACTTCGGAAAAGACTATACTGGCCGTACATTCCCACTGATACAGACAAGAATTTATTTCAACGTATTTCACTGGCATATATCTATATACAATTATTTCGACATGTTTCGGCTTATAAAATGGTAGCATTTGGTCAAGAACATAGAACATTGTCCAAGGTAAGGGTAAAATGTAGATTGCAGAGGAAATTACAATATATTTGCATTCAGTGGGAAATCATGTATAGTATATAATATAAAATACACAGAACTCAATAAAAATTATTTGCTTCCGAGCATTATTTTCCAAATAAGTAGTAAGTTCTGTATACAGTGTGGTTTTGTATACGTCGGGCGAACTTTACTCTGTGTCCCACCAGGCCTAACATTCCAACAATTCCACACTCTGCACACAAACAGCGTATTTACATGTTTATGACTGGCTATCATTTAAGTAACGGTTCAAATTCACCACGTACAGCCTGTTTTATTATACACTGAAATTTCCGACTTTTCATTTGGCCAAAATTTAGTAGCGCCGTGCAAATTTGAAGGATCCTTATTTGGAAGAAAGATCGGGCCGGTGAAACACATGGGCTGCAGAGCTTTATGATGTAACCCACTCACATGTTGATATTTCGCGTTTTAATATTTATAAAATTCTACAGTCTTTCTTGCTACTTTTATAGCATAGTAAACCCAACGAATCCTACAAAATTATAAACCAAGGTTACTTCACATCACTGGGCTTTTCAACACTGAAAATTTTAAAGATGAAGAATGGTGACAGAATATGCCATTATATGCTATGTCCCATGGTGCCAAGTTGGATTTTGGACTTGGCCATACTTCCTGTTTTGATTTTGAGAGGCCTGAATCAGATGGAGGCATCAATTAAAATCTTGTCAGTCCCTAAACCGGGGAAGGAATACCCGATTATCATTGTACAGGGGTAGGAGTAGGTAAACACAAACTTTATGGTGGTGCTGGCATTAGGGCTCTGAACCCCGCTGCTACGAATAAAGTCACAATCTGTCCAGGGAACATGGCCCCGGACACGGCAATATCAAAGACATTTGCAGCGAGAATCACACAGCAGAAATGAGGATCTTTAATTTACTGAGATATAATCCGTCATATCTACTGAATATGAGGCCAGTGTAAAGGTACGTCCCATCACATACCTTGACCTCACTTCTTCCACAAGGCCACATCAAGTTCATATTGGCAACTTTTTAGGACAAGGCCAGCAAGTGTGTGACTACTCGCTGGCCTTATGTTTATGAATTTTCTAGGAAGCAATGTGTACATTAAGATCGCTGTCTTGTGTATTGTGACGTGGTGTAGTCTGCTGCAAGTGTACAGGTGCCACAGGGGTACCCGCTAACTCTGTTTTCTACCCTGAGGATGGAGCAGCGTTGCAATTATATCAGAATGAACGGCGTCAAATCTCAGAAGACAGCAAGTTTAATAGTCACCGCTGTGAGAACATCAGATCTCACTATGAAGTGAATGTCTTTTAAATGAGTTTCTAGTTTCTGTGTTTATTCCTTTCGATACATAATCAAAGTCGATTGTTTATGTTTACGTAAATAATGCAACGTAATTACATACACCTCGGTCAATATCCGCAAAGGGCAAATAGGAGGAATAATTTATAAGTCAGAATTAAGGATTTTATTGTGCCATTATCTATTTTACAAGTAAGACCATTCAAGATAACTCCTTCTCGTGGTTACAGTTCTCTCGTGTACTGGTTTCCTCGTGTTTCTGCTCGCCTGGATCATAGCCGATTTTTATGGAACAAGGAGTGACCACATGAAGTCAAAATTTTTGCTTGAGTCTCCTTTGCGTCTGTTGATGTAAATTGTGTTACTGGGTTTAGCCAGTACACATCCATTACTTGTAATACTAACGGCTAAGTTCATCTATATCATGTTCTGTCAGGTTCTCATCTCATTTCAGTTTATATATAAACTTATATATATACTTTAAATATATACACCCAACCCTTGTTTTACACCCTACTTGGGTTCCTGAAAATGTGGGCGTAAATAAAAAAGGCATAAATCAACAAGACAGGCAACGTACGTATAACGTCAAAATAAGGTGAGTTCGCGTAACCATTGTTGCCGTCTAAAAGCAATAAGTATTACGCATTCTGAGTGTGTGTCTGTAGCCTTAGTTATCCAGCATGCAAAGCGCATGCGCCGTATTATATTGTCATCTGTGGCCTGTCTGGCTCTACCATATTTTTCCACATTATCTTATTAACGGCAATATGTATGGAAAAAGTTATTGAACATAAAATGTGTGTTTTAATTTTCTCTACAAGTTTTGTCTGAAACATTTCTCATTCTAAGAAGAAATGAGCGTGATATTATCATAAATGTACCTAGGCATTTATGTAAAGTACTCTTTATTCTTGTCAGATTTAAATGAAACTTGAATTCTCTCGTCAGATATTCGAAAAATAATAAAAAGAAATTCATGAGAACCCATGTAGTGGGAGCCGAGTTGTTTCATGTGGACGGACAGACGGACGGACAGAGAGGCAGACATGACGAAGCTTTCTGCGAACGTGCGTTAGAAATGATATTCCTATCAGAATTAGGGGTTTGTGTAACAGATTGCAGTCAGCCAAAATGCATTAAACCGAAAATGAAATAGCGCAATTTAATAAGTATGTGAACATGTCTGCACTAAAACATTTATCCGTGAGGTGCAGTTAAATGTGTGTACAGAATCACTGCGATAAAATGGAATAATGGAAATATTACAAACACAATGATCTGCACAACAAGACCTTTAAAATTACGCCACTTACTTTACACAAATTGTTTCCAAGTACATAATTACTGGAAATACGAAAAATGTAATCTTGTCTGGAGTCGCTTTACTCACTGCTGAGAAATATGAATCTTATCAAAATTTCTGTTAAATTGAGTGTGAAGTGAAAACAGTCTAACACCGTTTTTTACACATATTAAAATTCAGTATGGACTCACTATTTATTTAAAATAAATAATTTATAAATATATACACTTATTCATCCAATTTATGACCGTCTTCTCATATTGATTGGAGCTTCTTTATATGCTGTCATTACTTTTTTTATTTTATCACAAACCCTTAACAATCTTTCAACATCAGGATGATCTACTGTCTTCAAGTCTGATGTCAGTGGTAGAAATTGAATTAAATATGCGCTTACACCTTCTGATTTTACGAGATGCAAGAAAATACAGTACGTTTTGACGTATACAATACACATGCCCTTCTGTCTAGATAACTCTGGTCATATTGGATAATATTCAGCTGTGTCACGTGCTACATGGCCACTGCCGTCGCCATCATTTCAACAGGAACCACGTGACCTCCTCTTTCTACACTATTCTGCAATTTCAGTTTATATGCAGGTGTCTTATTAACATCCTGGTTAATTAGAGGACTCAGTACACACACATTGCTTCAAGAGACGACAAATCACGTAGAGTTAATGTTGTGTGAGATGTTTTTATCACAGCGGTACACGGTCAGTAATATGATCAGCAGCCGGTACGTGGTTTCGGAATTACGCGGTGGAAATAAAAGTTAGCTCTCTCAAAAGGATACATGGAGTTACGAAACTACACCCAAAAATACTAATACTCTTTACCACAGTTCTGTCCACTGTCACAGACCCCTCGACACTCTATAACAAGCTCCTTCTAATCATCTTGCCTTATGTATAGATTTAAACATTATTTTCAACTTGAGTTTAGTAAATACGGATAGAACTAGTAAGTTTTAAAAACCTTCCTCCAAATTTTTGTTACTTAATATGTTCATCGGGCTTTACTGGAAGTTCAGTGCTATCTATGGCACTTTTACTTCGTGTGCCAAATTCCATTTCGGGCGTTGTCCCAAAATCTGCCTATTTTAGAATGCAAATTTAGAGTTATTGCCCGTCACTTAAGTACGTATGTCAGAAACACACCTCTGTATGTCTACCAACATAAATAATAATTATGAACAACAAAGAAATCTTCTATCCTCTTTTCGAGATTTAGGACTAAACTGACTAAACTCACGTCATATAATCTTTTACACAATATACGCTTATTTCAGTCGTCAAGTCTTGCATTTTCTCGTGGCTTGTTGTTTTCAGGGTGTCTGAAGCTTACTTCCTCATTCTTTCTGCTCCTTCTCAGTATGTCCTCGTACATTACGTATTTCGTTTCACATTTTCCCCCAGCCCTTGCTGCTTTTAGAGAAGATTTTTACAAAGCATAAGGACAGATCCTTTTTTCTCTCTCCTGTTCACAACTGGATCACACTCTACAAATTCGTAATTTTTCTGTCGTCAGATCTCACCACTACATTCGGCGATTGCTTGTGAGTAAATTCTACTGCCTATGTCACAAATATTTTACACGTTCATTGTACACAGATATTAAACACGGCTACTCTGTTAGGCGCTGTTACTGTCAACTTATGTGCAGACCTTACAAATACGGTTGTTCTACACAACTCTACCGCATGTAGCCACAAAAAGTGTTTAGAATTACATCTCCTGTTGTGGATACAACTAACACATTATGGGTCATTAAATTTTACTAACCTTGACGACTTCTAAGAACTTTCTTGCTATACTTAAAGTTACAGGACCGTCATATTGTACCGTCATTCTCCTCAGCAAAGCAACAGGAAGGTAACTCTTGACAGCGGAGATGGCTTAAATCCACAGACGGAGGTTGGATAATGAGATATGATGCACTTTTTTAAAATTGTGTTTATGGCCGAGATGGGGATATTTGCGGCTATTTATGCTGGCAAATTTTGTGTTTGTGTTTGAGGTGGTGACAATTGTGGCGATATTTGCTGGCGAACATGTTTGTGGTTCAGATAGTGACAGTCCTGGCGATTTGTGCTGGCGAAACTTATGTTTGTGTTTCAGGCCTTATTGGTTGTGTCGGTAGAGTCTGCGATGGAATTTGTTTGTTGCTTGCGATGCAGATAGTCCAAGGTTGGTTGTGGCTATACAAATCTTTTAGAAAACAAAACTGACAAGGATGCACGCATTATCTGCTAGTCCTACGGACAAGCTGACGTTATGACCTTACGGTGATTTATCCCAGCTGTTTTTACAAAAAAAAGGGGGGTAGCGTAAGTAAATTCGCCTACGCTACCCCAATTTTAATAATATGAAATGCTACGTATATTATTATTGTTAATATTACGTATTCAAAACGCATCTAAAACTATTTAAATTTCTTAAGATTTGACATGCGCCATTTTTATAAACTTCGTAAATTATCATTCCTGAAGCTGCGTATTTTACACGTTACTTATAATACGTAACACTGCTTCTGTAAGGTTCGAGATCGCTAAGACCAATGCGCCTGTAAGTATTTCCTTTTATATTTTTGTGATGAGCCTGATGATGGCTACAGTCATTAGCCGAAACATGTAGCTGATTTTATCCGTAAAATGAAGTTGGCTTTCTTGCGATGTTACGACAGTGACCTGAAGGCGAAGCGATATTATTTTGGTGCGGTGTCTTGAATTTAAAGGAAGTGTCATGCACTGGCTAAATCTGAGTCAGGAACACTGTAATGCCACACGGGGATAGGCTCCAAATTGAGTACAGACGAAATGTTCAGGAAATACAATTAATGATTTAAGTCTTCTAGCAAGTTTTATCGTGCCATTCGTCAAAGGTTGCTGACAGTTTAAAGTGTCGCAGTGCTTCAATATTCAGGGTTCAGCAATCCGAGAAGAACCTGAAGACGAGGGCAACATGATCCCACTAAAGGCCGGTACTGTTTATCAATCGCCAAGGTGTAATATTCCAAAAGACTTCGATCTTTGTCATCGCTATAAGAACCTTAAAGCTTGCAAATAACACGAACTCCACGGAGCTGAGATCCTATTGGGAAGCTCAATTAGACAATTAGTCAAGAAATTCTCCCCTGCTGGGGTACCCTCATTTTAATTTCTCTAACCACGAGAGCCATTAGCGTTTCGTATCCTGTGGCACGTGACTCCACCCATCATCGACCCTCTCTACTTCTGTAAAATCTACTCTATCATCCCTCTTCCATCTGCGCCTAAGTAATTTCTCAAATAGGTTCGTTCTCTCAGTCTCTCCGACCAAAAACTTGAAAATTTTTCACATATTTCCCACACGTGCCACTTACCGACCATCTCATACTGTTTGAAGTGACCTCCGTAATATTATTTGGTACATTACAAATTACGAGCTTTCTCATATGAAACTGCTTTTAATTTCTTCCCCTTCCATTGAAATATTTTACTTTGCACTCTGATTTTAATCTGAATTTATGTTTTTCCTTAACATGACAGATCAAATATCATACCTGTTCAAAACAACATGTGTACAGTTAAGAGTTCTGTAGTATGGGTTATTATTTAGTACTTTTTAAACAGGAGAATGCAAGACAAAAATTCTGTGCTAAAAGGTAGCAGCATCCCCTTAACTTAATCTGCTCTTAATTTTTTCAGTCTACAGATTGTTCCAATGTATTTGAATTTTGTTACATTTCGAAGGATTTTTGCCTACCTATATATGAACTGTTGGAGAGCAAAGTTGTGTAAGTCAGTTTTTCAGGAAAAGTTATATGAGTTCTTATACGTCATCACAACACTGAGTTCTATGAACAGTTATTAATCTACCGCTCATAGAACGGCTTGTACGAAGAGAATTCAATAATAGCCGCATTGCGTTTGGCGACAAAGTGGTGCATATTCTCCAAATGAAAGAAACGTTACTTGCACTGCTTTGCCTTTCAGGGGCCAATATTATGATTTTGTCCTACATTCTGTTGACGGGGTATGAACCTACACTGCCACCACAGCTCTGAGTTTACACAATATTTTCTGCAAGTTTATGTCTAGATCAACGCTCTTACTAGCATCAAATAATATATTTGTCTAAGATGTGTACATTCAAATTAATACACATTCGTTACCGAGTCTTATCCTACGAGTTAGGCCTTTTAGTTAACGTAACAACCCGCACAACACAAATTCTTCTTGCCAGTTCTTTGACAGCTCTTTGTCTCCGTTTACAGTACCCGTAACAGGCAGGTAGGCTTAATGGCAGGATTCACTGCCAGAAATACGGACGTTTGTGTTTTCTCTCGTTCTCGTTTATAACTACGTAATTTTAACGCGGTTCTGTGCAAACTAATTGGGCTGTCGTCAGAGGATCTGCATAATAAAATGAGTGGGCTACACTCAAGGTCTACAAGTGTTTTCAATTTTTCTTTTACTTTTAAGTTACAAATATAGGGTTAGAAAACTGAGACACACGGCTGATTAAAACATATAATTCAGTCTAAATTTGGGTCAATGTTTGTAAAAAATGTCACAATTTTCTACGTGACAGAAGAAGAAAAGAACCACCAATCCCTGATGAACAGCAACAAAAGTAAGAGCTAAGAGTGTCTACAGTAAGAAATGTCAGTGCTGAACAGAATGGCAGCGAAGAAAGAGAAGTTATCCTCCAAGACCTTGGCACTCGAGAAAAAATGAACGCATGATGACTTGAATAAAGTTGTAACGCGCAGGATGTTCTTATGGAAAAGTAAATTTGGCGTCACAAAGTCTTCTGTGTGCGATTAATTAATAAACCGGAAGGTTTAAAGTAATGTTCCAGGGATACTGAAAAGTATTGATTTCAAATTTAACAAGTACTTCAGATGCAACGACAGCGTTCTTCAACATCCTTTTCTAGTCATTTACAGTCTCTTCAAGTCATTCGACACTGTATAGCCTGGGCTACTAACGGAGTCTTTGAATAGGCTAAAACTGACTACAGGTCACGAACAATTTCAAAGCTCGAACAATAGAAACACACAAGAGGCAGAAGGCGAAATTAGGAAAGAATGAGTTCAGGAAAAGTTTTTATTATTCAGCCAGACAAAATTTATGTCTGCGATCCCGTTGCTTTTCCGAAACACTAAACATAAATGTGTAACGTACAGTGTAAAACATGTTTGTTTTTGCTTCGAGTGAAAAATAAAAATTACACGCGTTTGGAAACAAATACATACGTAAAATGTGAAGTGGACCAAGGGTGCACCCAAAGGGTGGGGGCCTGCAGGGCTACAGCCCTCAAAACCACCGAAAACCGAAATTTAAAAAACACAGATTTTGTAGATATTATGATATCAAAAGTTTTACGTGATTTCCCATTCAGCTGATCTCAGCACTGAAATCGGCTGATGACGTGTACATTAAAATTTTTGAAAATAAATTAATGAATTTAAAATCAAGCAGGAAGATAGGACACTGACTGAGTCATGGAACATGTAGTTATATTTGTATGTATATAAATGCAGTTGCAGGCAGTGTTATGTTTTATTTACAAATGATTTTATACTATAATTTTTTAAATCAAACATAAATTACAGCCTATATTTTACCTCAGGGTCAGCACCCCCCCCCCCCCGCCGAAATTCTGGGTGCGCAGCTGAAGTGGACAAAGCCGGTTGGTACCAACTAGGTTCTTCATGACGCACAAAAAGTTCCTTACTGCTGGTAGCGCAATGAGTTGAAATAGATGGTCTGTACAAGGAAAAAGAAAGGCCTTAATGTAGCAGTACGAAAAGCAGAGAAGAAAATGGCAATATACTGTTAATGTGGAGCCTGACAAAAGAGAAGGTTGAAGAAACAGGCTCAGGATCGTGGCCTTAGGGGAAATTTTATTGTTAAACGTCGGAGACTTCGCGGTGTCCCCTTTATCCTGTCCGTCAGTACGGCAGATATATCGGGATGCCTCGGAGGATGCATACGTTCTATTTGATAAAGCTGCCGTGTTGAGAGGTACAGGATTAAAGGGACACCTGTACTGCTGCTAGAAGGGCAATACCAAAGTGTCGAGCAATGGTCAATTTAGTCACGGATAAATCCTCTTCAGTCGCAGTTCAGCATCAATCATGAGGCGCAAGGATGGTAAGTTGAACAGCCTGTCACAACAAACAGCTTATTGCGACAGTATTGGCATAGCAGAATGACCGCGAAACTATAAACAAACCGTCTTAATCTAGTAAACTCTGCGGCGTCGTAAGACACTTAAACAGCCCTCGTGCATTCCCTTGTTTGGTTTTTCACTGCAAAAGACAAATATTTTATTTGTAGATGTACGACACAGGCTTTTGATCGGCAGACATTATTGTCAGAATGTTACGAATCGTACATTCTTTTCGCATGCAGTGTCCACATCTTCATATTCTTCTAACCGCAAAAAATAATAAAGAAACTCCTTGTGTAATGAACTTCTGATTTGAGTGCCCTAATGACATATGTTGTAAAAGTGTATCAATAAAGTTGACATAGAAGCTAACTAACACCAAACCAGGCTTATGCAAGGAAACACTGTTAGTTGTATGAAATATTCAGCCTCCGTAATAGACTGTGATATCAGCTTAAGATCTCAAACAGGTTTGTAGCTTTGGAAAACTTAAATGTTAGTGAGGACATAAATAGGGCTTGGGAAAACATTAAAGAGAATATTAAATCTCAGCTCAAGAGAGTCTAGGTCTGCATGAACGGAAGCAGCATAAAGCATGGTTTGATGCAGAATGTGCAGAATTTTTAGAAAAAAGGAAGCAGGCTAAAATTCAGTGGTTACAGGATCCAAACCAAAATAATTGAGATAATCTGCACAATGTAAGACGTGAAGCTAGTAGACATTTCAGGAACAAAGGAAGGAATATCTGAAAACTAAATTAATGAACTTGAAACAAACAGTAAGAACAAGAATATAAGAGACTTGTATAGGGATATCAATGAGTTTAAGAGGGGGTACCAGCCTAGAACTAATGTAGTAAAGGATGAGAAGGGTGACCTGGTTGCAGACGCGCACAGTATTTTGGCTAGGTGGAGGAATCATTTCTCCCAGCTGTTGCATATACACAGGGTTAATGATGTTAGGCAGACTGAAGTACATGCGGCAGAGCCACTAGTGCCTTTGAGGTTGAGACGGCTATTGAAAAGCTAAAAAGTCACAAATCGCCGGGTATTGATCAGATTCCAGCAGAGTTGATTAAAGCGAGGGGTTGGATAATTCGGTCTGAGATCCATAAACTTATTATTTCTATCTGGAATAAGGAGGAATTGCCTGAGGAATGGAAGGAGTCAGTCATTGTGCCTATTTATAAGAAGGGTGATAAAACAGATTGTAGTAACTCTCGAGGCATATCACTTTTGTCAACTACGTGCAAAATTCTACCCAACATTCTTTTGTCAAGGTTAACTCCATATACAGAGGAAATTATTGCGGATCATCAGTGTGGATTTCGACGTAACAGGTCAACTACTGATCATATATTCAGCATTCGTCAAATACTTGAGAGAAAATGGGAATACAATGAGGCAGTGCGTCAGCTATTTACAGACTTCAAGAAAGCCTATGATTCAGTTAGGAAGGAGGTCTTGTATAATATTCTCATTGAGTTTGGTATCCCCATGAAACTAGTAAGGTTAATAAAAATGTGTCTAAGTGAAATGTGTAGCAGAGTTTGGGTAGGCAAACATCTGTCTGACACGTTTCCTATTAAGAATGGCTTGAGACAGGGAGATGCTCTGTCGCCATTGCTTTTCAACTTTTCTTTAGAATATGCCATTAGGAGGGTTCAGGCAAACCAGGAGGGCTTGAAATTGAATGGTACACATCAGCTTCTGGTTTATGCTGATGATGTTAATATATTGGGCGGAAGCATACATAGTATAAAGAAAAACGCGGAAGATTTAGTGATTGCTAGTAAGGTGATTGGTCTAGAAGTAAATGGTGAGAAAACTAAGTACATGGTCATGTCTCGAAATCAGAATGCAGGACACAATCACAACATAAAGATAGATAATAAATCCTTTGAAAGGGTGGAAGAATTCAAATACTTGGGAGCAACCCTAACGAATCGAAACTCCATTCATGAAGAAATTAAGAGCAGAGTGAAGTCGGGGAATGCCTGCCATCATTCGGTGCAAAATCTTTTGTCTTCCAGGTTGCTATCCAAAAACACAAAGATTAGGGTATACAGAAGTATAATTTTACCTGTTGTTTTGTATGGGTGTGAAACTTGGTCTCTCACACTGAGGGAGGAACAAAGACTGAGGGTGTTCGAGAATAGGGTGCTGAGGAGGATATTTGGGCCTAAGAGGGATGAGGTGACAGGGGATTGGAGAAGACTACATAACATCACCAAATATTATTCGGGTAATCAAATCGAGAAGAATGAGATGGGCAGGGCATGTAGCACGTATGGGGGAGAAGAGAGGTGCATACAGGATTTTGGTGGGGGGAGACCTGAGGGAAGGCGACCACTTTGGAGACCCAGGCGTAGATGGGAGGATAATATTAAAATGGATCTTCAAGAAGTGGGATGGGTGGGCATGAACTGGATTGAGCTGGCTCAGGATAGGGACAGGTGGCGGGCTCTTGTGAATGCGGTAATTAACCTCCGGGTTCCACAAAATGCGGGGAATTTCTTGACTAGCTGAGAAAATGTTAGCTTCTCGAGAAGGCCTCTGCTCCACGGAGTTAGTTAGTTAGTTAGTCAGTCAGTTAGTTAGTTAGTTAGTTAGTTAGTTAGTTAGTTAGTTAATAGACTGTGAAGTTATTTTTTATTTTCGAAGAAACACGGCATTTTTTCTCAAAACAACCTTCGGTTTCCTGTCACGCTGTCACATTCAATGAAAACAGAAAACACATATGGCCAAACATGCAAAAATTTTATACTTAAGATATCAGGACTAAAATTAGTCTAAAATATGTACGTGCGACTTCAGTACTCTCAGCATTAAGGACAGATGCATTAATTATACATGTACGTGTCACAAAAAAAACCTGTTCTTTAAATGTCCGTCTATCCATACATGGCCCTACAGCCCCTTCTGGGCCCTGGCTTCCATCAAAAGACACTTCCGTTTTTCTCTATCCCCATCTCGTGCCCTCCATCCTCTTATGCCTAGGACGTGTAATGCACCCCTCTAGACGACGTCCTTCCATCTTGTTCCTGGTTTCCCTACTGACCTTGTGTAGTCCTTTCACCTCCCATCCTAATGTGATCCAGCCATCCTGATCTTATAATTTTAACATCATTCACGACGTTTAGACCTTTGTAAAGACTATAAACGTCGCTATTCCACATATAGCCCCAGCGCCCTTTCTCTTTTATTAGACCTATATAGTTCTCAATATTTTGCTTTCAAATGCAAGTAGCATATGTTCTGTCATTTGTGTTAGGGTCCAGGTTACACTTCCATAACACAATACTGGCCTGATAAATATTTCATATAGTATTCTTTAAATGTCTGTTGCTTAGAATTGGCACATGGTAAAGCTGTCCCTTTCCACATTACGAAGGCACACAGGGAGAACAGATGCAGAGTTTCACCACTTTTAACGGCACTAGATTAACCCTTTAAAGACGAAGCGTGTCTGTTTTATGTAAGGACTCAGAGCGTACCGCGCTGTAAACACTCTCCACTTCGGTTATAAAAACCAATCTCTTAATGTTTTATAAGGCAAAAGTTGCTGTTTGTTCTGAGATCCGTACAAAACACATAAACGCAATGTGGGCACAACGTAGAATTTTTTAATGTTAAAGCTGGCGGTATGTAAAGTTACCGCTAGGCTTTAAAAGGTTAAGGTGAATGCTTAGCTTTACACCGAGGCCGCTTTATCCCCGGGTACAGAAACCGTTGAATAAAGAGCTGAGTGGGCCCCAGTCTCGGTCTGGAAGTTTGGAAGAAAAGAAAAATATCTTGTCCCTCCAGAGAATCGAATCCTAGATTGCCCAGCTCGAACCCTACCTACTGCACCCACTTCGTTATCCCAAACTTTTGCCCATTGCTATCTACTTACAAATTTTTCCCCTTTGTGACACGAAAAGTGATAAATTAAGCCATGTTTGTGATACTGACACTTTCTAAAAATGCAATTTTTGGCAACAACGTTTTTGAAAACTTTCTAATTTTCTACTTAAATTGTAGACATTACCGTCCTTACATCACGTTCTTTTAATACTACATCTTTCTGAGAAATGCCTTTATACGTGGTACTTTCAAAGTCCTTGGGTCTATTGTCCCTTTATTCCTTCCTCGAGTCCAATCCGTTGCGTACCGCACTTCACTTCTAACAACACACCTGTCAAATTTGCAGGAGCCCCTCACCGTCCTTCAAAGTGTACGACAGCCACGTTTACACAATCCGCAGCATTAATTTATTCTGCCTTCCCCTGCCTTTTTTACTGTTGATTCTTAATGTTTTAACCTGCAAGTAGGAGGACTCATTCACCGAGTTCTCTCTCGGATCCTCGTCTTTGACGCCTCACATTAAAACCAATTTTGTGTTTTCTTCACGAAAACCTTTTGTTTTGCTAGTTGTGGGCGGACTTATTCCTGCACCTTGTATATAGAATTTTAATTTATTTCCACCACATACTCTTCCGCTCCATTTATATTTCCTTCGATATTTCCACATTGTTTGCGGTACTTTAAAGCAGAACTTTTATTTCCACACGAAAACCTCTTCCTCTGTCTTCTTTTATTCAGGGCATTCTCTTATCAGTTTCATTATGTCTTTATCTCTTATTAAACCTTTTATTTTTAGAAAAGCAGTTGGGAAGGATTTAGCACGTGCACACTTAGGTTTCACTCTGAAACGAGCATCATAATGCTCGGGTCTTGTAGCTGCGTGCTAAGCTGCATTCAGAGGCCATAGAACAAACAGGCCTATCAAGACAGTACTGCAGTTTGTGTTGTTGTCTTTCATCCAGGCCACAAAAGAATCCTTCACAGAAGCGTTGCTAGGTTCTACAGACCCCAAGGTTTTATGGGTGACAAGGCCATCTAGTGACCAGTACCTGGGACGCACCAATCCCTGAGGCGAGGTTTTTCTGGTGACTAAAACGGTGTTGCCCAATATTTGTTGGTCCTCAGTATGGAATTTGCTTCACTTCACTGTTACGGCCCCTACAATTTTGAGGTGGGTCTTATGTTTTTGGAATATCTGTGGACTGCTGACCAGTATTAATTCAGACCACGGTAATGAGAGTTCTTTAATTGTCTCTGTTGTGAAATCTGTCACTGTGGCAAAGAGGGGTGTCCCAAAATCCAGAAAGTGCTTTTGCAAGTGATAAGCAACTTCCGCAGTGCGTTGTGTGTTTAAGGGGGCCGTATGTGTTGCGTCACCGGATGTTCCTGGTACTGCAATATAAATTCTAACATATCCTTCTGATGAATTTAGGAAATTTAATAAGTGCATCTGATTACTCCCAAGTTGACGGACAGTGACACGTTTGGTAATGACACCAGGATCAGTCTGTCACTTCCGCAGTTTTTACTTATGTCTTCCGGATCTGTCTGTCTGCTGTCCTACGATATATCATGGAATGCTTGCACAGTTCTGTCTGAATTTTTGTGGGCATTATTTTGACCCTTATGTCAGTTGCGTAATGAGCGTAGTTTTGTTGTCATGACGTATTAGTCATTTTTCGTAACTACTCACCCCTCACTCCTAACAAGTCATTCCATTAAATTAATAATATAAGAGTCTGTCAAGGCCTTTACGCTCCAGTCTGCGTTATATCTAAAACTGGAATTCTGTCTCGAAATCCGCAGACCACAAAAACGTGACTTCATTTATCACAATTTGTTAACATTTTTCGCCACTTCCGAAATTTTAGACATATTTATAAAGAGAAAGTCGGAGTGTCGTTCCTGGCCGACCCAATGATCTTTAACCCTTTAAAGACGAAGCGTATCTGTTTTATATAAGGACTCAGTGCGTACTGCGCTGTAAACACTGTGCACTTCGGTTATAAAAACCAATCTCTTAATGTTTTATAAGGCAAAAGTTGCTGTTTATTCTGAGATCCGTACAAAACACATAAACGCAATGTGGGCACCACGTAGAATTTTTTAATGTTAAACCTGGTCGTATGTAAAATTACCGCTAGGCTTTAAAAGGTTAAAGATGAAAATGACATGGGCTCAGACGACATATAAAAAGCTGACAAAAAGAACCCTTGGACTGACAAGAGATCACAGGTACTGATGATAAATGAAGGTGAAAACAACACAGGTGCGCGCACACATGAACACACGTGCGTTCGAAACTTCACCATGCTGTGTAACCCTCCTGTCTCCTAGTCATATCAGTTCAAGAAGATGAAATTAAATACAGCTTGTAAAATACAACTGTTAAAAATATACATTACATTTCCTTTTAAAATTGAAAAGTTATATTTCGTACAAACAGAAAGGGGAATTACAAGGAGAACACACTGAGTCTCCAGCAATGGAAGATCTAAAAATGAAGAACTAGGATGGCGGGCATTGACCTTAGGCTGCAATGTGATCAGCGAGTGTGAAATGTTCGCACATGATTAAGGGTAATGTGTACTAACAGCACCACCAACAATCTATCCATCTATTGAGTGGCAGCTTGCCAATGTATTTATTATACACAAAACATATAGATATGTCTTATTCAAACGCAGTTTAAACGTCAACAGCAACATAACCTCATATGTTAGGTGCGCAGCTAGCCAAGAACTATAACCTGGAAGTAGGAAAGAAGTAGTAGAAACCTACTTACCACCTCAGCAGATGTCTTCTGTGTTGCACAACAACAAAAATAAACAAGTCACACACACTTAACACCATCATTCAGCTGGTAATAACACCAACGCTAACCCAGTATCACACGAATCTTACGGCCAGAAAAATCGATTAATTACATCTCGCAATCAACCGGTTCACAAATCCGACTGTCTTTTATGTTGCTCATGTCATGAAGCTGACAATTTAGTGAAATGGTCGGAAGAAGAGGCCAGAATACGGCATGGCCAGAAATTTGGCCAGTTCGTGAAACAGACACGTTACAGACGGGGTGTAACATATAAACATATAACAGGTTTGTATAATACTTGCGGTTCTTCCGCATGAAACAAGAAACCTTAGATTATTTTAATTACAAACTCCGTGGAAAAGAACAGAGTTTGTAGATAATTTCTACAGATTGCAAATACCTAGTCTGTAGCGATTTAACTGAGAATTAAATGCTGTATCACAATTGTACCATTATACGCATTTATTGTATGTCATACGCCTTATGCGAAGGTATTAATGCATCTGTGGCACATTCTACACGTTAACACCACAAACACCAAATGTTCTTTAACACATAACAGTCAGATTTATCGTCGTAGCCCAGTACTAATTTTTTCTGACACAGTAGTGCCATAAAGTATAAAATAAAAAAGAAATGTTATACCAAATCTTGGCATACTAATAATTAAGCAAATGCCCATCAATAACTTCGCGGTTACATTGACATAGACTCGATGCGGTGCTTAGCATTGTGCATAGTTTTAAACAAAATCACTATTGGAACTCAGCATAGAAAAACTGAAACTGGGTAAGTGAATTATATGTATAAACATTTTAAATAATATTGAGCCAAATTTTCCACTCCGTTAAAATTTAAATGCATTTAAATTTAGCTTCTCTAAAGTATATAAAATCAAATTATTACATACATGCTGTATATAGACACATACATATAAATAATTTCAAGCGTTGTTTTATATCAGTGCAATTCTTTGACTATTTTTAAACAGAAGAGGGCAGTTTGAGGGTGTCTGAGGTCAACGTGCTGAAGGGAATATCCTTAAGCCTTGCTAAAGAAATATAAATGGACAGTATGGTAAAAGCCAGTGCACAATTAGAAGCCACACAATCCTTACTTAAGTTAATATAGTTAAGAGGCTAGAATAAAGAGCGAAAGAAGTAGCTCAGAATAGGATCCAGTGGCTCAGGATAGGGACTAGGAGCTCAGAATAGTATCCATTGTCTCATAATTGGATCCAATAGCTCACCATAGGGATTACCAGCTCAGAAAGAGGTTCCCTGGCTCAGAATAGGGACTGGTAGCTCAGAATAGAGTCTTGTGACTCAATATAGGGACTGGTAGCTCAGGATAGAGTCTTGTGACTCAATATAGGGACTGGTAGCTCAGAATAGAGTCTTGTGACTCAATATACGGACTGGTAGCTCGTAGCTCAGCATAGGACCAAGGGGCTCAGTCAGGACGAGGTTCAGTGAATGGTTTTCACGAACACAGTACTGAACTTTTTATCGGTAAGAAAGAAAATTTCTAGGCCAATTTAATAACTACCAGCTGATGCACCAGTGATGATGTAATGATTACACGCACAGTATCACACTTGAGAAAAGAAATTTGAGTGTAAGCCAGCTCAAGCTCAAATATTCTGACACTGGTGGGGAGACGTGTTTCTACATTACAGATATATTCAGGGTTTTGCTTGTAGCAGCACCTCGTTAGACAGAACGAGTGATCGTGTAAGTACAAAATTTTTGCTTCATATTAAATAACGCTATTTTTTCTCCTTTTCAGACTGAAGACTTGCGGGCCATTTGTCGACATCTTGGCGTTACGTAGAATGGTAGAAACTGAACTGGGCCTAAAGGATCATCCGAGTAAGGAATTTTATACCTGGTGTTAACAAGGGACCCAGCTAGATTTTCACACATCCGTTTGCTCCTCCAGTTAGCTATATGCGGAACATACCAGTTGGACAACTTAATTTCATCATCTGCCTGTGATATTAGCTCCGTAATAAACTCTATGCCGTTCAGTTCTAATGCAGTTCATCCCGTCATGTCGTGAAATTTCAATATTACTACATGTATTACCATCGAACGTAACAGCTCTTTATTTCTTGTATCACTAAAGCTACCTGTTTCGGCCCTTCTCACCCACCCTCATCAGTTATATAAACACGTATCTACAACATAACTGCGTGTGAAAGCTGAATATTATTAATTTGCGAGCTCACAAATTTTATAGTATTTTTTCAACTTTGTGTAACATTAAATTTTGAATGTTTATTTTCTCATATATTTCATAAGTTAAGATGTTTCTCTAAAACTGGTTGCTTTTCTAAAAAAGCTTCGTTCTTTCGGTTAAAATACTCAGCGCTCCTGGTGTGCGTACCTTCAGGCGAAACGTGGTTACTCTTTAAATATAAATTTGTTTAATGGGCCTGTAATGATTAAAGATTCAAAAATGAAGGCATTAAGGATTAAATTTTGAGATGAGTATGGAGCATTGATGAAATGATACCGACAGCGTAAACTACACTGAAGACGAAAATTGATCATTAAACTACAGTTTGTATCGTTTCAGTTCGTACCTCACAGAGAACACAATGTGCTTCGATTTGAAATTTAAGCTGGTCGATATTATACAGAGACAATGGATGTTTATCGTAAGAACTGCGGGGAACAGTCAAAGGCACTGTGTGGGCAAAATATAAAGACTTTTATTGTGAAACCTGAAACAAACAAGATGCAAAACCACTGCAACGAATTCGGCATTCTGAGGATTACACGTACAGATGTTCTTGGTGCATACTTTGCTTTCAAAACATCATGATAATTGAAACGTTCATGCTGAAAAGGGTTTTTCTCTATTCTCGGCAAAATCTTCTCAGTCTCTCTTCCCACTTAAAACTGGCTAGCTAAGGCGCACTGCCACTTCTAATTTACAGGGACGTTGAGATTTGCGCTCTGCTGGGATATCACGTCAGCAGAGCGCAGATCTCATCAACGTGGCGGCAAGTCTGCAATTAAAGGTACGTGGACGTTCATGCCACCTAGCGAACGCATGTGGAACTGCGTATTACTTGCGTAAATCGAGTCGATTGTGCAAGTTCGATACAAATGGAAGTTGACGTCGAGAGGTCGGTTTGAAAGCATGCGTGGTGCTTCCTAGGCGCTGGGAATCTGGAACGATGCAGACCATAGTGGTAGACTCACGAGATTACCTTTGACCTTGACAGTTTTCGCTGGCGTAGTAGGAACGTCAGCTCTTTATGACCATTAACCAATTACTTTTTTCTGGGGAGGGGGCATCACACTTCAAAGCATGTGGTTGGTTGGATTAAGTATATGTGGTATTAGTGGTTTTGTGATTTATCTTTGGTTCTGTAACTTGACCTGTGATACTCTTGTATTGGCAACCCTCACATGACATGACCTGAAATGTATTTTTCACAAGTATTGAAAAGTAAGAAACACATGCTCTTATATTACATTTACATTATCGTTCTAAAGCAAAAACTTTGCTATGAATAACAGATAATAAATAACAATATGCTCTAGTCCAAAATTACCCCTGTAGTTATTATTTGTCTTGGATATAATTTTTTATAAATCTTTATTCTTCAGGGCCTCCAAATAGTGTTACTTGTTATTAAACACTTCATATTCTACTGAAAATGGTAATGTAAATAATATTTTTCTTAAAATAATGAAATCCTAAATATTGTGAACAACTCTCTACAACATTTGCTCCGGTAAATACGACAGTAATTTTGTGCTTGAAGTGTTAATGCTTTTCATTTTAATACTACATGGGCTTCATATTGTTCTTAAGAGCGTTTGACTTGAGTGTGAAATGAACATTCATGACAGTTGCTGTGAATTATACCTTACTCTTATTTCAGTCGGTGATGTCAACGATGGAAAAATAAATGGTAGCTCCAAAGACATTGAACTCAAAGGTAAGGACGAGTGTGGAAGACTTTAAATGAATGGAAAAACATTTCCTATCATTGATGTTGTTCCGCTTAGCACTTAGTAAAAATGTTATCATAATCACATCATTTGTTTTGTATATGACTTTATCATGTTGCACTTTTGATTTTATTGCTACTTTTAATATTAATAGTACCAACTAGCGTATTCTGTAATTTGTTCATGAATTACTTCCTTTTTGGCATGTTTTCAACTAAAAGGTGGAAAAGTGCACCTGTTAGTTTCTCCATGTTTGTCTCTGTGTAAGAGCCTGAGAACCACCAGCAGAATTTCCATGAGGTGTGACATTTGAGAATTTTACTGAAATTTTCTGGTACATTCCAATGTTTGTTACAGTTGCAAAACAGTAGTGGGAACCCAAGTGAAAACTTCCATCAATTTCTGTGTGCAGCTTGATCTTAATTTGCTGAATATTTATCACAGCAGTTGATGTTTCAAACATATGTTGCATAGAAAAGTAAATCACATTTTATGCCCAGTTAATTTTTTTGTAACACTTATAATTCTTGATAAAATTAAAAACAGTAATTCTTATGCTGTCATCTCATAATTCAGGAAATACAGAGATAATAATTGAAGCAGCATGTCAGATTAGATAGCCTAAGTGTATGTCCTGTAGCGCGTGAATATAAAATTTATAGGATGAAGTGTAGAAGTTTAATTCCTATTTTGTTTGTGATATAACTTATTTATATTAACAAAGCAAAGTACCATTTTTCCTTATGCTATTGCCAGCCTGAACTATGCATATGCTGTTGGATCATGTGGCCATAAATATATTATTGTTTATATTTGCAGTGTATGTACCAACAACCAGAAAGAGTGACGCTGAGAAAGCTAGCAACGTTGAGAAAGTTGGTTTTGAAAAAGCAATTGAACTTACAGGCAAGTTATTATATTAATCTGCAAGAATATATTTTTAAAACTCTTTCATATATATGGAAAATAAAAATTAATGTTTGTAGTAATGTGTAATGTTAAAGGTCTATAACAGACCCTTCAGTGAGAGCAGGATTCATATATACTGCCAGCCAGATAGTCCATGCTGCACCTGCAAATGGGTCTGAAAGACACATACGGTTCCCATGTCTGTAACAGGACTTACATACTGAGTTTCATGTGCAAAAGCACCTCCACACACACATGCAAACGCAAACACACACACACACACACACACACACACACACAAACATATGCAACGTAGTCTGTGGGAAAAACCAGCACTGCTGAAATGCACATCTTTGGAGTATGATCTATTGAATGTTTCAGGGTATGGAAAATTCCACTACTTTCTTCTGGCTACATGTGGTTTTGTAAGTACTAGTGAAGAGATGGATGTAATCTCCATGTCGTTCATCCTTCCCTCAGCAGAATGTGACTTGAATCTCAACACCCATACAAAGGGCTGGCTCAACTGCATAATTTTTATTGGTAAGAGACATGTCAATAGGGTTCTGCACCATTACAGTATGGACAGTAATACTGCCATGAAATAATTTAGGCTGTGTTGAAATTAAAACAGCATTTGGTACTGCACATAACATATTGCCAAAAACTGCACCCTAACAGATAAGCAATTAAGGTTCCAGAATAACAAACTGATTGATGTATAGGACAGTGATAGTTGCGAGATTTGAGGCTCTTGCAGTGGGGTTGATAAAGATTCAAATTGTATGGTGTATGATGCCATGTCAATCAGTAAACAGTTACTGACATTTCAGAGGAGCTTGCTGCCTCCATCTGCGTAGTCTAAGCCATCGAATAAGACTGTAAAGATGGAGGCAAAAAGCTCTTCCAAAATAATGGAAACTACTTACCAGCAACCATGACATAACATCCCACAAAATTTGTAGCTTCACATTGATCTCTATCTTTACATTTCATCTGAGGTACACATATGTTGTTTGGTCTTATGGATTATTACAGGACAATGCAAAGAGTTTCTTTTCACATACAGAGACATGAAACCAAGTATTACTACAGATATGGATAAATTTTAGGCATTTACATCATGAATTCCTTAAATGGAACTACAAGCAGTTATTATTTTTAAAGATACATTGTGAAACTGACTTCGAAGTTACTGTTAACTGCAGTATAGAAATAACGAGTCAATGATTGTAAATACTGTTGTGTGTTTAAGGTATGATGGCTGGTGCATATGCGTGGGGCTCTGTGGCAGATTCCATGGGCCGCAAGAAAGTGTTAATTGCCATCTCAGTAATGAATGCTGTCTGCATAGTTGCCTCAAGCTTCTGTCAGACGTACGAAATGTTCATGCTCTTCAGGTTTCTCAATGGAGCTGCGTAAGTATGACAGCATCAAGCTGGTATGTGTTTGAACTGCTCTGCATGTATTAATAAGTGTTAAATATTTGAACTAGCAACATATAATTCTTAACAGTTTCTGTATGAACAAAATATTGTAGTCCTGTTTTAGCATATGAAATGTAAGTAGCACCCAATATGTATAGTTGGCTACTGTACAGGCATTGTATATGCAATACATGATACAAGAATAAAAGGAAACAGATTTCTTGTGAATATTGTGCTTTTGGCCACTGTCTGATATGTGTAATAGACATAACGAGATATTTCACATCCCCCAAAACTGAGCTGTTCTTTGTTTGTACCCTCATTAAGAACTGCATACACAAAATGATTAGAAATGTGGAATAATATTTCTTTGTATGCATATATATAATATATTGTCAGTAATAAGTTTTTCTGGGCAAAGTTACGTGACATGGAACAAGTTTTCATTTTGTTGGTTTAGCACATTTTGTTTTAGCCTTCCTTTCTGTTTGTTGTGTTAGGTTTGTGCCATACTTGGTGTTTTAGTACCATACAGAAATATGAGACAATAATTACCTTGAATTACTATGATGCACTCCACATCATGCATATTTCTTACTTTGGATATTTAGTGGTACTTTCTTGTTACTGCCATCTTCCAGTCTCTTGCGTAACTTTGACAGGTACACTAAATATTCAGTTTGTAATCCATCACTGTTATATTTAAGACCAACAACATATTAAATACACACATCACCCAGTTATGAAGGTGTGACAATTGCCATCTGTTTTCATAATGGCCATGTGATCGAATGTCTGAACAGAAACAGTGAAGCTAATGAAGACATAAACACATTTTATGTGTATCTGGATAATAAATGACTAAATATTTATTGGAACAAAAAAATGTTTTCTTAAATATTTTAGAGAAAAATTAATCACATATTTTATACTGTCTATATTTCACTGCAGTCTTAACCTTTCAGTATAATAAAATATTAAACCAAAACCTCAGAGAACCAAGGTTGTTACGTTGCTGCACTAGACTGCATGTTGTCACATCCCAGATGGTAATCGAGGCTGACAGACAAATGGAGCATGATTTCAGGCTTCTGCCATGGTGTAAATGAGATATTCACCCTTCTGGGATGTTACATGACCTGGATTGGTTATTAGTTACCAACCTTTCAGGACAACCTAATGTCAAGCAGTCTTCTTGGACTGCTTCACCCTTGAAAATGGGACCAATAGGTTGTCCTGAAACGTTGGTAACTATCTACAAATCTACACTGTGTAACATCCCAGCAGGGCGAAGACATCAAATTTATTGCATATTTGAAGGCATGAGAATGACTCAGAATGACAGCAAACTGTGACAGAACATTGAACAATTAAGGGACATAATGCATTGTCCATTTTTAAATAGTTACTGCTATTTCAGCGGACCTTGCAACTTCTACATTCAGGGTGACTGAGGAGGCAGTAAGCTCCTCTGAAATGTCTCACTATTCGCCAGTCAACATGGTGTTATATCCCTGAAGATTTTACATTTGTCCGTAACACTGTGAAAACCTCAACCTCTGTGAACTGACAGATTGCTGGTATTCGTGCACATGCTTTATATTACTTTCCTTTTCCTTCTCTTATGCATGGGTTCTTCCAGAATCATTACCCTGAGCAGTTTAAACCTGAACATATTTTATGCTAACACATTTTCTCACCATCAAACTTTTCATTTGCTTGTATTTTTTTTTTAAACTTGGCTAACAAATTTCCTTTCTTTTCTAGGCTTGGTGGAAGTGGTCCTGTTATATGGTCTTACTTTGCTGAATTCCAACCGAAAGCTAAACGAGGGTCAATGTTAAGCTTTATGGCTGCATTTTGGACATTAGGAAACCTTTTTGTTGCATGTGAGTGACGAACAGAAGAGTTTCAGCAAATAAATTTTATCAGCTCTTCGTTTGTTTCATGAAAGAAAAATCGTGACAGGAGCACTTTATTTTATTTCATGCATGTTACTATTTCTGGAAAATAATTTAAGTAGCACTAATAGTATTAGAAACTAAAATAAGTCTAACAAATTATGTTCACCATATGTTACCTGAAAAGTGTGTGAAATTAATTTTTTCTTCTGAATCATTGCAAATTTACATACATAAGTTCATGTCTATGCTGAATTACTGGGGTTTGGTTCCCAGCAGGGCAGGGATTTTTCTCTTTGCCATTGCTTCATGCTGGGTCTAGGACCCATCCAACCTCTTATAAAATGTTTTCCCTAGAGATAAAGCAGTTGGAGTGTGAAGTTGATGCCTGTCTCCATCTGGTGCTGAGGTTAAGAAAGCATGCAGCTTTAGCTCCCTACCCCCATATGTCTTAATGGTGCAGCTTATGCACATGGGTAACTTTAAATATATACCTCTTTTTTGTAGTAGTAATGTTTTTAAACTGTATTGAAATTCTTTTCCTAATTTCCAGGTCTAGCATGGTTAATAATTCCAAGCAGTATGGGATATTTTTCACCATCTTTTAAGTACAATTCGTGGCGTATATTTCTTCTAGTTTGTTCACTACCTAGTTTTGTTGTGGCTATTCTGCTGGTATTTCTTCCTGAGAGCCCAAAATTTTTATTATCGCAAGGTGACCGTGAAGGAGCGCTGAATGTTTTCAGAAAGATATATCACATCAACACAAGCAGACAGCATGATTTATATCCAGTGAGTTGAATTCTTGCTTCGGATAAGGTACAATAATATATACAGCTCTTCTGATGTACTAAGTGCCACATAAATTAAGCAACAGAAGTGAGAATTTTTTGTGAACTTGTACAATTTTTTCTGTTATTCACGTTTGTGTGATTATCATAAATCAGGATTTGTTTGTTTCTTTCATATTATGTCTGTGAGCTCAGATAACTGAGTCAGTATAATGACAATGCTCTAGGCTGGATGACTCTGGAACTGATATTAGATTCCTGGCAGGGGCTTCCAGACCAGCACTGAGGCTCACTCAGACCACTGTTCTGTGGGTACTGGAAGGTTTTTCCTTGGTGGCAAGGCAGCAAGGGCATAAAGCTGACCGCTCATGTCCATCTAGTGCTGAGGTTAAGAATGCGTGCAGCAATATTCCCATTCACCTATATTCCTTCATGGCATGGAGCTTAGTTAAGCACATGGATGAATTTACCTTTACTTGATATTATGTCCGGATGTTATTTTGATTTGTACATAATCATATACGTATGTAGTGTCTGAAAGACAAATGGATGTGGTAGTGAACTGTGTACAAAATGGAAATGTTAGTTTCATGGAAACTTACAAGATTAATTATATGACTCAAATACCATATTCAAATATACATTGTATTATGCATGAAAGATTACCAGTATATATCTGTTGAAAGGTCTTTAAAAGGGGGAGCAATTTACCAGGTGAAAGACCCGGAAAATATTGAATGTAGTTAAAAACACATTGCTCACACGTCCTACATGAGAAGTTGTTAAGAAATATTGTTCATTTAATTCTCTACCTGTGTTTACTAACTCTTATTACTACCATGTGGAATTATTTATGATGGAAGACTTGGGGTGGGAAAAATATAGAGGTACAGAATATAGATTGAAATACATACAGTTATATTCAGAGAAAACAGTGGTGTTTTAAATCTTTGTTCACTTGCAGGTAAAGGAGTTACTAGATGAATTTCCAAAGACTGAAGAAGAAATTGAGAAACAGAAAGAAGCTGAGGATGTTGGAAGGTGTCGAAACATGATGAGTGACATTGTGGACAACAGCAAGCAGCTCTTCATCTCGCCAATACTGAAGTTTACTCTCATTTCTATCACAATTAACTTTACTTTTCATATTGGGTAATTTATGTGCTATTAAAATTCATTATTTTCTAGAGTGAAAGACACACATTTTCCTGGAAAATGCAGTTAATCTTCGGAAAGCTTTTTCCTCTAAAGCCTCTAAAATCTAGTTGCATCTTACAGTCCAGAAACTACAACGGTGGTATTTGTACTGCAGTTACTGGCTACAGCTTGGATATTCTTTCTGCAATAGGATAAGAGAGTTTCTCTTCACCATGATTTTGTAAACAGTGTCAAATAATACACTAAATATAATTAACTATTTTGTGTGTGACAGAGTCAATAAAAATAAAATCATGAAAGGGTTACAAATAAACGCCCCCTTCTAATTAAATTTTGTCACACACATCATATGCTGACTTCAGTTTTGTGTATGTAATGCATAGCAATTTCAACCAGTTGCTCTGCTGGTTCATTACTTTACCCTTATGAGTGTTAACAGACCACTTGGGCCTTGAATCACACTCATTATTCTCATTGTTGTTTCAGGTATTACGGACTTATGATGTGGTTTCCTGAGTTGTTCAGTCGTTTTAATGAGTATTCTCAAGCACATAAAGAACAGGAAGCAAGTGTGTGTGAAGTAACCGAATATGTTGTAAAGGCAGGTCTGGAAAATGAGGAGAAATTGTGCAGTGATAAAATTCAAAGTGATGTGTTCATGGAATCCCTTATTACAGTGGCAGCAGCATTTCCAAGCAACATTCTAGCTGTACTTTTCATGGATAGGCTTGGCAGAAAATTCTTTCTTGGTAAATATAATACATTATGTAAGATATCTTATATCTCTGGCAGTACAATCTAAAAGTTCAGTGCTGCCAATACCAAATCCACTGACTGGTTATGACCCTCCTGACCTCACTATTTATTTCTGTGAGATCAATATTAATACTCATATTATTCTTCTGTCATCTTTTCAGTACTCCAAGTGATTTAAGCACCAAAATTCAACATACATTTCTTGTCTCCCATATCAAACAACACACCACTCTGACAGTACTAAGTGACATGTAAAAATCATGAAATTCTTTGTCACATAGTATCCTAAATTTCACACATAATGCAACCCTTGCTGCTCAAAACATGTTGTTGAGAATTTTGATTACAAAGAAAGTAATGTAAGAAATGAACAAAAATGTACAAATAAAAAAGAAATAAAACAAACAAGCAATCAGTGTCATTAAGAGGACACATTAAGCACAGATATTGTAGCATGGTAAGCAAACAGGACTATGATCATCAATATGATAGCTCAGAACTATGAACTGTTTTGGAACATGTAACATTTATTATTTTTATGATTGATTAAATATATGACCAGAGCCATAAAGAATATTACACCCTTAATAAGAAACTTAAGTGCACATCTTTATGTTTTGTGGAAGTGTAAAGGTATAGTATGAGATATTTTTTCAATGGTTATACATACATGAAAGGGTCTAATTAAGGTGCAGCTTCCTGATAACACATAATGTGTTACAGATAGGCTGCAGCATCTTCTTTCGCCACAATTGTGAATCATCTATTCATTGCATAGTCTGTCTTACGAGAGGTCCACAGCCTCTTCCAAATCAAGGTCTCCACAAAGTGCAGTCTAGCACTCCTATTTCAGTTCCCAGTATCCCCCCTGTTTTACTTATGTCATCCAGTATTTGTTTACATCTTCTTCCTTGTCTAGCCATCACTTCTATGCTTCCATCTTTTGTTCAGTAATGTGTTCTAGAAGGCAGTTTCTATGAAAATGTAACTAATCCAGTCAGCTTTTGTTCTTTCTATTGTTTGTAGGATAGTCCTGTCCTCAACTCTTTGTAATACTTCATCATTTGGCACATGCTTGGTCCAACTGATCTTCTCCATCTTTCTCCAGCACAACTTTTCAAAACTTTCCAGGTATTTCTGATCTACTGTTCAAAGTGTCCAAGTTTCAGCACCATACAAACCTATGCTCCAAAAGTAGCACTTGACAAGTTTCTTCCTTAAATTTAAGTCCAATTTGCTGGTGAAAAGAGCCTTCTTCTTGTTGACTGCTGCTTTTACCATGGCAATACTGGTGTCAATTTCATGTGTACATCTTGCATAATGTGTTATCATGCTGCCAAACTAGTTGAAATATTCCACATTTTCCAGTTTCTTTTTGATCTGTCATAATCTGTTTTGGAGATGGTTGCCTTGAGATTCTCATTACCTTAGTTATTTCCACATTCATTTCCATTCCATACCATCTCTGTCCATCCATATATGACACTAGAACCCCTCTCAATCTTTGCACTTCACTTGGAAATGAGGATCTCAAATTCATAAAATCCACAAATGATTTATATTCCATTCTTGTGTTCTCTGACATACCACGAATAAGCAGTGAGTATTTGTTTTTATGTTCGTGAGCACATCAGGTGTCACATAAGCATTACTGCATATGAAGCCTGCATCTGCTGGGAATTTGAGGTGTCCCATTAGCATTATTGCATATGAAGTCTGCATCTGCTGGGAATTTGGAGACTTATTTTGCCCCTGTAACTTACCTTAACTTATTTTATAGAAGAGTGCCAAACAGTGACTTCTGAAAATATTTTGTTAGGCCAAAAAGAGCTGTTGTGATGGAACATTACCATTTTCTCTTCAAGTGTTGTCTTACACTTCAGGCAGAGCATGTGGATTGTTTACATGAACTCTGTCTCTCTGAACCAATTGTTAGCAGTTTTTTTCATTGTTCTGCGTATGTTTCTTCTACATGGTACTTTTGTTGCAAGATTTTTTTAACAAAATATTGGTGACATTTCCTCCATTATGTGTACTTTGCCAAGGTACTACAAATGAACACAGTCTTCAACCAAATACAGTTTAAAAGTGCACTGACAATGAGTCCACTTGCATTCCACGACTAATGAGAGATGACTGTCCACAGATTGCTCAGGTTTCAGGGGTGAAGGCACATCAGCTGTGCAGACTAACATGCCTGCACAAATCAAGACTGTGTTTTACTACATGCAGGGAAAAAATTAATCTACCCCTCCATATACTAATTTTTAAGTTGTAAGCATATAATAATTGAATAGCTTTAGAAAGGTCTGTGTGGTTTTGATTTAAGCATTACTCAGTTTTCAGTGGAACATTTCTTATTATTTTGCATCACACAGGAATTTGTGGTAGCATGCCAGGGTGATGTAATATGTAACAGAGAAATATTCTATTGCATCATTCTTAATAAACCTAATTTTCTGTAAGCTTTTAGAGCTCTCATAAGGGATATATTTGTACTGTGCTGGCTGCTGATGTTCATAAAAATGTAATCCTTATATGGTAACTGTTTCTTTTTTCAGTCTTCAGTACATTTTCTTCTGGCCTTTGTGCCAGTGGTATGTACTTCGTTACCAATACAAAACAAAATCTCATAGTGTCGGCTGTGTTCAGCAGTGTTATCAGCTGTGGTAATGCAGCCCTTGACTGCCTTATTACAGAAATATTCCCAACAAATTTAAGGTAAGACTACTTTGTTTTTATATATTGTTTTAAGCTATCCCATTACTGGCCTTGGTAGGCCCTTAGGGCTCCATGGGGTTGAGGCTCCCAGAATTTCTAGACAGTCGGCACATGAAGAAGGTAAGATTATCAGCCCTATGCACTGGGTTCCTTTATCCCCCCGCAGGAGATATCCTTGGTACTTATTTCTGTTAGAGGCTGAGTTGACCCGAGGGACATCATGTGGCTGCAATTGCAAATGAAAAACCCCAATGACCCCACTGGAAATAGAAACTGCAGCCTTCCAGCTAGCAGCAGAGTGCCTCAACTAACTGCGCCACCGTGTACCCTCAGTCACTGTTTTAGGACGTATAGAAACGTTCTGAGACTGGTATATATTCAAGCTCCTTGAAAAGTTTAGAGATGCAGTTGCAGTGGCGTTAGTATTTTATATTCTTAATCTAGAAGTGCAGGCCCATTAAAATACCTGCATTCAGTCATCTGATAGTCATGGTGGCATATGTAAGTATTGTGTTGCTCTTCACAATAGTCAGTCTGCAAGAACAATATGTGTTATAACCAGTAATATTTCTTATGAAGCTTGATGTTAACTGGGAAATACAAGAGCTAGCAACAATAGAAATTTGGGGGCAGCCTGCTTCCAAAGCATTCAGTTGTCCCTTTGTAGTTGTGAAAAACATTCTCCCAAGCAGTCAGAGCAGTGCAGTGTTATGACAAATTCCAGCATAGGCATGGAAAGTGAGGTTTGAAAAATGATTAACACTTGGCAACATATGTGAGTTTGGTTCCATACCAGGTGACTCAACCTGATCTTTCTAACAGGCAGATAACTAAAGCTTGCCTAACCCAAACACCCCATTCTGTTACATTTTGATGAAAACCTTTTCATCAAAAAGTCCAGAAACTGAAGTGACAAATACAAAAATACTAATCACCAACAAATGCGCAAATGCAAATTATCATGTTTCGACCCAGTAGGGTTGAAACATGATAAAGCTCTGTTTGTGCGTTTGTTGGTGATTAGTGTTTTTGTATGATATAGTGCACGGACATGGAACACATTAAATTAATGAAGTGACAAATATTTGCTTTTCATCAAAAAGTCTGGAATTTGAAGTGACATTGCTTCAACCATGGCTGCATGCAACCATCTGGTGTTTCGATGCTCAAGCGTTTTTATGTCTTTATTTTTACCCCTGATGTGTACCACAGAGCACCAGAACATATCGGGTTGAAAACTGACGTCTTTCACTAAGATTTTATTGTAACTTGTGCACGTGTTGGTGTGTGTGTATGTAATTTTAGGGACTTCACATGCTCGGTATGGACAACATAAAATTTAATATCACGTGTCTCACTTTATCAGTTTCAGAATCATTTTGTAGGCCTGTCAATTAATATTCAGGAAGTATATGAGCCACTTTATAACATATTGTCTTAACTTAAACCACAAATTTCACCTCCCCAACATAATTTATATAAAACACTTACAAAGTTGTAGAAAACATCCTAGTACTTCTGGAAACACTGTTGCTATATCTTAGTTCATATTCCTAAACTTCTGAAATATACTTTTGCAGAGCAACTGGTGTAGCAATATCCATGGTTGCTGCCAGGCTAGGAGGGATCATTGGCAATATTGTGATAGCAACTCTATTGGACATGTACTGTCCTGCACCAACATTTATAGTGGCTGGACTTCTTATAGGTAAGAATCACATTGCATAAATATATTCTAATGTGGGACTACAGAGAGAGAGAGAGAGAGAGAGACTAATTTTATTCAATTCATACTTTCCTTTCTTAGAAACCTCTAGTGTTTAGTTGGTATATTCACTAGACTACAAACACACAAAAAAAATGTGGTTAGATTCCTGGCAGGGCCGACAGATTATTCTCTCCCACAAGGCCTCATTTTGAGAACCTAAATTTCTTCTCAGTGCATACTCTTTCCCTAAAATGTTGCTACAAAAGGACAAAGAGAATATTATGGCATACTCTTTTCTTTTTTCAGGAGGTGGATTATTATGTTTGATGTTACCAAACACAACGCGCGCACCACTTTCTTGACACTAACTTAATTCATTGTCATCATGTACTGAATCCAAGCAGCGGAAGCTGCCTGCAGTCCCATCAAAATGGCCTGACTTTGAAGCCACAAAGTGAAGATGAACTTAGTGGTTTCATGGAATGTCCATGTAGGAGAGCAACCATGTAGAAGTAGCTTTATTAGACATAATTGATTCCAGATATGTATTGCAAAAAGGTGACATAACATTATTTTTAAATAAGGGACACTTGTTCATAAGTTTGCTACTTTAATGCTCCTGAGTTGGTTAATGTGTACACTGATGTGTGCACTGCAGTCTGTCAATACAGCGTGAATGCAACGGGTGTTGTCCTTTACAAGCACATTTGTGCCTGACAGCTTTAAGACTAAAGGTCTGTGCTTTATAAATAAAGAATGAGGTTCTGTTTTACTGCAGTGCCAATACCATTTTTTATGCTATAGCTGTGGAGAGGAGGGTGAAAATATTAACAAATTAAAAATTTCGGTGCCACATAGCTCTTGTTGACTGTAAACACAGCATAGTAAATAATGAAACTATACTGCTGTTCTAGGTGGCAGCTTCAGTCATCTGGCTTTAGATAAGCCAGACCACAGGCAAGTGAAAACAATTTTGAGCCTCAAATCATAATGCAGTGGCACATGGTAGGTTTCCTGCCAGTCATTCTAAATTACATCTTTAATGGTTACTGCTAATGTACAATATTAGAAATTACCATCACAGATACAAGTTTGGCAACACATTCCCCCTCTTTCTATTTAAATTTTAACTCGTATTTGCATTGATCAGGTGTATGATCTCTTGTCAAATTCTGAAATTTTTCAGAATTTAACTGTAACTGTAATTGCTAATGTGATCATTTTGACAGGCTAGCTGCAGAGTTGCATATGATGTAATATGCTATGAGATTTGTCATGACAGGTGAACTGAACTTCAGTACAAGATGCCTTATAACTGAGGGGTTATGAGGTAACTGCCTGCACTGTAGGCCAAGTGTTTTTGAGATTTACCCTGGGAACTTATTTTACTTGGTTAAATGTTTTAATAATTTGACTCTTCCAAAGTATAATAAATTGATATCACAGACAAGTTGAATAAAGACTTTAAAAATGTATTTAAATGTTTAAACATTTATGACTTGCAATTTCCATTTTCTAACGAAATATTACACTCTGCATACATTTATATACACACATACATACATACATGCATACATACATACATACATACATACATACATACATACATACATATATACATACATATGTTTGTTTTGTATGTGAATTAAACTTCAGGTGAAAAATCTCCCCAGATACCCCAAGTCTTTCACTGAATATTAAGCTATAGACAATGCAACATACTGTCATATGAGCACAGTCTTTGTTACTGTTAACCTTACATTGCTTTAATAGGCCCAATATCAGAAGACGGTATAATCCATAATTCTGTACTAAGAAGTTCCACGCTTATGACAATAAATTAATACCACACATCTTTGGAATGCATGTGCATGTAATGGGCAAAACAGCTCTGACACATTCATGTTTTATAAAGAAGTCTTAAATGTATGGTCATTTAACATGAATGCCAGGTCATGCAATGTACATTACGATTAGAGCAAAAGAGGTTATACAGCTAACTAAATACTCTTAAAAAATGACCAGCTATTTAACTACTGAATGTAGACAGAAATGTCCTCGTCCATTTTGGTCAACAGATGTATTCAGTCTTGATTCATAGCATTACAATTTGCAGGTGCAACTGTCCTTCCGACTGCAGATAATGCTCACTGCAAGCTGAAAAAGTAAAATAAACCTGCCTGAGAAAGCATTGTGTTTAAAAACTGCAGAAGGATATAAAAATTGTAATGCTCTTCTGGAATACACCGAGGATTTCTGTGGCTTTAAGGATGTCAATACATGCAATTTTAGAATTAAGACTTTTAAGGATAAAATTAATTGAATTTTTATTTAAGGATTCAGTTCCTACCTTACAGAGAAGAAACACATCCCCATTGTGAAGACCAGTCAATTAATGTTTATGGGAAAAGAGCTGCTCATTACTGTAAGAACTGCGTTGAACATAAAAGTACACTGTGTGGGGAAAATGTAGTAACTAGTGAGCTTTAAAGGGTTAAACAATCATAAAACATAACCCACACATGATTAGTAAAAATGAATGTGTTGTACTTGCCAGTTTTGAAGACTGTGGGGAACGTAATTGTCAGTATACACTTGTACATTTATTAATTCAGATTAAACAGTAACAAAGACTAACCATTTTTTGTTCATTCTTTCTGTATATTAGTTAATTTTGGTGCACAGTGTATTGTTACAATATACACTTTTTTGTTCTCAAAAATCAACACAGTAGACACATACATGACCTCTAGCTTTTGTTTTGTTATCTTTCAATATACATTTATACAAGCTAATAAACTAATCATAATGAAGAAACAGTTATGTTAAGTATGGCATTTTATGTTATTTTAGTCATAATCATTTCAAATCAAAATTGTCATAACTTCAACTCACAAAATCAAAATTACACTGTGTCATATTATGAAAAGTAAACATAAGTTTTTGAGGCTCTCCATAGTTAATACATAAACTAAGATATTTGTTATCCATAGTAAATATTCTTTTTTCACATAACTTTTAATAATGAGTACAGAATATGTTTGGAGAGTGGGGACATGTTTGAAAACTTTTGGCCACACTTTTGTGATTTAAAGCAAAAGTTTTTCTCCACTGCAAAATAACAGGACAGTCTGTAGAATAATAATTAACAAGTTGGTATGTACAGTAATGCCATGTGCACCCTTGAACTTCTAACTCTTCCATTCATTTGCATGTCATGCAATGACATGCATGCAGTTCCTTTGCCCAGAAATCTGTCAATTATAACACACTGTAATACAGTGCTTCAGTGACAACCAGCAATACTAAACAAAACATATATGGAATTTGACATTCTCACGGCAGTGGGTATTAATATTATAGTCATGCTGGAAGGGTGTGGCACTGCATGGGTTAGCAGACAGGTACCGACTTTTCTCTAAAATTGTAGTACCTATATACCAACCACATAGTATCAAATCCTAGAAGAGTGTTTCTGGGTAAAAAAAAACAAAGTGTATTCTGCTGAAACCACCAATCAAGTTATGCTTTTGCACAAGTGCATATAATTTCTGCTCAAACATTTTCTTAAAATAAAGTAATAGTAGATACATATGAGGACTATGATAATATGTCTTGTCAGTGAATACTTTTTCTGAATGCAAAGGAAAGATGAAAACAACCATGATGTAGCTGTATTACGTACAGAATCACAGACATACAATTAAACATTGGAATGCTCAAATTAATACAGATTTGCTCAGAATTGTGTATTACATTTAATGCCTCCTACATAACAGAAGTGTAAATACTGTAATTTATCACCAGGAATAGAATAGAATAGAATAGAATGGAGTACAATATCTGTCAGTCATTATTATAATTTAATTATCAATACTCTTCATTTAAAAGCTATTTGTGCAATTACATGAAATGGTTCTTCTATTTCACGGAAAATAATATTTAACTGGATTGATTACAAATTGTATGTTAAAACATGCAATGCAATAGGGCTAGTCCAAACAATTGTGGAATGTAACAGTGGGTTATTTGTAAAAGACAAGTTTCTCTTAATTATTCATGTAATACAGGATCCAGTTTTCTTTTTCAGTTTTTCATTTAATATAGCTGTTTTGCTTAGGTTATGAAAATTATATGCAGTTAATAAACATTTCTATTTCGGGTTATGCAGCTTAAACTGTGTGACTGGATTTATACTAATAATGTGGTAACAGCCTGATATTTAACCCTTCCATGCCAGCCTCAGTGCACTGTATGGACCTTTATTTCTTCACATGCTGCTGGCCTTGGTGAGCCATTATGTTTGTGAAAGCATTTACAGGTTCTAGAAATTTAAAACTTCTCCATCCTGGGACGTAGTTGGAATTTTAACTGAAGGGTTAACTGCAGTGCAGGACATACTAAACAGAGATGGAAAGTGCAACAAAAGCTTCTTCTTATGCAGAGAGGGAAACAGGTGCAAGAAAACTGGTATAAAACAAATAATGTTTCTCAACTAATGAACATAAAAAGGATTGTTATGGCATATTTTGAATATGTGTTTTATTTGTAGATGTAATTTTACATTCACTTTCTATCAAAATCTATCACCCCTTCTTTCAAAGAGAACTTTCCCATTTCAGTTGTGTTCAAATAACAAATATCAGTTCTATATGTGTGTGTGTGTGTGTGTGTGTGTGTGTGTTGGGGGGGGGGGCAACTTGAAGATTCTGCAAAGGAGCCATATACCTATCTGTCAGCAATAACAAGCCCTCAGACACAGTAGCCTTCAAAATACTGTCCTTTACCATCTACACATTTATGCCATTGTTCACACAGTTGTTTGAATATTTCCACAAGCCACCATGCATGACCTCATTTGAAGTCAAAACAGGCTTCTAACATCACTTTCCCATTAGCGTGATCTTGCCTGAATGTTATGGTTGTCAGCAACTTCTACATGGAATACTGTTTACTATGGGGGTCATACAGGGAATATCCAGGTTACCTGCAACACTCTTTTGGGCAAAATTACTACCAATCCTGACATAGTTGCCTTATTGTTCTGCATAAGAATTTCTGATCAAATGTGTTGTAAAATAATGCATACTCAGACCCCTACCAAGGATGGTTAGGCACTTGCCAACAAGTACATCTTCTCATCAATTGTCTTTACTGCCTAACAATGACTACAGCTGTTGCAGTTGTCTTATGTTGTCCTCATTCCACAGTGCTGTAGGCCTTCTTATGTCACTCCCTGATATATGACTGTACTTGGGCCTGCAAAGTTACTTAAAACATTCAACATTGTAACACAATTTGTTACATGGAGGCATCAGCACTACTTACTTTCATATTAGCTTCCTGTTCAATGCAATCCACTTGCCTAAGTCTTTGAAACAACTAACATTTCTGATGCGTAAAGAGCACAAATGAGCCCATTTGCTAGTGTTGCTGCATTCACTTCTATCCCAGAAAGTTTTGCATCTGATCTATAATTACAGTCAGAGCAATTGCTTTTTGACTGTAGTTGTCTATAAATTATACAGCTGATGACACAACAGGATGTCCATACCTAAGATTAAAACACTATTTGCTGAACACCAGCTGTCATTCACCTGTATTTTATATACAATGAAAACAATTTTTTTAGGATTTCCACTCTTAGTGGACACTAGCAGAAGTGAATTGTGGGTGACAGGACTAAAAGTGAATTGCATGCAGCCTCACATAATAAATCTCCCTGGCATATAACCAAGAAAGCCCCACATCCTTGCTGAAATATATTACATACAACTTTTTTTTCCATTATTAGATAAATATTTAGGGTTGCTGAATTTTACTGTTTGGACATTTTATTGTTAAATACAACTCTGATTGCCTTAGGCTTGAATGTTTATTAACTGCACAAAACTTTGACAGTGGACTACCTATCCACAATCAGACAGCACACAGGGACAGACTTTGTCAAGGGTTGCAATGAATAACATAATTTGTATTTAAATTATAAACAAGTACTGCATAGATAGATTAGTTGAACATGTATGCCATGAATGAAACAAGGACATAATTTACCAATGCTCAAAGTTTCAGCTTACTCAAATGTTGACAGATGAAATGTAATATTATCAATATTGTAACTAGTTGTTATTAAAGGACATTGTTTTATGGCATAAACATTGTATTTTGTCCTCAAAGAGCATATCTTCCTCCCCAGGTAGACCTTGGATTGCTGGATGTACATGGTAGACTGAGAGAGACTTCCAGAATAAACAGTAACAACACTAAGTGATCCAGGTTTCAAAGCCTGGATTTGCTGTTGGTTTACCTTCACTCAGCGACACCAATTCCTTCATATTAACATAATCAAAATAACCCAACTACAGCAGTGAGACCTAATAAAATGTTCACGCATCTACAGAAATGTTTACATAAACATTTCCCATAAAATCCACCCCTACACATTATCACCTTCATTTTCCACTGGGGCACATACTTGTGCAACACTGTATTACCAACACTGAAGCATGGAATACAGTAGCATATGGTTAATAAATTTTGTACCTTTTTATTCTATTATTGACAACAAAGCTCCCAGCAAGATTATTCTTGAGGCTTGTGTTCTTCTGTGATATGATGATGTGCCACTGGCTAATTGGTTCCCAGATTTTTGAGACAATGTAAGGGTCGAGATGTTCAAGGAACCTTTCTGCGTGTTTTCTACAGTATATGGTGGGCTGGGACGGCATAGTCGGTACAGTGACTTGCTATGGGCTGGACAATCCAGGGACCGAATCCCAGTGGGGGGTGAGATTTTTATGCAACTGTCCTGACTGGCCCTGGGACCCACCCAGCCTCCTGTACAATGGGTACTGGGTCTTTACCAGCAGTAAAGTGGCCGGCGCATGCAGCTGGCCACCCCACCCCCTTCTAGCACCAAGGCTAACAAAAGGGTAGAGCTATACCTCTACCCCCCCTTGGGCCTTAGGCCTGTATAGGGTCCCCTTTACCTTTCCTTATACAGTATATGACTGGGACACAAAGTTGACCTCTCACCTTCATACATTATCATACACAAGAATGGGTGGAGCTATTCTAATGCAGCACTGCAGAATGAATGATGAGGGGCGGGCATGTAATAATCAACATGGCGAATGTTACAAGTTCCAGCAGACCCTATCAGTCAAAATTGTTTAACCGTGATTATGGAACACATGGAAGAAATGACTCAATGCCACAAGCCGCTGGATACAGGACAGCAAAAGGAAGATGCAGAGACGCCTACATAGGGGCGCCCCAATGCAGATACTGTTGGTGACAGCACTCAACACTGTTGCGCTGAAGAGAAATAAAAATGATACCAGGCCATTCAGCAGCAGTATGTCATACCTGGTCTAAAAACGAACGAAAAATGCATGTCAGTCCATGAAAAATAAAAACATACTGTTTGTTATACAATATTTTTATTGGCATTTCTTTTGACATTTCAGTAGACCAACAGTTATTGATTCCTATGTCTAAGTCCTCATCATTTTTTCCTTCTGACGAGCCAGCTTCTTCTTCGACACTTTCTTCTTTGTGGGCTCCTCCTCTGTGGCTTTCGCAACCACCTCTTCCTTCTCAGTCAAAACTACCTCGATGTGGCATGGAGAACTCATGTATGCTGTAAATATTTTTATTAGGACAGATTAAGTTCAAACAATTTATATAAAATGCAAATAAAATCTCTGAAAGGATGTGGCACTATACACAGTATTTTTGTACAATATATGGCTATTTTTGTATCAACTCTAGTTGCTTTCTGCTTTGTAGAAGAAACAAACACTTGACTTTTAAACTTAGCTACCTTATTCTCCACTGGAAAAGAGGTTTTCATGAAAGCTGTTCCTCTTAACCCTCAAAGCATGATGGGATCTTGCAAATACAATAAACAGCAATGTTTACATGGTATTGTCATTAAGATGATCCCAGAATTGGTCCCCATCATGTGTAGATGTATATGGAAAGAGAGCAGTGCAAAACAGTGACATAACAAAAGAATCAAAGACAAGCAAAACAAGCTCCCATACCAACGCATACATTAATATGCCTCAGACAATGCCCAATGAAATAAGGGAACAAAGAATAAATAATTTCACAAGTCTTCAGAGAAACAAATAAAATGCTGTTACACACAATTACTCTGTGCATACCAGTAACTTGTATGGCTTGTAAATGAAATACAAATGCTTACCATTCTCAAACAATGTCATGTTACATAATGTCAAACTGTATGCCTCAATAATATGATCAAGCTACACAAGCAACATATTTTCAAGTTCCTGCAATGACAATTGAGTAATTCATAACATTTAGGAAGTACACACACACTGTGTTATAAACTTACAATGAATATGTTCACTCACATTATCACACGTGCAGCCCTCCAGTGTAAGGATTACATATGAACCTGGCTAAACGACATCGGTTTATATGACACATCGTCTATAGCGTCAGATATTCTCTTGTACCAATTAATTCATTACTGTTAACCATAACATTACACTCCTTGGTTATAAAACAACACTCATTTATAATAGCACAAAATATTCAGTCCCCTTCATGACATTATAACCGAGTTTGAATGTATATGTTTACCAAAGGGAACACTGTGAATACATACGATTAATTCTTCCATGAGCTCTGTAAGTTCTCCTCCTAAGACATGGTGCCCTATTCACTTGAATGTGTTCAATGACCAGGCGATCAACGTCTAAACCCTTGTTGTCTGCATTTGATTCAGCATTCTTCAGCAGCTGCAACAAGAATTCTGCAGATTTCTTGGGCCAGCGACCTTGTGTTGTTTTCCACTGCTTGGCCTATGAATGCAAAATGCAACACAAATTATGCAAGGATGCAGTAATGTCAGGGTATTCTGAAAACAAACAAAAAGTACACAGAAGGAAAGGAACATGCATACACAAACAATTAGGGCGCTAGTCTTTCCATATGGAGCACAAGAGATGAAGAACAAAAAAAAAATGTACACACGCACACAAGGGCATATGTGCAGACACACACAACTGATTCGAAACTTTCACTGATTCAATTTAATGTCGCTCTTGTTTTGGGATGTTGGCATTGTATGAAACTGGGCTGTACTTCTCGCCTTTCAGACGAACATGCTGCTTCCATGTTCAGTGCTACAACCAGGGCTGTGGAGTCAGAGCTGGAAGGAACTTTGGTGCAGTCGATGAAAAAATGTACCGACTATAACCTTGATATGAAATCTTAAATAGACACTACCTACAATAACCATTAGACTTACACTTAAATATAGAATATAAGTGTAAAAAGTAGACTGATGATTCACATGATGATGGTGAAACGTCTTATGATACCATTTACCATTTTAGTAGGTTTACCATTATTAATACATACTCAGCTTTTATGAAGGTGCTGGACATTTAAAAACTGAGGAATCAGAGGTTTTATATATGACTCCACAGCCCTGGTTACGACAGCGTGAGAATGGTGATAGTCTACATGGGCTGGTGGTACCCCAGGCTCGAGGGAAGCGTGGAGAAACTAATGTTCAGTTCAGTCCAGCACAACTGCTACATCATTACTGGCTAGAAAATGACCCCTCTGGCCTAGTCTTTTAGGTGCAGGACACAAGATGTGGCAGCGAGATGACTTGTGGTTGACGGTCACCCAGCATGGGCCTGGGAATGACAGAAACAAGGAAAGCGTGTCTCAGGAGGAAGACAGATTGGTGGAGGTCAAATGAAGCTAGAAGGCTGATGTAATTGTCACTTGTCTTGGAAAGCCGCCAATAACAGTGGCTGGGGCATCCTCTGTAGTCAAGTGTGTGGACAATGTTCTTCCAGATTGTGTTTAATCTGTAGGCCTCTCAATAACTTCATAAATGAGTCTACTGGTGTGCAGGGGAAGTTGCAATGCCATTTAATAACAATGACATTAACAAAACTTCTCTACCATACCGGTAGTGATCCACCACGTCATGCAGATCAATTTACATTGAAACTTTATTGAAAATGGGGCTACTAGATAGGTAAATGGGGCAGTTACACCTGGCTAACTCATCAAGTTCTTGTAACTTCAAAACAACTTACTACAATAAAAATTTCAAAATAATGGGGGAATCAATACTGCTTCAAATAAGAAGCACCTGCCTGAGCACATCGTCCAACACCTCCATTGAATCGTCGAAATGGAACACATTCTTTATGTTCAACGACATTCTTCAAATACTGCTGGGCACGTCTCAAAGCCATTCTTCTCAGGGTCATTGCAGTTTCCCTGGTATTCTAAAAGAAAACAATAACAGAAACATCAGACTGGTGGACGCTTATCTCACAATGCAACCTATCTAAATATATTATATATACCGCAAAGGGTATTATGCAAGTAGGAGCACGTAAACTGAACTAACTGTAAAGCATACTTACTAAATGCACAATTTCACAGTCAGTTCTAGAAATAAGCAAATTTGTAGTTCATGTATTCATCTATTTAATCCCATTTGTAAGACACCTGCTCTTTTAAAATTTCAATTTATTTATTTCACTTGCGGCTTATTTAACAATAACTGCCAGCAACTCAGATTACACAGTGTCAAATGAAAAAATGCTCAATACATAATTCGATAAAACGTGTAAAGAATCAGTTATGACCCAGTCTGAAGAGCTACTCTGGTATTGTCTGGATGAACTATGCAAAACTGTAAAAAACCTCACTCAGAATACTTGCTGTCCCAGCTGAAATTCAAGCAAGTTACCTTGAAAATTCTAGTCCCTTGTGCCAAGATGCTGAGTTTTAAAATCTTAAAAAATCTGGCCTACTAAAATCTTCAATAACTGACATGACTTGACTTTAAAACTGTTTGGGTTTGGACTGTAACCACAACAAGTACTATCTGACGACAAATTACGGGTGGCTGACAGACTCGATTGTTACACCTAGTGTCTGTATAAACGAAACCACAATTCTGACAACACAGGTCATTGTTTAGCCACATTTGATTTTACTCCTCGTAAGAATTCACTCAACACTTTCCTCTGCAACAATTTTCTCAGTTCCTTGCATCCACACAAACTTATTTAAAAAATAATATTCAATTCTGCGACAGTGCTGTGCACTGAACTTCTAATCTTGAAGAACACGACGGCACGATTAACATGATGGGCTTCTAATCAATAAATCTCACCGAGAATTCCTGGTGCTTTGCCTACGTTTGGCGTTATTTTAACGTGGCACATGGACGTATTATGAAGTTTAATTTTACTATCTCAAGTACATAACGCAGCTTACCTTGAAGTGTACTCGGAGATTTGACCCACGGGCCTTACACGACTTTGTAGCATTATCAGGTTCATGAGAATATCGTCCCATCTTTAATCTGCACAAATTAGAAAAGAAACGTGATTAAATCAAACCAAACATCTAATCTTCCGACACGACAGATTTTTTGGGACAAAAAGTACATAACATTCTATACGAAAAAGTACGTAGTCTCTAGTGACTACAATGCGACATCACAAAATAAGCACTACACAGCCGATTGACCGGGATAAATTCATTACACCATACACCATTACCTCCTCTCAGACCGACAAAAACCGGAAGAAATATTTTTCCTCTCCAAACATTGGTCCTCCTGCTACCACAGATTATCGCGCCTGCTTCCCACCACGCATGTGGCACTGTTTACGGGCACAAACGTGTGATCCACGGTATGTACGTGGAGCTTAAGTGCGTTCACTACGAGCACCAGTGGTCCACTGTGTTGAGACCACAGTTGAGACGTACTAGATAAGTTTGGAAACGTTTGAGTTTCAGTATAACAGAAATATGACTTGAAAATTAACGCCACAGTATTGAGAGGAGGATCCATTGTTACTTCCGATATCTTTATGTTTTAAACGTCATAATTCTGAAATTATCAGACGACATGGGTGTTCTTTCCATCATGGTTAAAATTGGTGGTTCTTCAATTCGAGATATTGCTTGATGTGGCAATGGAAAGAAGTCCATGTTATTATTTGGGGATGTGGTCATTGCGTGAAGATAAGGTGTTCTGTTTTGCCGCAATGAATGGACGTTTTCGGAATTTTAATGAACTCCTTCGTACCGTCACGCATATTTAAATGAACGTTCCTGTCAATCGAAGTGGTTTGCTAGTGTGTTAATAATTTGTAAACCGATTTTGACGACGAAACAACAACTCTGCCGGCTTTGTACTTCGTACTTAACATGTCCAAAAACAAGTTAAATTTAACATTGCCACCCGGCTCGATAGAACCAGCCCCACCAGTTACTCCTGTTGCAACAGTACCTGTCCATGTGGAAGCCCCGGTGCGAGAGTAAGTCTTAATATTAATCGAGGTTTTGTTGCTGTTGGGATGGCCATAGTGAATGGTTGTCATTGGGAAAGAGGTTTTGTTTTAATGTATACAGACAAGGAACAACAAGCTTAAAGTTATAGAAACTCGGCATAATGAACCTCACAGTTTGTAAATAAGGTTATGGAATGCCCTGTAGCAACAGTGGTTGTAGTTTTGCTGTCTTGCTGTATGCTGCTTACTGAATTGCTGAGATGTGATTTTTATGACATCATTGCGTGCCTGTAATTTTACCGTGAGAGCAGAGCGTGTTGTGTTATTTTGGGATACACTGGAAGCAATTTACATAATGTGTAACTTCCATTGTTGTCTGCTTAGTTGAATTAGCTGTCAGAAGTTGTGTTTTATATATGTAGTAGGGAATGTGGCTTCTTCCACACGTTAAAGAAATGTAACCAACAGCAATCATCGTATGACTTGAGGATTAATAAATGACTAGGTATTGGTGAGCCATCATTCATGGCTGAAGTAATTTAAATGGCAATATGGAAGTTGAAGTATAGACAAGTAATAAGAAAAGATAAATGTTGTGTAGGAACAAGGATGGACGTAACCAGAGAATCCAACTTGCCACAAATTAGGGGAAATAAATAATGATTGTATAGGCACCAAAATAAAGGTGGGGATAAATAAAATCTAGGGATGGGGGTTGATACCACCACCCTTCAGGGTATTTGGCAGAAGGTCAAGGCTTTCCATCCAGAATATAGAAGGAGAAATTTGCTGTGCACTGGTTATTTAGGGGAGTTGTTCAGTAGATAATAACGGTTGCCAGTACTATCGTTATAGTGGCATGTGAATTAATTGGGACAGCTTATTTGTTGCAGTGTTTTGTTTTGTTTTGTTTTGTTTATTAAAAATACATGGAATTGTTTACATATATCATTAGTAATTAATATGATCACACTTAGCGGCAGTAACTTGTTTTGCATGATCTGGCATCAACATAAGTTTTTCACACATATTTCTTATTTCATCATCATGAAACCACACTTATATTATGTAAGAAATGAACCATTTTGTGGTTGAACAATCCATTTTTAGATGTATAGCCTTCACTGGGCTGCTTAAGTTCTCAGTGGGGTTTAAATCATTCGAGTTTCCAGGCCACTGAAGCATGTTTGTTTTCATTTCTTCAGTTGCTTTCTTCACTTTTCTTGAAGTATGGCATGGTCAAGGTCATGATGGAAAATTCCATTACCATTTGGGGAGTTCTTTTCCACAGCTGAAACAACTGCGCTGTGCCTTTAATAGGAACAAGGCTTCCAGGCCATGTAGAGGTAAAACATCCCCTAAACATCTTTCTCAGGGATCTTCTGCTGTCTGCTGATGATGTCCAGTTCTTAGAGGTTCAGCTCGTCTTCTCTGTATAACAGTTTTTCTGTGCCCTTGGACAAGGAAATGGGTTTTTTCAGTAAACATAACCTTTTTACAATCATCACTGGTCCATTTCTTGTATTTTTTGGCCTATTGCAGTTGAGTTTTTATCATTTTAGTTGTAAGGAGGTGTTTTTTTTTGTCCGTCTTCTTGCAGTTCTTCCCATGTCTAGAAGTCTGCACCACACTGTTAAAGAATCACTCACTATACCACTGGCTACTAAGTCTCTTCGTAAGTCCTTGCTTATTTTATCTGGACAAATAACGCTTTTTCTAATCAATAGTTTGTCAGTTCGGAGTGATGTTCTGCGTTTCTGTCCACATTTCCCCTTCTGTTTTGGTGACAGAGGTCTGATTGCGCTGTGAGTTTTAAGCAGCTCTGAAACACTAAATTTACTGACTCCAAGAGAGTGAGAAGTATCATTAACAGTCACTGATGTCTGCTGTTTAAGAGCTACAATTATAGCTCCTTTCCTATGTGTAATATCTGTATTGAAGGAAGAATGAACAACAATTTGACATAAAACACAACAACAGAATAATGTTCACTTGACAAACTCAGATACCAAAGTGACATAAACTGGACTGCAGGTGGACAGAACCAGCCGCAACAGGTTTTACCTGGTCAAGGCCACGTTCCTGGGCTGTCACCATCTCCGGTAAACACACTCTTAATTCTGTGTGATCTCAAAAACACTCACACACACACACACACACAAAGAATTATTTTGTCTCAATTAATTTGCACACTACTCTAAGTGCCTCAGTGGCTTGCTAATAGTGGTCACCATATTCTAGACGTAAACTGTATTGATGCAGATAAGTGGCGAAGTTCACTTTAAATTCTGACAAAATTGTGTAATATTTGGTTCCTTGATATGTGTTTCAGAATCAACAGTTGTATGATATATATTATTGTAATTAACTGTAACTTATGGTTTTTTAAGACTGTTTTGCTTGCACATTGTTTTATAGCAATGATTTGACTAACAAGGCTCTGAATATTAGATGGCCAAGCTTCGAAGAACGTTACAGATATATTGTTTTGTGAAGAATATAGTCTTCTGGGAAGTGACACCATGTAATGTGGTAGCTAAGTATGTAGCTCTCCACCAAATTCCATGGTCCTGTATCTCAGAAGGGGCTGCGTTGTTGCATAGTTTGTTGAGGCACTGTGCTACAAGCTGGAAGGACACGGATTTGATTCCCAATTGCATCACTGCAATTTTTCTTCGACTTAATCCTTCCGACTGTGCTCTTGCCCTGTAGTCAACTCAGCCTCTAACAGAAATGAGTACCAGTGATGTGTTCTGGTGTAAAGGCGGCTGGTGCATACGACAAACAACCGTACCACCTTCATGTGCTGATTGTCTGGAAATTCCGGGAGCCTCAACCTCCTGCAGCCCGAAGGGCCTGTCCAGGCCAGTACAGGGATTGCTTTACCTTTACCTTTATATGTCAGAAGAGCGTAATTCTCATATTCACCTCTGTGAGAACCTTAAGTCTCAGATGTTGTTAAGGTAACAGTATTATCCATGTGCTTAATTATGCACCATACCATGAAGGTATGTGGGCAAGTGGAGGTGTAGCTCCATGTATCCATAACTCTGGCACTAAATGGAGTTGAGTGGTCAGCTTCGTGATTTGGCCACTTTAGCGTTGGTGAAAGAGCTTCCATTACCCATGGAATAGGAGGCTGTATGGGCCCCAGGGCCATTCTGGTTGCTTCGGACAAGAGAAAAATGTCTTGCCCCTGCCAGAAATGGAACATGAATTCCTTGGTCATCCAGCTCATAGTCGATTACTTAATTAAATGAGCTGCCCCTGCTTTTTCTCACATGTTTCTTTAATTATTTAATAAGTTTCTAAACTGCTTAGGTTATGTAGGATCCAACATTAGGATAATTATGAATGTTATACCGTTGTTGCACGGTATAATTGTAAAGCCCTGCACAACTCTTCCCAGAGTCTGGGTGGGAGCTGTGCACGGTGCCGGTAGCGCTGCCACCACCCACAAGTTCTTATTATCATTACTGGTATTGAGCTAGCTGTGTGGGTAAGCTAGCGGTGTCTGGGTTCACTCTAGTAGCTACTGGTTCCTACTCTGTTTGGGATGCGGGATTTGGGAAGGGAAAGGTAATGTGCTACAGTCCAATGTTCTGCCTAATTACTAAAGTTCGAAATCATACAACAGAGATCCGATCAACTACATTTATTTACAAATATACACAAGATGAATTTCTGATCTAAAGCTACTTAATTCCCATCTGACACTAGGCTCTCTACCTCTGTCATCATTCCTGAGGCCTGGATCCTGAATTTCCAGTTACCCGTTCCTACAATCGACCCAATGCAGGCTCTTTCACAGGGTTAGTGAACAAAAAACTACTCACTCTGTGTCGTCCTGCCGCAGGATGCAGAAACCCAAATTAGGGTTGCAAGTAGCCTTCCAGACATGGGCGTCTGCCTTCCTTCAGACCCGTCTGGTTCCTCTCCACCTCCCCTGTCCTTCATTGGCCTCCAGGGAGCCCACCTCAGAGCTGTCGTTCTTGACACTTCTCGTCACCTCATCCGAATGAATCCCAACCCCGCATGCCTACTTCTCTTTTCCATTCCTATGCATGCTCGGTCATTACTGCAACTCTCCTAGCTACTGGGTAAAGTGCTGATCCACATATTAACTGCTTTACGGGCTGGTGACCTCGGGGGGGGGGTGTGACGCTGCAACTACATAAGACACTACAGTGAATAATATAAACAATAAATTTGTAAGGCTCTGGAAGAATGTAACCTGGTCTCTTATAAGGTGTGTGTGCGTGTGCGTGCGTGCGTGCAAAGAAATTAATGAAAAACCGTAAAGGACCTGTGGGAACAACTGCACTGTGAGCTGAGATTTTTACCACAAACCTCCAACACAGAAGCATAAGTGCTGACCAGAGCATTGTGGCATATGGTGTGTTATGAATCATTCAAGACAATAGAACTGTTAGATTCTGACAGTTATGCTCTGCGGTAAAATTTATAGTTCAAAGAAGAATGTTGATAAGCTTTCTGCGATAGAAATATCAGGAACTTGTTGCTAGCATATTGTCCCTGGTTTTCAGTGTGCAAGTTGTGGCATAATATTTTTCCAATTCCTCTAGCAGTGTAGAATCTCTGTGAAAGGGCGTATAAGCTGCTTACATGTGCTGTAGAAATGTGTAGTAGTTTTCTGTACATTTTAGGTTTTTGTGATGGTAAAAGTTTAGATTGTTTTTGTAATCCAGGAGATTAAATTGTAGCTTAGATTAGGAACCTGTTCTTTTTGTCTGTTAGTGCATCTTCGTAGTTACTGCGGCAGGAGCGTTTCATGTTATTAGTTGTATTTGTATTTGTAATATTGTAGGTGAAGATTGCATTTTCAAATATTAATTTGTTTGATATTTCTAAAATTGTGTGTAGGGCCCAAACAATAAAAGAAAAGCTCTGATGTTTTAGGCGAAGTACATTAGTGGGGAAGACAAGTATTGAAGCACTTCAAGAGAGGCTGGAAGAACTTCAGATGGATGACACACAACGCAAGCGCATGGAATTCTTCCTGTGCCAAAAAGAAAAAATTGGAGAATTAAGTGATGATGACTTTGAAAAACTTGGAGAGCTTGGTGCTGGCAATGGGGGTGTTGTGATGAAAGTTCGACATCGTTCTAGTGGCCTTATTATGGCCAGGAAGGTAACGTTATTTTACATATATCCTGCATTTTCTCTTCTTGTTCACAATAGCAGGTGCATTTGTGGTCTTCCGATTAAACAGAATTTATTTAAAAAAAAAGGATGAATTTTTTCCGCTGTCATTGCTGAAACGCTGTCAGCACACCAGTGCATCACTGTCCATTTCCCAGTTTATGGGAGACTCCCTGATTTTTGGTACTTCATTATAGTTTCTCAGTTAAGAATTTTTCTGTTTATGTGCTTTTAAGTGAAGTTTGAAGTTGCAGGCATACTTGCCCATCTTTGGTCTCTTAGTTCCATTCATATTTTTATGCATGTTTGCTGGTGGTGGTGTGCTGATTGCATAGTGACAGTGAATAATCTTTTTACTTCATTTATCGCTTTTTATTTTTCCTTTTTTGACATATCTGGGCACTGAGTTCATTGCTTAGCAGAACTTTGCCCCTTCCCTTTCCAAGAAGGCTGAATGTTAACATTTTAAAGCCTAGCGGTAACTTTACATACCACCAGGTTTAACATTAAAAAATTCTACTGGTACCCACATTGCGTTTATGTGTTTTGTACGGATCTCAGAACAAACAGCAACTTTTGCCTTATAAAACATTAAGAGATTGGCTTTTACAACCGAAGTGGAGAGTGTTTACAGCGCCGTACTCACTGAGTCCTTATATAAAACAGTATGCTTCGTCTTTAAAGGGTTAATGGCCTTCATGAAATGGAATGTGGAACTTGCACCATTTCACCCGTCCAGTGCCTAGGTTTTGAGGTGGCTGCACAGTTTTTGGAAAATTTGTGTACCCCTGCATTAGAATAAATGGGAGATAAATTGTCATTCATCCATACCTCCCATGTTGATGTAGACCACTATTTGGATTAATAAGGCAGTAGTTGATTGTTTGTAATTGCAGAATTGAAATATAATGGTGAGGTTTCATGTTTTGCATTTATGTTGCAGTTAATACATTTAGAAGTTAAACCTGCCATTAAGAAGCAGATAATTCGGGAATTGAAAGTTCTACATGACTGTAATTTTGCACACATTGTAGGGTTTTATGGGGCATTTTACAGGTAAGGTGTATTCCACTTATTATGCTTCTTTAGTTGTACCAGTACCCAAACTCATTATTTTTTTAAAACAACGTTGTTGTAGACAGAACATTTAACCTTTTAAAGCCTAGCGGTAACTTTACATAAGACCAGGTTTAACATTAAAAAATTCTTCATGATACCCACATTGTGTTTATGTGTTTTGTATGGATCTCAGAACAAACAGCAACTTTTGCCTTATACAGTATTAAGAGACTGGTTTTTATAACCGAAGTAGAGAGTGTTTACAGCGCGGTACGCATTGAGTCCTTATATAAAACAGATACGCTTCGTCTTTAAAGGGTTAATTTACACTTTCGTGGTAGTGTACCTAAGCGTTGACATTTAATTTATATTTATTTGCTGCAGTTTTTATATCAGTGTTATTTAACCCGTTTTATGTGTATTTGGTTTCAAAAGTGGCGGAAAACTGAAGTGTTTGGTGTGACAGTGAAATGGAAATTGGAATTCCTTTTGCCAGTGAAACAGAAGGTAGAATGTGGTTTTCACAATGAAACAATAGCTAGAAATAATACAGAATCTTGAGAAATAAATTTCCACCAAAAAGTCTGTGACTTTATAAAAAATAACCATAAATAAATTACAGTACAAGTTTTGATTCAACCAGTAGAAAGCAATTAAACCATATGAAAGCTGGATGAAACTGTGGTAGAATGGCTTAATGAGTGAAGCACACAAGGGAATCCCTATTTCTGAAATAGTGTGCGCTAAGCAGGAAGCTTTTTTCATGCATTTGAAGTGAAAGAAATATTCAGTGCCTCCTGGGGCTGGTAAGTGTGATTCAAGCAATGACGTGGCTTGTGGGATTTTACCATGTAGGGAGGAAACTTACATGTTGAAGAATCGGCTGCTGATGGACTTTGGAGCGATTTTAAACGGATTACTTTAAGTGCAGCTGCTTGTTTGATTTTTGTTTTTGTGTATATTTATGTTAAGCGTGTTGTGAATTTAGTGTAAGGGCAATGATGTTCCAGGACATAGGGGTAGCAGTGAGAAAAATGTAAGATTAAATAGTAATTTCAAAGTAATCATTCAGTGACATTCAAGCTTAAATGTGTATTTCCAGATGTTTGGATTATCTTTTGTTTTTAATTATCTATGCCATTTCACCCCTCCATTGCTGTGTTATCCATGGACTGTCAGAAGGTCATCATAATTATATTGGTCATTTCAGACAGAGGAAGATAACGTCTGTTTGTCAGGTACATTGTTTTGAATTTCATAATTGTGACACAAACATGAGAGTCCTGTCCACTTGAGAACCCAGCAGAGGGATTTTACATCAGTGTTTATAAAATTAACTGTCTCCTTATTTGTTTATTATGTTGACTTAATTGAATTAATGTTTCAAAATTATTGAACATTTGTTGATACTAAACTTCACTTACTTGTTTTAAATATATTGACTGTATCATAGAGCTGCACAATGATTGTATCTTTTTAGTGACGGTGAAATAAGTATCTGTATGGAATATATGGATGGTGGATCATTGGATCTTATTTTGAAGAAGGCTGGACGAATTCCAGAATCCATATTAGGAACTATTACTTCAGCTGTGAGTACAGGGGTTCGGTTATTTTCGATTGGTCAGAGTTATGTGTGTTTTATAAATTTTATACGTACAGTGAAATCTGGTTATTGGGATTTAACAGTTTCCTCTGAAAACCATATACTGTAAAGAACTGAAAGATATTTACAGAAAAATGCAGAAGTGGATCACAAAACTGAAAACTTTTTTGTCTGTCACCGTCACAAACATTCTGAGGGGAAACAATGTAGTGTCTTTTCAGGTGATATTGAAGGTTCTCCTGTACCAGTAATGTACTAATAACCAACCAGAATCTGGGTGCTGTGGTCAAAGAGCTACTATGTTGAGTCTAACAATCTTGTACAGGAGTTTTTACTCTTCTACCCTTCTGGGCATTTGTATAGGATTCCGTGGCCATGAAGAATGTCATATGAAGAAATTGTATTCACACCAGCGTATTATTATCTTGTCAGGCACTCTCAACATGGGTAGTGTTTCGTGCCGTTTACTAAGTTCTTGGAGTAAAGTCCTTCAGAAGCTGATAGTCATGCATGTATTGAGGAAATTCCATGCCTTTTATGAAAGGTGAAGGTTTATTACTGTGTTAAAAAGAGCTGGACCCTATCCGGAGCCAATTCAGTCCAACTGACATCCTCATCCCTTACGTCCTTTATGTGAATCATAATCTTCTGTCTCTTCTTACTTCGGCCAACCAAAATTTGAATGACTGTCTGTGTAATACCTGTCTTTCCTATCTCTTCCTCCTTGAATTCTTTGCTGTATTACTGGTAAAAATGCAGTTATGGAGTATGGAGCTCGTCATTAAGCAGTTGTCTATGCTTCCCAGTGGCTCATCATAGTCTGAATATAATTTGATCTTATATATGTTAGCTTTTTAAAATGAGGGATTGTCACCTGGCCACAAGTGCTTATTCACTACCATTCACATCTGTGGGTCGTCTTTTCCATCTGTAATCTGAGGATGCACTATGCCATGCTGACAACAAGTTTATTTAGCATGGTAGAGTTCTTGCTCTGTTTTGGTAGCATTTGTCATAATACCAGGTTCTTTGCTATATTTGTTGCGTGCCAGCAATCATCTATCCTAACCATGAATTTTGTGTGACATATTTGCTACCAGTGAGAATACTACCAGTTCAGTAAAATTCCCTTTCATTAAGTCACATGTGCCCTGCCTTTTACACCATCATGTCAAGTAGTGCTTCAGGCTGTTACTGTGTGTAGATGCAGCACACACTCCAAAGTGTCCTCTGTGGTTTGTTATGTACTTCAGAATACCAGCAGTTAAAACAGAATTATCTACTGATAAAGGCCCTATATTTTAATTGTACTGAAAAAGCACAAGGTATGAACCGGGTGGCACATGGCACCACGCTATTGTGGCTCCCATGGTAGCTTCCCATGTGTGACAGTTCTTTTAAGCTCTGTCATGGAACAGTTCTGACACTGAAGACTGTTCATGGAAAAAGACAAAATTATATGTTTTACAGGAAACTAGGCAAAAAGAAGAGAAAACATGAGGGTGACTGAATGCTTTTAGGTGAGATAATGTAGTGGAGGGTGAATACGCACACACAAGTTGAACTGCAGTTGTTTTGATAATGCTGCTAACAGTGGTCTTTGGCTGTATGTTTTGGGGCTTCTGTTGTGGCATATGCTGTATTTTTTCTCTCATTTTGAGGCTGCAATAAATTGTTATGTAGTCATTTTTTTTTGTTATATGAAGATTTCAAAAGTCAGAGTCCCTCAAACTCAGAATGTGGAGGATTTAGTCTGTGCTTTGCTAGTGTCTTTCAACCCAAGGCTTGGTGCCATGCTATTTTGCGGCTTAAGTTGTACCAGGCTGCACATTATATTTTACCACATCTGGAAGAATTGGTGTTTAACAGTCGGGTGTGTTTTTTTGGGATTGTTTTGTTTGTTGAAGTTAAATAGTACGCATTAAAATAATTGAATTTTGCACATTGTCTCACTGTGTAAGTCATTTGTGATAGTATATTATTGTGTTGTAAAAGACACAGGAAGCCCAGCAAAGTGACATCTCTTATCTATTTTATTTTGTTTATCCTTTAACAATTTTTTTCTAGTACACAGTGTTCCTGAACTTCATTCTGATGATGAGGAAGGTATGTTACTGTAACAGATATTCTTAAATTGGAGATATTTTGCCAGATGATGGAAATTCCTACCAAAACTAGTTTCAAAAAATAAATGATATAAATATTTACATGTTGTTGCATTTGTGAGAATGTGTAATGACACTTCTGTTGCATACTAACAGAAACTTTCAGACCATTTAAATTATTTCTGTATTTCCTTGTGCACATCATCGTGTATGCAGGGTGGTACCTGCATGTGTTTTAGTACGATTTTTGTCTTGCAGATTATGTGATCATAGAGCTTTTTTTTTTCTTCTTTAGGGCCAGCCAGCAGATACTCCAGATGCACCTCAGCCTTAGGTTTATTGTGCAGTAGAGGTTTTTGGTTTTGTATGTTGTTATTTGTATTGTATGGTCTGAGATGTATATGGTACCAGTATTCAGAATTTCCCATGCCATTTTGCCAGTCCACCAATCAGAAGGTTGAAAACCACTGTGCTGTGCTGTATTTTCTGGTATAAACATGACTCTTATGCTCATTCTTTCACTCTGTGAACAGGTTTTAAAAGGCTTGAGTTACCTGAGAGATAAACACGCAATTATACATCGTGATGTTAAACCTAGTAACATCCTTGTGAATAGTGGTGGTGAAATAAAAATCTGTGATTTTGGAGTTTCTGGGCAACTTATAGACTCCATGGCAAACTCTTTTGTTGGAACACGGAGTTATATGTCGGTAAGGCGTTTGTAGTAGATGCTGTCTTTTCATTGGAATTTGTAGTGCGTCACATCTTTAGATACTGTTTACTGGTCTGTATGCAGTGCAGTTATAGTGTCTGTGTGTAATTAATTTTACATGCTTTCAGATTGTATGATGACGATGAGTCATCAGGTGCTAATAATGTAGCAGTGATAGATGATAAGATTAGTACCTGTAGTCACTTCCATGTTCAAAGATCCTTATGACATATCTTTTCCTATTAAAAATTATATTTCAGGTCCTGTACATAACATGATATCAATATGATTAAAGAATTAGTTTAACACATCAAAGGGATGCCTGTAGGAAGTGTGTAAAGATAATGCAACATAACCGTTGTATACATGTAAATATTTTGTCAAGAATGTTAAAAGAATGTCAAACAGTATTTTCTATGAGAGATGTAAAATAATAGACATTGCAGTTGTAACTTATTTTCAATTAATGTGTGACCTTGAGTAACTAATGACTAGCCACATGGAGCAGGGTCATTCTTTAGAAGATATTAGTTGCTTATGTAGTCCAGAATTCCACCACATTTTATGGAATCTGAAGATTCATTACCATCGACAGCCTTTAAGTCTGAGACACTGTATAAAATTTCAACGCTGTATTTTTAAGGCAAGGAGTTGTTAGCTCCTGCTTGACCCCCATGCTGGAGAAACACTCCTTGTCATCTGTCTGTAACAGCTTATTCAGTATATTGACAGGCATCCCCACATTATTAACGCTCTCCAGTACATTCACAACCGGAGGATTTGCAATGCCATGGTGATGAGATCCATTTAACATGATGTGCAGTCTTGTTGTGTGTAATTCTATAATAGTGTCTCATTCAACATTTCTACCATTCTTATGTTTCATATCAAAATAAACAAAGATAGGGAAGTGAAGGAAAGGGATAGGATAGGAATTGTAATGTAGGAATAGAACTCATGTATCATCTGTGCTGTTATTCACTGTTCATATAATAAGCTAAAAAATGGTTTGTGTCATGAGTTTTGTGTAGAATACTTCGCTGTACTTTCTAACCCCTTCTGGGGTAGTATGGTGATTTAACCAATGAGACTGGGTCTACAGGGCCTGTTGCAATCTGATCTGACTGATGTCTAGGTCCTGGTTCTCTTTTGCATGTACAGTCAACCTTGGTTATAACAGATCCCAAGGGGAGCCCTAAAACGATCCATTATAATCAAAGTCCGTTATATCCGAGGTTTGGTTAAATTACGTTTTGAAAGAACATTTAAGTTTGTACCACTTACGTTACGCCTGTTTTCAGTTTTATTGCATATGAACATGAACAGATACATTTTGCACAAACAAAAACACACATTACTATGTTTGTTAACCCTTGATGTAACAGATGGAAGCACCACGCACCAAGATGCCTGAATGCTCCCCACCTTTACGCACATACTGTATTGTACAACATACTCAAAATTTTTAAATCCCCGCCTACCCAGTGGCACAACAGACCCTCTTGGGCCAGGGCCCATCATTACTGTGGCTTCACGATCACACTCAGACACGCCACACACTCATAGGACTACTCTCGACAAGTAATCAGCCTGATGCAAAGACCCCTATCTGATGACACACAGCACTCACAAGAGACAGACATCCATGCCTGCAGCAGAATTCGAATTCACAATCCCAGCCAGCAAATGGCCGCAGACCCATGCCTTACATCACGCAGCCACTGGGATGGGCCAAAATTTTTAAATACTGTACATATGCGTGTAGCGCAGTTGGTTGAGGCCTGCACTGCAAACCAGAAGACCGTGGGTTTGACTCCCAATGGTGTTGTTGGAATTTTTCATTGACATAATTCTTGTGGCCGCACAGTGGCCCTGGTGTCGACTCAGCCTCTAACAGAAATGAGTACCAGGAATACTTCCTGGGAGGTAAAGATGGCTGGTACGTAGGGCTGGCAACATTACCACCTTCATGAGCCAATTGTCTAGAAATCTGGGAGCCTCAACCTCCTGGAACCCTCTGGGCCTGTCCAGGCCTGTAATGGGATAGCCTTACCTTTTTACGTGTTTGCACCTGGTTGGTTGGCCAGTACTGATACATATCACTTCTTTGCCAAACAAGCAATCCTGTTTACGTACCGTAAATGATTGTTGCTACCTAAAAGGTTACAAGTAAATGCACAGAAGTCAAGCTGTAACTGATTTATAACAGGGCACTCTACCCCAAATGCCATAAAGATGCTCTCATATGACAATTACAGTACTTTCTCGCTGCTGCCTGAATAACAGAAACAGGTAGAGACTGCCCTGGTGTATCCATTATAACCGCTAATGGTTTGACCTTGTCCTTAGCAAAGCCAAACAAAGTGCAAAATTTACAAGTCTCCACGGCGTCTCCAGGTACAAAATGCTGTCAAATTACATACACAGTCTTGATGTCTCTCTGACGAGTAAGCACCCTGTGCTTGAACACACTGTAACCTTCATGACATTGCCATTATTTTGCCAACAACAGTATAGCCGAGGAAAATCAACTGCTGGGGAATGTTGGATAAATCCGATATGACCGAAGATCTGATATATGAGAAACCAGTGTAACCAAGGTAGTTACTGTGATAAAGCATAGGGAAGTGTCCGGGGTATGAAGAAAACGATCTGTTATAACCGAAATCCGTTATAAATGAGGCCGGTATAACCGAGGCCGACTGTAATTGGCACACACGCACGCGCGCGTAGTATCAGGAAATGTAAGGCCGTTAAACTTGCTATGTATCTGGGTTTGGTTTTCAGTTGAATACCGTGTAGATGGCACCAGCTTTGTAAAATCTTTGATACCGAACACTCTGTTTGTGTCTTGAGCAGCTCCTTTACAAGTGTTATTTACTTTTTATACTCTAAGAATAGAATTAAGAGAATTAAATATATATGTTTTTATGTTTATACTATTTTTAGTTATTGCTGTCTTATAGGAAAAATGTGACTCTTTTTCTGGGGTGATAAACATTTTGTCTGTTACCCTGTCATTCATATTCTGGGAGTTGTCATTGACCACTGTTACTGTTTTGTAGCCTGAAAGATTGCAAGGAACACACTATTCAGTTCAGAGTGATATTTGGTCCCTTGGGCTGTCTTTGGTTGAGATGGCCTTAGGAATGTATCCCATCCCTCCTCCTGATGCTAAAACACTGGCAGCGATATTTGGTCAGAGGATGGAATCAGAGAACCAGAATCATGTTCCACCCTCCCCAGTTAATAGTAAGTAGCAACTTCAAGTGCATTAGATTTTCCTTCAGGGTAAAGTTTTTTGACAGTGGTATGTGACAGTGCATGGTCAGTAGTTTGAGGCTGTCTTCATCTAGTGACCAACAGAGTATCATTCTTTTCATTTAATGATGGAAATATGGTTTCTGAAACATAACGATCTTAAGAAGGTGGGACAGTGGAGAAAAGGATCATCAGCATTATGTTTTGTATTATAGCAGTTGTTTGCATCTGATTATTATTGCTCAAGACAAAACTTTTGGAGTTTAATGTTGAAACTTCTTTGTGCAGTATGAACTGAACTACAATTATTGTTTGTGGCTTAAACCAGACTGTAGTAGCATGTTGTGGATTAAACAAATGTGTATGTGTTCAGATCTTTCTTCCTTATAGTGAATGTATGACTGTGAAGCTTTTGAAGAAGTGAGGAACTGTTCTTAGTTGCATGCTTTATCTAATGCTAGCTATGCACTGTCCTTAAAGTAAAGTTTTCAAAGTGATTTCTTTTAAGTAAATGCTAGCATGGGTAGAAATGGAATATTTGACAATGACTATGTGTTAAATAAAAATGACCTATTCTGCTTTGTTGCCGCTGCTGCCTCAGTTTATCTGTCAACATAGCAGCTCGAGTTGTGGTCCACTTACGTCCAAATTCGTCCCAATTGTGTGTCATAAAGGTACAAGTAAAAGTAAAGCTGTCCTTGTATGTGCCATGAAGGCATATGGGGGACTGGAGGTATAGTTTGGCTCATTACTAACCCTGACACTAGATGGACTTGAGTAAATTAGTTTCATGCACCATTTTACCTGTGGAGAAACATCCCCTAGCACCCATTGAATAGGCTGAAAACATTGTAGGAGAGAGAACTCGTATGTCCCTGTTGGGAATTGAATCATAATACCTTCCATGACCAGCCTGCAGCCTGGTCATTGTGCCATCCTGGCTTGCAGTCATGTGTCATATCCTCTCAGAAATGCGGACAATATCCTCTTAATCTTTTATCATCAGGAATAGGGGATTTTAAGCCCTGATTTTAACTTGGCTGTGGTATTGCTGGTAGTAATGAAAAGTGGCAATGCTTGGCCATCTGAATGATGTACATGTACCATTGCAGAAGTGCACCATGCAGCCAAATGAGGGTAATAGATGGTACAGCAGTAAAATTACGAAAGTTTTGATATTGCAGAATATTTGTTGCAATATATGGTGATAAAAACTGTGAAAAACACTGGTTAGTTAGTTACTTTTGAGTAGATCCATATTCATATAAAACTCATTAACTCAATACATTATCATCCTTTGTGTGTTTAACAAGATTTCTATAACTGGTATGTGATCACCATGGTTCTTAGTTTATATGTCCAATTATGTAAGTAATAGAAGAAAAGGTGTACTGTAATACATATTTCTTCTACAGGCAACTACCATCAGAGTTCCAGTGGCCCAAGGCCCATGGCAATTTTTGAATTGTTGGATTATATAGTGAATGAGCCACCACCCAAACTTCCAGCTGGTATATTTTCAACAAGTTTCAAGGACTTTGTTGATAGCTGCTTGAGGAAGAATCCTAATGAGAGGCCAGACTTGAAAACGCTCATGGTAAGATCAACTACGTTAGACATAGTGTATCTACAAGCATGAATGACATTTTAGTGACAGCATGCTGCTGTTACCTGTGGTGTATGTGCTTATAGCCTGAGCTATACATACATGAAGCCCGGGGTGCATAGATTTTCAAAAAACCTAGCTGCCATATCAAAATTCTAAGACACCAGAAGGGTGAAATGAAGCAAGTTCTGTACTGAGGGGCCACAAGTATTAAGCGCCAGTATACAAAAATTAGCCACCATCCATGGGAACCTGGCATGTGGAATTTGTGCACCCCTACACTTAAGTCAGTAATCACCATTTTGCAGTTTAAGTATCCCATCTAATTTACTGCCTTCAGAAACATCATTTTCATTGTAGTCACCATCACAGTCCATTTCCCCTAAATCTGGGCCAATAGGCATGCACAGTGGTATAGCCAAGAACCTGGGACAAGGATGGGGTCTTTTCAAGCCTCACACCGTTTTTCATTATCCAGGTTTTCTCACCTGCACCATTTTAGGTTCCTATTCCCTCTACCCTTTCCGTTGCTCTGTTGGGCCATATTACTTGAAACCTACATATGTAATCAATGCACATCCTTCCCTGACTTGGTTCATTTTATCCCTGGATGCAATTCCATCACTCTGTTGATGGAGGCAGAATTTTTGCCTGAAAACCTGGTGTCAACCCACAGTCCTACAAGGTGTCAAAACTCAGAAGACTACCATCTGATTGTTACTTGCCATGAAAGCTTGCAAACCTATGCACTTGTTTGTTCTACAAGAGTAGGTGGCAGACTGCTGGTATGCATGTGCAGTATGGACCCATGAACAGGTGTGTTGTTTGTGGTGGTTATGACGCAGGAAGTGTAATGAAGGATCAGCATTTCTCCTTCCTAAATAATTGTATACATTATGCACAGGACTGATATACTGTATGTACAGTATTACTCCATTTGTCTGGACGCTGGTTATCCGGATTGGCTTGGCCCTTCAGGTAACTTTGTCGAGAATTCTGTGAAACTAATTAGCCTTGAAATTGCTGGTTATTGGGTTGATATATTCTTGAGTTCATCAAGTAAGTCTGTAAGTCGAACATTTTCTTACTGTAATTGTACGACCTCTTTTTTATCTCTTAACTTTTTCCCCCAATTGTCAAATACCTGTAAGGAATTATGTATTAATGTTTTATTTGTACATAAATAAATATGTAGCCTGAAAAAAGCAATTTGTAGAAACTTTTTTCCACTTTAAACTGCCAACGTAGCTTATTTTCAAAGAAAAATCCAATTATCTGGATTTTCTGCATATCTTGACAGCTCATGGGCCCAGTTAATCCAGGTGATAGGAGTTATAGTGTATATTGTAAATAGGGTGTCTTGTGAGAAGGGAACTTTCCATGGTGGCATGTAGTTTATGAAATTAAACTGTGCATTTGTTGTAATTTCAGAATCATGAATGGGTAAAAAAAGCAGAATCGGAGGATGTTGATATTGCTGGCTGGGTGTGCAAAACCATGGATTTGTTGCCCACAACTCCAACCAGGGTAGCACCCAACTTCTGAGACACAAAATGTTGTGGTTGGACAGCTCGATGACAGTTCTGCTTTGCGGCAACGTTTGTGATGCTATGGTGCTTGCAGTAGCGAGCAGCGAGTTAACATTCTTTCAACTTGATCTTTCTCCAGAGGTGTAAATATGATTGAAATATATTGATCACTGTGTATGTGTATATACGTATATATAATAGCATTTGCCAAGAATTCGTAAGAAGTTCTCAGCACATGTAATGGAAGTATTGTGATTTAATTTTTGCCTTCTATGTGGAAAGAAATATATAATGTACCATTATTGATTAGAATGAACAGTTAGTATGAATTTTAATATTAAATTATTTGCGATATGTACATATGTGTGTGTTTGTGTGTGTATACACACACACACACATATATGTTGCTGGTGTAATGAACTGTAAGCTGCCAAACAGAAAATGAACTGTGTAATACTATGATTTTAATACTACAGATCATGAAAGAGTGGACATTTTGGTTTAGAAAGTTAACAGTCAAATTTTGTTTAACAGCAAATGCAATAAGGAGTGTGTGATACTGCAAATTTCGTAGACCAGAATTCTTCCTGGTCTTGCTAATTCAAATGATCATTATTACCTATATGTGTGTGTGTAGACACACACACACACACACACACACACACACACACACACACACACACATAAAGCAGGTTTTTTGTTGTACAGATTTACCAAATATACACACTTGTGGTAGGTACTGTGCCAGTCATTATTAAATGTGAACCTGCTATTCAGTTACCTAGTTGTGTGTGGATGTAAATACATCTGTCCTGTTGAAATGGGATGTAAACAGGTGTATTGTATTTGAACATATTGATACATATAGTTGTCATACAACTAAATGTGCACTATGGGGTCTATACTGCAATGAAAATAGACCACTTTGGTATCACAGAATTCTGATGAAGTGAAGCACTGATAGAGAGTTTCTATGTTACAGCACTTCTATAGATCAGTATTATGTATGGAGAACATAACAGCATAACCATATGAAGTATCATGTTTATCCAAATACACTGTGCACTTCCTTTGCAAGAGTGTTACAGTACAGTAGCAAACATCTTGTATTAGAATTTGTATAAGAGTATTGACCATCAGTGAGAAGTGAAAGATTCGGTGCAATGTGAGGATCATTCTCGTGTTGAAGGATGACAGTTTTCAAGATAAGGTACCATGCATGAGCAAAGAATATTGTATTTGAATGCATGGTTTATAATATAATTGATCAGTAACTGCACAGTAAATTGACATTTTTAAGACCGTTTATTTGGGGGACGTGATATTTGAATAAATGCAATATTATAGTTGTTCCACTCCATTTGCTCGGGTACAATATGCACTCAAATTCAGAAACATGTCCCTTATCCAGGGACATATTTCCATACTTTAGTGACCCTAACAGTCTTAAAAGCAAAGCTAAGACTTTGTGCTTAAATTAAGATGGGTAAATCTTATGGGTATGAATCCAGCAAATAGCAGAGGAAATAAAACCTGTGCACTTTTGACATGCAGATTCTGGAATAGTGCAATGTACATGGCAAACCACTGCAAGATGTAGTTCTGAATGGCATTGAGTGGTTATTCACTATAGTTTCCCATTGATAACAAGATAAACTTCAAAACAGTTGCAAATAATTTATCTTATAATATGTAAAGATATTATAATTTTAGAAGTGTTAGCTCTGTATGACAGTGTATAATCACTCAAACTTTACATTTTGGTTTTCAAGAATCTCAGGTATGAGATTTTGCAGTAGTTCCATTATTTTAACCCGTGTTATTTAATAAGAGTTGGCAACAGGATACTTCAGATGAGTGTTGGTGATAAAGAGCCTTTTTTTTTTATTATGAGTGTACTTCCAGGATCAGCAAGAAGTATGTTAGACTGTCATCGTCTGTAATGACATGGCATAGTTCTACAGAGAGCTACAAAACTTTTGAAAGCCTCCACAGCCTCGGTCATTACTTTACCCTGAAGCGGGAGGCAACTGGCAGATGTTACATGTCCTTTGGTCAGCACTTTCACATCAGCGCATATTTATTCTGATCTTCTGGGATGACAGTGAAAAATACTGGGGATGATGGCACACAGTTCGATAGGTACCAGTGTTCAGGGGAGACCTGCTGCCTGCAGATAGAAGCAAGTGGCAGTTCGGTGCTGAAAAGTGATGATCAATACAGGGTCTGTTAATAACAATGATCACTGTTACTTGAAATTTTGTGTGTACAACATTAACTCATCCTATGTGACTAGATACAAAAAGTCCTTTTGCTGCAAATAATGCAATACCTGCTCTTTTATACTATCCGTCTTGATCGTTGCAGCTAATAATCTAAATGTATCGGTGATCAGGGTCAGTGTTCAGAGTCACCACTAGCCAGAAGTGATGTTCACTGGAACTGCTGTTATTAAAGAATTGGTGAATTCATACCCATAAAACAGTGATGAAGACAGGGCCACCATTTGCTAACAAACTTGCAAGACATGATACCATATAATGACATATAACGAATGACTGCTAGTGAACTAACTAACTAACTACATGGAGCAGAGGCCGTCTAGAGAAGCTAACAGGTTCACAGCTAGTCAAGAAATTACCCGCATTTTATGGGACCTAAAGGTTCATTACTGCATTTACAAGAGTCTGCCACCTGTCACTATCCTCAGCCAGAGCATTCCAGTACATGCCCTGATCCCACGTCTTGGAGATCCATTTTAATATTTTCCTCCCATTGTTCAGAACTCAATGGAAGAGATTAATTTGGCGGCCTAGACATAGATGGAAGATACTAACATCATCTTATATAAAGTGTGATCTTACTGATGGGATTTGTCTGGCTCAGAGTGCTTGTAAACCCAGAATGAATGTCAGTGCTCCATGTAATGTGGGAAGCTTCTCTGCTTGGCCGACTGCTTGCTTTACAAGAAGAAGATGCTGTGGGCTGGATGGCCATTATATTTTGATGTGGGTAGAAATATATGGGAGACAATGTAATGTAAAATAATACTTCCTAATAAATGTATTTAGTCGGTTTGTAACGGCGTGGAAGTGCGTTATTTTTTCGGGCATCCACAGATCAAACCTGCGCTTTGCCGATATCATGCTACATAGTTCTAAAAGGTACCACCAGGAGCATGCTTTACCCGCAGCCGGTGAACCGTGCCGGCAACAGTAACACACGAACCGGCTGCATATGGTATTGTATTTCCTCATATCCACGGAGTTTACAATGTGTTACAGGTATTAATCTGTGCCTACCAGTGCATTATGGGATCTATGAATATCGTCTACAAGTTATTACTGCCTTTGGATGTACTACATCTAAGCAGCGCTGATGTTGAAGAGGGATGTGCGAGGATGGAATGTCACTTTCTGCAAGCAAAACTAAAACTTGAACTATCCTGAATATACTGAAATGCTGCCAACAAAAAAAAATCTGCTGTTAATCACCGCTGTTGTTTCCCAGCAATATACAGTAGCGCTGCAATATATCAGTTTGATTACGTTTATTATTATCTAAAATAACGTAACCCATAAATCCGGGCCTGGCATGTCATTTTATGCTAGTGTGATAAGGTGAACGAAGTGCACGAGTTGAGTAAATGGATTTCAGTACAGCCGCAACAGCTAGATAAGAAATTACCTGAGGACTGTGGACTGTGGGTTCAAGAGGGAAACTTTTACCATTCATAATTACACCCACGATATAACGCAACGGCCTTAAAATAATATGTGCACTGCAACTACAAACAACCTTCATAGACCTGGGTAATTCCAAGAGACTTTATTATTCAGAGACAATGGTATGCATAGCACAAACACTATAAGTCAAAAGGGATTTTTGGGGAATATTTTCCGTGCATGTATAACAAAATTCTCTCGTTGGTGTCAATTGTGCCAATGTATTCGTCAAAAATAAACTCAATGTAATGTAACTAACTACCATTCAAAAATTACAAGATAATTTTAGTTTAGTAGAAGGCGAAGAACTAAACGTAAAATGCGTTTTTAGATTATAACAGTCACACGCATTATTTGCATGTAATTTGATTGCGTAGTAGTTTCCGGTTTGTCGGGTCGTTTCCCGCGCATTTATTGGTATCTAAATTAGAGTTTATTTTGCTGTTACGTGTAAGTTTTGAAGAAGGAAGTGAAACGTCAAGATTTTCGGCAGATTCTTCAGCGATAAGTAAAAATAAGTAATGCATTGATGAGGTATTGAGATTTGCTGCTGGTATGTGTTTGTAGAATGGATGTACTGTATTGTTTTTGTTCCGTTTTCTTCTATGTAAATACTTTTTGCAGAAATTCGTGAAGGTTTACGGCAGTTGAACTCGTTGCAGTCCTATCGAAGCCAAGAGGCACTGAAGAACCTTAATATGAAAGCGAAGAACATTGCTTGTGATGTTGGTAAGTAATATATTTATTAGGTAAAACTAGGTACTGTGTGGATAGGGATCGAAGGTGTTCAGAAACTTGCATAGGATGACTATAAGTTTTCTTCGCTTTTCTTGAATAAAGTAAATAAATCCAAGGCTGAGGCTTATTACCCAGTTGGTGTTCAGTGATTAACTATTGACAGTACACAGTAAATAAATGCAATTTAAAAATGGGTTTCGGTATTTATTTGCAACAGATGACTTGTAGATAACAAATCACTTGTATTTTCTGTAGGTGTTTTGTTTGTGACTCGTTTTAGTTCCTGTACTTACCTTCTGCATCAGTTAACATGTATGTGCATTGTACATTTGTCTTTGTATGTTAATATTGTACGGTGTTTTCGTTCAGCCGTGTTGCAAAGAATGTGTAGATGGCGTAAATTTAATAAATTTTGATGTGTATAGATTCTTGCCTCAGAAGGTTGCTTGTTTCAGCATTGCACATGGCTTTTTGAAATGTACTTTTGTTGCACCTGGGAAGATTCTGTATAGTGCAAGTATATGGAAACAATTCAGTAGCTTTTATGGTGAAAAAATCTGTCATTCCTAAGACCGGTTCATATTAGTGTGATGATGGAGTGACAACATGTATAGTAGTTCAACAACAGTGATTCCCATCCATTTGCAAAGATGATCCTGATGCTGTTGTTTTGGCAAAATTTGAAAAGAGGCATATGATAATTTTTCCCATCCCTAAACTTAATAACAGAACAAAGAAGGACAATTTGTGCAGTGAAAAATAAACATTTCCCCTGATTTGGCAGAGTTGAAACTTTACAAGTAAGTGTATGAAAAGACTAGATCATGGTGTGTTACGGGTAGGATGCGTGACATAAAGCCTTGTGCCCTAATCTAAATTTCAGTCCTATCCATTGCATCTGATTTTCACAAACAAGAATTTTGCAATCAAGTTATGTCACATACATTACAACTGGTGTAAAGGCAAGTCACTACGAAGCCTAGTTTTTGTTGTCTCATGCTCTTCTGTCTCCATCAGTGTTATTCTGTATAAAGACAGAATACTGTCTGAAGTGCAGCAGTGTTTAAAATGGATGTAGTCAGTAGACCAAGAGAATTTTATTATTTTTATTTACTGTGAAAGCTGCAAGTCTTTAGGTGTGTGTTATACCAATTCCATCGTATGTGAAAGCTGAATATTTGTGTAGAGTCTGTGGGCATAGATTATAGGCAGAGAACATCTTTTATGAGGAAAGTGAATGTTCTCTGCTGCCCAGAGCATTTGTACTGTGTTATTTGCATTACTGAACACAGAGTGTGTACACACATATCTTTTGGTATGACACATTGTAATTAGTAGGTTAGGTTAGGTTACACACTGTAATCAAATAGGTGGCTACTAATGTTTCTGCAAGAGATGCTGCCTCCATGTTTGGATTCTGCAAGGGGCAGCTCATCCATAAGGGCTGCAGGGCTTCAGTTCTCCCAGATAGTTTGAGAAAAATTGACCTAAATATCTGAATAAAGTTTTCGTTAGGACTTGCAATAAAAACCTTTTACTAAGATATTCAGTTTAATATTTCTCAAAATTTCTGGCAGGGCTGCAGCTCTGTAGCCCATATGGATGAGCCATCCCTGGATCTGCCCAGAAGTTGGATGTGCAATGTCCTTCTGAGCTTTGGTAACAACTGAATCTTGTGATCTGCTTCAGATGTTGAACTTTCATAAGGATATTCATTTGAAATCTTGTCCTTGTTCCAGAAAATAGAATTGGAAGAACAGATGTTGGAACACCACCCAGAAAGAAATTAAAACAAGGTAACTGCATAGGCTCATTTTGAAAAATGATGCTGGTTTTATGCATTTGTCAGGGTCAGTAGAAATGTACTGACTCTGACTCTGACCTCGATATAAAATCATAACTAGATACTAGCTACAATAACCATTAGACTTACACTGAAATATAGGTCATAAGTCTAAAAAGTAGCCTGATGATTCACCTGGTGTTGATGAAATGTCTTATGATGCCATTTACCATTTTAGTGCATTTACTATTATTAACACATATTGAGCTTTTATGAAGGATTTGGAGATTTAAAAATTGAGGAGTCAGAGGTTTTGTGTACGGACTCCACAGCCCTGGTTTTACCTCTGTTGCAGTGTGACTGTTATACTCTGTATAGTCACTGAAACAGCAGAGTCGGATCATTTTCCGTGTGTTACATGGTAACTTAAATGTGTTCTATTGTTAGAATGTGATGAAACATTGCTGTGAGACACATTTAGTGGTAGGGAACAGATTGAGAAAGTGAAATTGTAGTTTATGATTACCATGACATCCTCAGTAAGGTACTCAAGTACTTTCTCAACACATTGTACCAAGATATGCCAAAGGGTGAACAATGTGGTGACTACATAAGGGTCAGTGCCAATCTGCACGGTGTCATACCACAGAAGGCAGACATCTTCCGCACTGCTGTGAGAAATCCAAATTCCATGTACAAAATATACATCAAAGTAATACAGTAATTTGTTATAAAAATGGAATAAAACTGTACTAATGCTGATAGGTACGTGGAACTAGAAGCCACTGCTTTCAGTTCTGACCTGACTTGTACAATACCTGCGGTCCATGTCTGTATATTCTAGTGCTGACTTTGTGTTCATACACTTAATTAGCACAGATATTCTGATTTAAATGATGTATATGAAATACAGCAGACATGTGTGGGACGTTTCTAGCAGCGCTGTGGAGTCAGTGCACAACACCTCTGACTCTGACTCCTCAGTTTTTAAATCTCCAACTTTGACTCCTGCCTCAAAGCTCAATATGTATTAATAATGGTAAACCTACTAAAATGGTAAATGGTATTATAAGACATTTCATCACCACCATGTGAATCATCAGGCTACTTTTTAGACTTATAACCTATATTTAAGTATAAGTCTAATGGTTATTGTAGCTAGTATCTAAGTTTTCATATTGAGGTGGGAGTCAGTACATTTTTACTGACTCCGGCTCCGCCCACAGTTCCTTCTGACTCCAACTCCACGGCCCTGGTGGGAGTGTGAGGTCTGTTTGAGTATATAGTGAGTCAGTGAAAACATAGTTACAATCCATTGGCCACTAGAACAGTTGAAAATAGTTCTTTGTGGTCCACAGACAATAAACAGTTTCACACATATATGATTGTGACACATACAGTGTCACCAGGCAGAAGACACAGCTCCCACTCTCTGCATTCCTTAAATACTTTCGAAGTCTCAAGTTATTAGCCCTAGATTGTATGTAACAGATGGAGTGAAAGTTATTGTGCACAACTGGCAGGTTTTGTGAAAAGTCTGACCATTGGGTTGTGATGTAAATTGAGTAAAATACAATTTTTTTTCCAATTACAGCACAGCTGCCATTTCAGACTCGTAGTCCAGGCATGGAGTCTTCATCGTCACGTCTTCAGAATAGTAAGAGAAAACACAGTGGCTCAATGGATGATACAAAGATCGTCAAAACCGTACGACTGAATGATTCAAGCCAACTTGGTGCAAAAAAGGAAAATGTTTGTTCACCTGCTTTCTTAGGTGAATGTAAGAAGTCATTCGGTACTGCAAGTAAAGCATCACCAAATTCACATGCTGAAGACATAGTTATGGGGCATGCAGATGATCCTGCTGAAATGTCAGCAGTTACTAATGCAGATGGGGATGAAAGTGGGGGTCTTAAAGGAGAAGTTTTAGTGGATGAAGTTGATAGGAAACTTAAAAGTGATGACAGTAATGGAAAAGTGCCTACAATTGTGAGCAAAGGCAGTGTGACTGGTGAAGCTGGACTGGATGTGATTGTCCTTAGTGATGGTGAAGATAGTGTAGGAAAGGAAAATGTGATCGCCAGCAGTTATGAGGTGATTCCAACAGACGAACAAAATAGCACTTGTAAGAACGAGATTACAGATGGTAAGCAGGCTGTTAGCAACATGTCACCTGTTGCAGACAGCAAACGAAGCGAAACTGAGAGCAGACCTGTTGTAATAAATGAGCGCTTGTATGAGGCAGTAAAATCAGAGAAAGAACGTTTACCTTCGGAATCTGACTCTGATATATGCATGCAGGTGTCATCAAAATCATCACCACAGTGCTCTCCTGAGATAAATTCAAGCGACAATGTGATGGGTATTGCAACACCACCAAACTCTTCACTTCAGAATTCACTTAGTGATGATAGCTTTAAGGAGTGTAATTCTCCTAGTGAAACGTCCCTTTGCTCTAGTCTAGTTTCCTCACAGAAAGTCAAGAAGCTGACTCCAAAACAGTTGTTAAAACAGCTTGAATCTGCAAGGAAGAAGAAAGAGAAAGAAAGGCAACGGCAGGTAATGTTTGAAGTTTGAATTGTTGAAGCTTCCACTGATTCTTTCCTCTTAAATTTAACATTTTGAGAGCTGCTGTAACTCTGGTATTGGAGTCAAATATTTCATCACCATGGACCGGTAGATACCTCTCTGTTAGATTGCATGGTGTCTCGTGACATAAGACAGTAATCATCATGCTCTTTACCGTGAGAACCTAAACTCTTACAAGCCAGTTTGTATTACAAAATTATATTACACTGGTGTCACCTCCATTTCTGCCTTCATGCCTAGCATATTCTGATTCTGACCACCAGTTCAAAACCTGAAACTCACTAGCAACCAGAGAACCAGGGCTGTGGAGTCGGTACACAAAACCTCTGACTCTGACTCCTCAATTTTTAAATCTCTGCCTCCGACTCCTTCGTAAAAGCTCAATATGTATTAATAATGGTAAACCTACTAAACTGGTAAATGGTGTCATAAGACATTTCATCACCATCACATGAATCATCAGGCTGCTTTTTACACGTATAACCTATATTTAAGTATAAGTCTAATTGTTATTGTAGTTAGTATCCATTTAAGATTTCATATCGAGGTTAGAGTTGGAGTCACTACATTTTTACCGACTCCGACTCCACAAAAATTCTTTCCAAATCTCACTCCACAGCCCTGCAGAGAAAACAGGAAAGGGCATGGAAGAAGCTGATATTCTGTGCCCAAAGCTGTTAGGAATGACACAAGGAGCATGACAGGTAGTTGTCTGTTTGTTGGATTGAAATATAGACTTATGGAGTTTGGCAGACGTCTGAGAGATGGAAATATGGTGTCCATTTTGTTCTGAATGTAGAAGAAGGCGATCTGCATGCATGTCGTGTATAAATGATAAAATGTTTAAGTCTTTTTATTTCATCATTTCATCATTAGCAGCTTCTTGTAGAGATTAAAAAAACAGTGACCAATGCCTGATAGCATAACACGGGGTGCACAAATCCCACGTGCCAGATCATCTGGTGGGTGACTAAATTTTGTGTGGTGGCATCCAATATTTGTGGGCCCTTAGTATGAAACTTGCTTCATGGCACTCCTCAGGCACCTAGGATTTTGTGTTTGCTGCCAGATTTCTAGGAAAAGTGTGTGTGTGTGTGTGTGTGTGAGAGAGAGAGAGAGAGAGAAGGGGTGGGGGTTGGTTGGGAGAATTTATGTAATGTAAAGTTATTCAGTCATTGTGCTATGGTAGCCTTTGTTTTGTTCTTGTAACAGCATATTTTATTGGCTTTACAGGAACGTGAGGAAAAGAAAGCGGTGGAGAAAAAGGAACGTGAGAAGAAGAAAGCTGAAGTGAAAGAAGAAAAATTAAGGCAGAAATTAGAGAAAGAGGAGCAAAAGAAGAAGGAAAAAGAGGAAAAGGAAGAGCAAAAAAGGAAAGAAAAGGAAGAAAGGGAAGAGTTAAAAAAGAAAGAAAAAGAGGAGAAGGAAAGGAAGAAACAAGTTGAATTAGAGTAAGTGATTGCTGTCAGCTGTGGCGCTGTTATAAATGTATGGCGATATTAGGATATGCTTAATAGACGACCGTTCTGTTGCCCTTTGCCATTTCAGTTGCATCATCATGTAAGTTCTTCCTTTGGCTCTTGGACGGAGATTTTCCATAAGAGTGGGTGTCAGTTGCATTGACCCTTTGGTGCCTAATGTAAGGTGTCCCCATCACATGATGTTATGCTGAAAAAGTGTAATGTTAGCTATACCTGACAGCTACTTACTTGCCTTCTTATGTAGCCCTCATTTAAATTTCAGCCGTCTGCAGCTTCCACCGGGCATTTAGTTCTTGTGCCAAGGGTTCAGTGTGTTACTAGATACTATGCAGTTGGCAGGATTAAATCTTAGTGTCACAGTAAGTTGCATATAACAAAGGTGAAGAGCAGATAGTTTGTGGTTTGTTTAGCGATGCTGTCAGTTCTAGACCATGTAGCATGGATGACAGATGAATGAATTTGCATGTGGAGCATTGGCAGAAGGACAAATGGCAGACGAGCTGAAGTACTTGGAGAAATCCTGTCCTTTTCCATTTTATCCTCCATCAATCCCACAGGGACTGCCCTGGGATTGAAAATTGGGCCTTCCAGTTTCAATCTCAGGGCAGTCCCTATAGAATTCGTGCTGGACAAGGTGCTTTTTCCAGTGTATGTTTTAACTTCAATATGAACATTTGTGAGATTTTAATTTTATCATGGTTTGATAACACCTTCAGGTTTCAGCATTCTTTGGGTTTAACCAGTTGTCCTGTGGAAGGTGTGATTTGCAGTTGTCCCTGGTAACAAAGTAGTACATGGGCACTATTCTTTGGACCTGCATTCTGGCACTTCTGTTTGAATTTTACACTACTGTGTCAACCAGAAAAGGGGGATGTTATGGTTCAAGGAATAAACTGCTTCTCAAGTCCTGAAACACAAATGAAACATTCTACTGATTTATCGAAACCCATGCACTCACAGCTTCATAATGTATGATTCATACTGTTGTTTGTGTACTCACAGTTGGTCTCCATTACATTGCCAGTGCAGTTGGGCAAGCGTATTTCTGAAGCTGTGTGAGTTTGCCAATTTGTGTCTTCTAGAATAAAGAATGAAGAAAAGAGGGCCAAGGATGAGGAGAAACGAAAAAAAGAAGATAAGAGGCAAGCAGAGGCAGCAGCATTCACCAGTTTCTTTTTTCCTAAGAAAGTTGAACCAAAAGCAGTTGAGGAACCAAAGGTCAAAACTGAAGAGAACTTTATGCCCTTTGAGGTAATACATGGATGATTATCAGCATGGGTAATATTTAAATGTCACTGACAAGGACAATTATTTAATTGCAGGATAAAAATCTGTACCTCACTACTGTCATAAGGATATAATTGCAGGAGTGATACCATATATTTTTTGGTATGTAACAGATTTATGAACATGACTTGATTTTAAAAAAATATTGCTACGTAGCAGTGTTTCCCAAACTTTTTTTGCTTGCGGGCCTGTTTTGGCTTTGACAAATACCCATGGATCCTCACATCCTTGCTCACATAAATAGTCTGTCTGGATGATACATGTCCAAAATTAAAAATGTATATCTCAAAACTGATTTTAGATAGATACAAATACATACCATTAGCATACGTAACAATGCATTGCATGATTGACCTTAACTAAACTGACTGTTGCTCGCTTAGTGGGTATAGGATGTTTCTTAATTAGATATTCTAATGGTTGTATGAAATAAACACATCGACAATGAAAGAAGTTTCACAATTGTTTTTAACACAACATTATTCCTTTAATTACAAAAGTAAGTAAACTTCAGGGTACCCATTACTGAAATATGTCCACGGATCCCCTGGAAACTGGTCGTGGATCCCTTGGGATCAGTGGATCGCACGTTTGGAACCATTGCTATATAGCATTGATATGGGAGTGTGTTACTTAGTTTCACATTATATTCCCATACCTACTTAAGTCCTTTTTTAACCAAAAATTTGTTTCTAAAAACTATGATGCATAAAATATATAATTTTACGTACTAGACTGCAGTCAGAAAAGTTGTGGTTGCATAACTTTGAGGAAAAGATGACTTGTGTGACAAAGCACGATTTCAGATTTTTCTGCAAAATGTGTAAGCATCATTTTAAACTTAGCTGTGTAATGTATATTTCCCCTTATATGACACCGAAATTTCTGCTTATTTCCAACTCTGTCAACAAACTCCATGACTACTGGGATGAATACAGCAAGGCACCAGTAAGAACACTTTGTGGGGGACTCCACTCGCAGTAGCAGATTATTTTTGTGACAGCTTCTTCTCCGTCTGCCTTCATTTTCCTAGAAGTGCCAGTCCCTTTTGTTTAATAGCAATCAATCTCTCTTGACACAACGAAGTGAAAAATGAGAATAACAAATTAACAAGTGGAGAAGTGGAATAATGGCAAAAGCATCATGAAACTAACAGCATCAGCCAGTTTTTGTCCAAAGTTGGGGTGGGGGGAGATAATATTGCATTTGCAGGCAAAGTGTGGTATGGGCATGATGAACTGGTTAGTGGCACTGGTAGGGTCTGTGCATACGGGTTTGAGAGAGACAGTAGTATTGAGATGGAGATAGTAAATTCTGGATGGCGGAACAAATATCTGGGCAATGACATATTACAACCATTGTATAACAACAGCTTTGTTAAATTTAAGACAAATGTGTATTCTGAATTGTTAGTGCTAGTTAACATGAGATTTGTCATGAGTAGTCACGAAAGAGCTGGATGTGTTTAATTCAAAACTTGGCAAGATGGAAGTTCTGTAATACATGAATTGTGGTTAAATGAGTTAATTTCTCATAGCCTGTGTGGTAATTTTCACAGAGTTCCTGCACATTTGTTGATAAGTTAATTGATGTGCTAAATGTAATGTAGATGCAGGTTTTACTTTTTCAGTTCATTAAAGTACTTTTAGACAAACTGAACACTTTGACAGTCCATCACATCCAATAAAATGATTATTCCCCCAGCATAGGGTTAGAGGCAATCGTTGTAATCATCCCGTATTTTATGGTACTTGCCAGAAACTTAATATGAGAAGTTAAAGCTGACTGAGAATTCAGTTTAACACTGACATATTGCACAACCAAGGATTGCAACACAACTACCTCAAGAGCCTCTTTTACTAGCTTTAAATCAAATTTTAGTGCATCAATTTTTAGTGTTTTTAACCATTTAAGTGTCTGTTACAACCCCGTAAAAGAAGAATGCAACAAATGAACACAAAAACACATGGAGCCTGCCAGCGGATGTGAAAAACTTCTGGCCCACTCCCTGAAGATGATGTTATGTATGTTAGAACATGTCGGAGTGAAGTGTAAAAGCAATAAAACCAGTGTACAGTGCATTTAGTTGGTTTTAGTATAACAATTAGTAACAATGAAAAGTCTGTGTTTATTTCAACTGCATTTTGGTAGGCCCTAGTACTCATTTCTGCACTGCAAATGCCAGAAACAAAAAGGGCATGTGATTCTGAGTTCTTTCTATAGTGTGCCTCTCTCATTCTACCATAAGTGTATGGCTGGCTGGCTGTCTGCCTGCTGGCACTGTTGAGCCCTGTTCCATACTTTCTAAGCTAAGCAAGCATAAGACCTTGCGTCTCATACTTCAGAAGCCTTGACTCTTGCCTTTTCATAATGATATTACAATTATCCTGGGGACTGGCAAAATGCTGTTTTATTATTTTATGATTGATTGCTCTTATTCATGTCTATTTAACCAAAGTTGTGTGGCCAAAAATTTGGAGGTAAAATAATGCATTTTTTCCAAGAAGTTTCTTGTCCAAAATTAGGGATGTGCATAAATTAGGCAAGTAAGTATGCTGTAGCAGTCTGATATGGTAATTGTGCATCATGACAACCATCATGTAGAAGAGTTACATGTGTACTATTTTTGCAGGTTAAGGCTGATATGAGACTAGCTCCCAGTGCCCGAACAAACCTAACTGCTGCACTGAAACAGTCGTTAGACCGAGGTATTGAAAGTCAGTCGCGAGACAAGCTGTATCTTGATCAGCTTAGAAGTAAAGAAATCATTCCACAGACCAGTTCCTCCACCTGGGCTCTTAATGACTTCAAAGATGATGATATTGTAATTTTGGGTATGTAATAGTTAACTGTTACTCTGATATTTCAGTAAATTTACTGCATGCAATGGAGAAAAAAGATCTTTAAAGCTTTGTGATTATACAGACCAAGTACTGTAGTTTTTTTTAACTGTGCTGAAACTATTTCGTGTTTTTGTGTACCTCAGAATTCTTCAGTTGTTTACATACTCAACATTCATCTGTGTAACTTTTAATTCATTTTAAAAATTTCTGTTCGCAAGCCTCCATCTGTGTTTGAGGGCAAATAGTCTTGCCTCTTGGTTTTCATGATTGCAGTTTTCATATCATAATTTGTACTAAGCGGCTGGTGATATACTAGTGTTTCAGGACCAGCATGCCAGTGATAATCATTACTGTAAAGTTTAGATTTGATAAACCACTGCAAAAGGTAATGTTTTTTATCAAAAGTACAGTGGAAGCCCATTATAACAAGAATTCATAACACTGTAAAAATTTTACATTACATTGAATTCTGATTATAGACAGTTTAGAATTTGGAAATGTTATTTTGCACTGATTTCATTGTAACTGATGCAAAAGCAGGATTTCATAACAGACTCAATAGTTATGCTATAAGGTTGTGCTCACATGACTCATATATTTGACAAATATATGTTACTTTTGGCTACTTGCCATGTTGTGGGAATGGTACACTTGTACAAATAGTGGCCACATGTCTGTTTGCCACTGACTGTTGGGAGATGTGAAACAAGTCAAAGGAGTAACCATTGTTTGTTTAATTATCAGTTCAAGACTTGTTCTTTGCATTCCCGTGACTCATTTATACTTGACAAGCAGACATGTGACTTGTGTGTAGACAGTTGGTATCACTTGGCACATCATGTGAGGGTGGCAAAGGACGCAAGTCATGGGAGTGTGATCACATTGACTAGGCAAACAATAAGTGTACCTGAGTACAAATGTTTGCCAATTAAACCAGCTGTGGAAACAGTATGACAGTTATTCACTTGGCTCCTTGTGCAGTGCACACTTATAGGAACGTGTGTGTCAGATATACCAGTCATGGGGCTGCAGCTTAATATGTAAACTGTGTGTGATCATATTGTCAGATTTTAAATCAGTACACAAAAGGAAAGAATGGTACATGTTCATTGATGGTGAATATTCCTACTTTGAGTAACACTGAGAAGAGGAAGTCCATTATATCTCTTAATAACCATTGAACAGATACTGCAGTTGTATGGTGTAGTTCCGAATTGCAGTTGTAATTAGGACTGGATTTCCATTTTTAGGCATGTTCGCAAAATTGTGAAAAGTGACTATTAGCTTTGTCATGTCCATCCGTCCATCTGTTTGCATGGAATAACTCGGCTTCCAGTGGTCAGATGTTCATGAAATTTGATATTTGAGTATTTTTTGAAAATCTGTCGAGAAAATTCAACTTTCATTAAAATCCAATGAGAATAACAGGTACCTTACATGAAGACTTATGTACATTTATGGTATTATCTCCTGGATTCTTCTTAAGATGATAAATGTTTCAGACAAAGTTGCAGAGAAAATCAAAACACACATTTTATGTTCAATAAATGTTTTTCCAAAAATGTGCCATGTATGAGGTAATGTGGAAAAATATGGTAGAGCTGGACAGGCCACAGATGACAATATAATGCCACGCATGCACTTTGCATGCTGGATAACTAAGGCTATAGACATACACTCAGGATATATAATACTTATTGCTTTTCCTTGGCAACAGTGGTTTTGTGAACACTCCTCAATGTTACATTTATACATACATTGCTTAAGTATACGATGACTCTTATTACTCCTAAAGAACTCCATAAGCACATCTCACTGTTATGTTACGACTGCACACGTCATGGGGACACTGATGGCAGGGAAATTTGAGCATGTGCTGTTGTACTTATTTACGTGGGTTTTATTGAAACACCAGAAGTAAGCTTCTAGTTTCAAGGTGATGTTGTTTGCAGTGCCATAGTGTAAGATAAGCATCGACCGTTTGGTTATATCTAAAAGTCTCACAGTGCCTGCACATTAGTGATGAAGAGAACATGCCCCCCTCACCACACACACACACACACACACACACACACACACACAAAAGGGAGAAAAGGAAAGAGAGAAAAAGAAAAACTGAGAAGTATGGCATTATGTACAAAGTAAGACCATTGTGGATGTGAACTGCTTTGAAAAGTGTACAGCCATGGCTGTGACTTGGTAGAAGACAAAGTAATGTGATGCATTTGTTGTACTTCTTGTTGAACAGATTTTGTGTCTGATTAATGAAGTTAATTGTGAAGAGTAATTAGAATGTAGACAATTAAGCATTTCTGTTTTATCCCTTATGTATAAATTTGAGACTGTTCTGGCAAAATATTATTTGCCACACTTGGAACTCCAGCATGAGTACAGCTAGCCTCCATTAATGTAGGCTATAATCTCCACATATAGGACCCTAAGAATATAATTCAGCTACCCATATTGCCACTGTGTATAATTTAAGTGCATCTTCATGCATTTAAATTTCTGGTTAAGTTTGTTTATTGTTTAGAGGATGATGATATATCTGGTGTGGCAAACAACATTGTTGAGTCATATCCAACTGCCAGTCAGCTGCCTCGGCCAAAATTGCTACAGTTCTGGGAAAATCGTCGTCCACCATATTGGGGCACATGGCGCAAGAAAAGCCAGAGTATTAGACCTAAGAACCCATTTAACATGGATGAAGTAAGTACTGGTTGTGACTGGTTTATGCACCAAACCATATTTGTGTGATAGAATCAGTCCTGAACTATTGTTTGATGTATGATCTCTCAGACTACAGTAAAATCTGCGATATCTCGCACCTCCGGGACCAAAGGTTTGCCGGATATCGCAATTTTCCGGATATCAGAATATTATACTTACTATGTATCCTAGTGTACCTAGCAACCTCACGGACAGACCTAACCATTTAACTTGTCACTTGATACCCTATCCTGTTTTCCGTGCTGCACTTTGTAGTCCTTTTCATCACCATTTACGTGACAAGGTGCAGTGGCATTTGTGCAACATAACACAGTAAGTCACTGCTTATTTAACTTAAAACCCTTTGTCAATTTGCTGGTTGATAGAGGTTTCTGGATAACCCAATACCAGATATCGCAGATTTTACTGTGCGTGGTTATTAAACCAGAAGAGTGCAGTCTACAAGGGATTTTTAATTATGATTATTCTTATTTACAGACGTTTTTTGATTATGAGGTAGATTCAGATGATGAGTGGGAAGAAGAGGAACCTGGTGAATCTCTTCATGGCTCTGATGATGAGAAAGAATCTGAAGATGAATATGAAGTCGACAATGAATTCTTTGTACCGCATGGTTACTTGAGTGATGAGGAAAATGTCGGTGAAAAGGATGAAGACCAGGTATTATGTTAAAGTTGAATACTAAATTCAGGCATTTATTTGTTGAACAGTGGTCTCGATCTTCTAATTGTGCTGGCCTCCAGAGTTAGGTAGTGTACATTTGTGTCTCTGCAGTACAGTGCAGTTTAGGTTGTAAGTTGCCATGCTGGTACATTTATGAATGCAAGAATTTTTTTATTACTTGCAGTACTAATATGGTTGTTCTTGTTATTGTTAATGGTTAGTGTTACTAGTTTATTCCTTTGAAAAACTTCTTACATAAGCGTGGATTTTGTTTACATTGAATTTGTGAGGCTTAGCCTCAAGGTCCTTGCCATATATGTAATTGTTTACGTGTAAATCAGTATTTCACATCTTGAAATTGTGGTCCACTATAGACTATTGTCCTAATAGTGCTGTGTGGTAGGAAACTGGTGTGACTTTGGTTATGGTAGATGTTGATTTGTGACTGATCAGTGTGCAGTTGTCAGATGATTTATTGGTAAAATTGTTTATAAGAAGGCCTCAGAATACAGTGAGCATCATTACACCACATGTGCACACTTGCAGCTAACATGTCCTCAGCCTCGGGGCTGAACATATTGTGATGGAAATGAACAGGGAAATCATTAAATAAAAAGAGACAGTGAGGGACTGTGAGGAGAATTAAGTGTTGAATGGTTATGGAATACATGTTTCAAATGTTGGCTTTGAAATTTAAAGTTTGGATGTTGCATTCTTTCTTGCAGTCTCCGGAGATGTTGAAGATAAAATTAAAGCTCTTGGAATTGGAATTTGAGGAAGAAATGAAGCAAAAGACTGAACGCCTCAAACCTCGTCTGTTTGGTTGTGTCTGGGTTGACTCCAAAACTGCTGACAGTGGTTTGTTGTTACTTCATTTATGCATATTTTATTCCAAAGTTTCTGCCTGAAAACATTGATCTCACTTGTAGCCATATTAAGTCTGTTCTTACATGTTAGGGAAGATGAACTGGATGGAGTAATGTGTGTTGGAAGCCTAACACTGTTTCATTTCCAAAGCATCTTTGGTGAACTGCAGGTATGTTAGAGGCGACAGCTGCGTTTATTTCTGCAGGAGGGTGTGATGTTCTGTGTTGCATTCTGTGTTTATTTCATGCTTGGGAAGGGGAAGGAAATTGTAAGTGATATTGCTTTAATTTCCTAGAAAGTGAGTGGACTTGTTTAGTAGCTTTTCAATAGGCAGATACAAAGTGCACAATGAACATGTTAAATCTTACAGCCAGCAGCCAGCTGTTGAAACTGTTGAGTCCATACAGGGCAGTGTACCAGGATGGTCCAATTGTTATGTCTGCACCTGATTCTTCTAGTGCAGCAGGAAGTCCTGAATCCAAGAATCAAGCACCAAGTCCAACAACGCCATTACTGAAAAAGAAGAAGAAGTTTCCAGAAGCTGGTAATGTAACTGTACTTCAGCTTACTCATTACAGAGTGACCAGTATGTCTGCTGCATAACTAACTGCAATTACCTGATTGACGCACACATTAGACTTCTTGTATCCTCTTGTTTTTTGTTAAAGCAGAATGTTTGGCAGGCTGACTGTGCTTCTGTTATAAAGTTACAAGTTTCATGTCGGGCACTGGAACCGCACAATATGCACTAAGTATTTTAAAAACTGTATTATAAAACAGCTACACTTTTTAGTCTGAAAATGATACATGCAAGTGGTATATTTACAAATAATAATTATAAATCATTCCAACACAATCCAAACATATAAATTGCAACTGAAATTTTTGAAATTATATATCTGGATTCCCCAACACATGCCACATCAGCAAAACCTGATTGTCTCAAATTTCAATACTGCCTTCAGCATAATTTACTCAACGGTATAAGTTTTATTCACTTACGTGATGTACAGCTCAGACCCCAGCGATTTTCTCTGTATTTATGTCATATATAAAGCTCTTGTGCTTTTATACTTTTATGTTTGACTCTTACAATTGGTAATGTGAATGCCTGTAACAAGACTGAGATCTCAACCTTGAAATAATATGGATTGCAACTGTAAAGTTTCATCTCTTTATTTCTTAGGCACAGCCTAATGATGGTTTGTTGCAAAGCTGAAACATGTAGCTGGGTTATGTGTCAAAAAATATATGTTGTGCTAGATGGATGTGGTAGTTGGTTTTATTGCTTTAGCGTTTATAGCACAACAGGCTGAATCACTTCAATATTGTTGAAAATATGAATATGAAACCTACCCTTTTGGGTCGAGGGACAGCAAGTAGCTCACTCTAATGGACCCAAGGGAGTAGACTTTGTATTTGTATTTTTATTTTTTTATGCACACTGAGAAATAGAGCCAGCTTCCAAAACACTATGCTTGTAATAAAAAATATAAGAGAGGGAGAGAGGATGGTGCAAGAAGTCCCCTATATACATATGTCATTTTAATAACACTTTGTTGCAAACCTTGTAGATATTTATTCTGTTTACTGTGCACTTGAAAGTGACCCCATTTAAGAGAAACTCTGTTGCCCTTACCTCCATCTGCCTCCTATTGGTTCACTCACAGCTGTACTCCCTGCCATACCTGTCGAGAGCCAGTACTCTTGCTTTTTTCCCTTCACTTCCCTGCCTCTTACTGGTTCACCTAGAGCCATCCTTCTGGTCAACTCTTCCGAGGGCCATACTCTTTACTGTGTTTCCCTTCGTGCTAACTCCTATTGGTTCACTCAGAGCTATAATTGCAGTCCTCCCTTTCCCTGTAGCTGTATAATTTTTCCCATGCTGGGCTTCCTAGTCTACAGTGAAGAGGTAGACAGAACGTCTCTCTGAAATGTTACTGCCCATCTGCTACACTATGATGGATTCCTAGTTGTTGGGAAATATGCAAAGCCCAAATGTTTTGTTCACTTTTGTTAGATTAAAGGAAATATGAGTATTTGTCATTCAGTATGGAGTGCCATTTCCTGTTTCAATTTTATATGACCCCTGTTCAAGACTTTTCCCTGTGCTTGGTACAGGTGTTCTGACTTCAAGCCGGACATTCCTTTGTACACAAGGGATTAATACACTGATATTTTCTTTTTCTGCTTATTCACTCTTTTCACAGCAGTTACCTCCTTGCGTGTGTGTGTGATGGGTCTTAAGTGTTACAAGACTGACAGTAGTGTTTTCTGATGTGGAGTAAAGCGACGTGTTGGCAGCTGAATGTGTGGTGTCATAAGTAACATGTTTCATTTTCCTTTGCAGCAATACCTGCTTTAATCAAGCTCATCCATGGTAATGTCAATAGACGCGAGTTTTTGGCAAAAGAGTTTTTGGCATATTGGAACAAGGAGCAACAAAGATCAGTGGGAAACAGCACAGAAGAAGGATCAGTGGAAGGGAATGTATCAACATCACAGTCTTATGACATTTTTAAGAAGAGTGTCACAAATAAGATTAAAGATCTAGCATCTTGGATGGCATGCCCTGGAGGAGGTCCAATGACTGGTCGTATGTGCTGGTATGTGCCTCCAGAAACGCGTGCATTGTATGGACTTGCTGATATTGCTCTTCCAAATACTTTATGGAATTACACATTTACACCAAAGAGATGTGAAGGTGATATCCATATGGCCTCTGCTACATCCACAGTACTTACAAGTGAATCTAATCCTAAGCAGCTAATTACAAAGTTTACAAAGAAAATGACAGAAGTAGAACGTAAAAAGCAGTTTAATATGGCACCAGCTGACGGTGTGACACCTGACAAGAGAAAAGGTGGTTCTCAACACGATGATAAAACCCAGAAAAATTTTTCCCTCAATTCATCCAGCAAAGCAACCCCACTACACAAGACTGGTGACCAACATAAAAGAAAGGTGCCAATTCTCACATCTTCCCCAAAAGGACAAGATTTAGCCACACCATATAAGAACTCTCTTATGAAATTCATGAAGCCACAAGGCAATGTTATAGGTGAAGGGAAGAAAACTGTTTCTAGTTTTCAAAGCAGTGATAAACTGGGTATTGAAGTGGAAGAGTGCATTGTTTTAAGTGACTGAAAAAGTAAGAACTGTAATTAAGACTGGGGTTGTTTAAAATATTTGTTGATGGCTTTACTAGGGCAGTATGTCAAAATATTCAGTACTTTCGATTCTGCTTGATGTATGATGAGTTTGTAGTTGTCACTGGGTATGTGAAAGAACTTAACTGTGTAATAGGTTAATTTTCATGAAATGTATTTATAGCAGAGGCATTGAAACTAATGGAAGTTTAGTGGATGGAGCTTACGTGTGTCTTGTACTTGTGTATGTTATACATAGGTTGCACTAAAATGGCAGTGCCATCAAGGGATCTAAAATCCCCCAAAAATGTGTGGAGGTACCACCTCCACCCCTGCATTAATGAAGAATATTCTCCCTCTAGTAAGTCACCTGGTACTCTGTCTCATAGTGCCCATCACTGTCGTTGAACTTTGTGGCTATACACAAGAAGTTGAGCTACAAGTAAATACATAATATTTATTAAATTCTAGCATCCTTAACATGAAGTTTAACATATACAAAGAACTCTGATTTCATGTCAGCTGGGAATACACTAACGTAAAATTATCAAATTTGAGATTTCTCTACAACTTCTACTTTTCTTTTAAAGAATCTACATTGTGATTAACCAAACATCCATGTTTTGCTTTTAGATGTTGCATTACCCTTTTAAAGACCTGCGCTTGCATATGCAAATGCATGTAGGAAAACCCCCCTAGAAATTTATTTCATATATTTAACCAACAAGGAAATATACTGCATTTTTAAGATGTGCTGCATAATGTTTTATTTGCTACAAAATGCTGCTTATTTCATAATTTTATCTTCTTTGATTCAAATAATACATTCTTCATAAACTATATGCTACAATTTAAATATCCACCACCACCACCACCACCACCACCACCACCACCACCACCACCCCCCCCCCCCC
>BLKM01003820.1:1862728-1939984 GCA_013340265.1 Coptotermes formosanus | reverse complement strand
TACCCCCCCCCCCCCCCACCACCCCCCCCACCCCCCCCCCCCCCCCCCCCCCCCCCCCCCCCCCCGCCAATAGGATAAAGTTAATTTATGTACCTTGAGTGACTCATTTGGTTCACAGCATATCACATTGGGGTTTTTTCCTTAATAATCATTAAGGTAAACCCATACACTTCTACTGCTTTCTGTTTCTTGTGTCTTGCAATGGCTGTGCCCTAGTCAGGTTACACTACCTATAAATGCACAACAAAGCCAGGAAAAACTTGCTGAAAGAGCCAGATGCTATTCTGAGAAACTGGAGTTCCATTGTTGTGACTGCTGGAATTAAATGCCCACAGTGATCGGCAGAATTAACATGGGGGCTGCATAAGAGGAGATAAAATTATATGATATTTGACATTTTGAGCATCACACTTCATATTACATGTGTATGACGTTCAGTGCCAACTGGTTAAGAGTTTAGTTGGTGTGCAGAGAAATGGGCTGAACTGTGGTTAAACCCCATACATCAATTTGAGTACATTTGATTCATGACTGCTGGGTATTCTGCATGTTACAACTTAATTTGTGACTGCAAGTGAACAAGGAATGAAATCTGTACTGACACTATTTGACATATGGTATAATGTGTAGCTGAGGGGTGCACAAACCCCAGGTACCAGGTTGTTGTCGTGTGACATCCATTATTTGTGGGTTCCCAGGGTGGAACTTGCTTCATGTCACTCATCTGGTACCTGGAATTTGGAGGTGGCTTGTAGATCTTTGAAAAATACGTGCGATGCTGATTTAGCTATGCACTTTCTCCCCCTTCGTGATGTAACTCAAGTTAACAAAGCAGGGAAAGCTGTGTGGCAAAAACAACAAACATATGTCAATGTAATCTCAGTACTGACTAAACCTTTGTTGTGCTCATGTTTATCATTTAATATTTACTTACATCATGTACTTTTTTCATTAAGCTTCAAAATAACAAATAATTACAAAAACCAACAAATGCACTCTACGCTTATTCAGAACACAACACCGCCCGATACGAAACATACCAACATGCACCACATGGACTAAATCCTTTTGGGTCATACGTGAAGTATTTGGACATACATGTGCATACTTGGCATTCAGTTACACGAAACCTTGGACAATGGCCTACAGCTTCATCTTGCATCAATTCTGAACTTTGTAATTTTAAAATTCTAATATTTTAACATTTTATTATTGTAATATCCAAACCGGCAGGTCGCGGGTTCAATTCCCAATGGTGTCAGTGGATTTTTTCATTGGCATAATCCTGTCGGTCGCATTATGGCCCCGGGGTCGAATCAGCCTCCAATAGAAATGAGTACCAGGAATATTTCCTGGGGGGGGCCCGGGGGTAAAGGCGGCCAGTGCTTAGGGCTGACAACCTTACCACCTTCATGTGCCGATTGTCTAGAAATCTGGGAGCCTTGACCTCCTGGAACCCTAAGGGCCTGTCCAGGCCTGTAATGGGACTGCTTTACCTTTTTTACTGTAATATCAAGATTCATGTGTTGGCACTTGCACGCCTTTGTACTTTGGATTCCCCGAAGATGGCACATCAGTGCTGAAACATGTAGGAATTTTATATGTTACATATGATTTTTAGTTGTTTTATGTGCATTTATTGGTTATTGTGGTTATTCTTTAGAATAATGCATGGGGTATATAATGTCATGAGAATGAGCTTCACTACTGAGAACCACTTATCTAAAGTGTCATAAATTCTTGTATTTCTCATGAGTAACTATTTCAGCTCCTTTAGCCATATTCGGTGTACAGTTATAGCTGCATGACCCAAAATGCATACAAATGAGAAAAATAATTTGTAGTGCAGATGGTAGTCATTACTAAGTACATGATAACGGACACATTCAATATGAGTTCAGTTACAACCTTAAGAATAATTTACTGTTGTAGTAGCTGTGAAGGTAATCTTATGTGTGTGGGCTTGAATTGTACAAAGGTGTATCAAAATGTTCCCAAATGTGCCATTAACGACTGAGAACAGCAAGTAGTACACTAGCTGCCACAGTATTGCTATGTTCCAAGTTAGCATATAGAGTTCTGCAGCCATAACCCTCTGCACTGCTTCACAAAAGGGTTCTATTGCTTTGCATGTAAGTGCGATCTGCAGTTTTCTAATGGCTGATGTGAAGGAACAATGCATGTGCATTAGGTTTTGCTTCAGACATAGGAAAACTGCATCAGAAATGCACAAAAACTCAGAACAGCTTTGAGTGACAATGCTAGCAGTCCTGAATGGAAAATCCTGTTCTGTCGATGTCTGAAGAAAGCAAGGCAAATCAGGTTGAACATTAAGTGTACGTTGGTGTTTCTTGATTGTGAGGGCATTGTTCATGAGGAATTTGTTCCTCCAGGCCAGATGGTTAACCAGTAATAGCAGCAGGAACTTTTGCACAACATCTGAGGGAGCAAGTCCACCAAAAGTATCAGAACAATGGCTGAATTGGGACTGGTTGACCGACTATGACATTGCACCAGCACGCACTGCTTTGTCAGCGCAGCAATATTTGGCTGCTAAAACATGACTTTAGCCCCCAACCCACTTACCTCATTTGGCCCCTGGTGATGTCTTTGTTTTTGAGACCACAGCTGCAGCTACAAGTGCATCTTTACAGGATCTCTCTGAAACTGGGGAATGATTGCTGACTATCCTACTTGCAGTTCCTAGCAGTCAATTCCAGTGCTGCTTCCTGGAGTGGCAGAAATGCTGGAAGGATTGGATAAACTTGGCAGGACTACTTTGATAGGGACAACAATGAATAGTAACAAAGTTATCACTTATTTCATTATCGACTCATTCCAGAACTTTTGGGTATGGCCTGGTGAGTATATTAGGTTGAGAAGTTTGTATTCATGGTGGAGTCATGAAGAGCATGTATGAAGTTTGCTGAACATTATCCTCCAGTTCTGGCCATAGATGCTGTGGTGCAGGACATGGTGACCAAACTTATTCACTTCAGGGTGTATCCTGACCTCATAGGCCACTCCAGCTTTTCCTCAGTCTTCCCTGCCTTCTGTGTACCTTAGGTTCATATTCTAATGCAGCAGTGTAAAAAATGGAAACCATAATAAAAGCAATGGTGATAGTTAATTTAAAAAATGGTGTTTTTAGTCAACAGAAATATATCTTCACATGACTCATTCCATTGTGTAAGCATGTGATACCCCAATAAATAAAAGCAAGACACAATTTATAGTTTGATAAAAAGAAATAAAGTTTGTAAATTTATACTTTTATATTCCTATATAGCCTGATGATTGTTAAAAAGCCAAAATATGCAGCTGTTAGTTTTGCATCAAAATACATGTATAAGTTGTGTTGGACATATTTATTGGTTTTTCAGAAACAAATATTTCTGATAAGTAAAACATATGGTATATATTCAGGAAATTTGTTGTTTTTATGTAGTTGAGAACACTTTGAGTAGGTACAGAACTTCTTGATCTATTTTTGTGCAAGAAGACAATGAAATGAAGCGAATCTGCACACAAGACTTCTTCGGGCACAGCTGAGTGTAACTTTGTGCATAGAATTCTGTATGAAGAAATAATGTCTCTACTGCAAATTGAGAATATGCTGGTCATACAAAGTATAACTTAAATTTAAAAGAACATGTAAATGCAATTTAAACACATCAGATTACTGAAAGTAGCCTACTTACATAATCCCAAAACACGATGTGGGAAGATCCAAGTACATGGAAAGACCAACTGTGTAACCTAAGAATAGGAGTGCAGTTGTAGCACTGAACCTCAAGTTGGACAAGAATGAAGAGCAGTTTTTTGTGTAAGCCTAATCTATATTCAGATTTGAAACTGTGTTGTAAACATTAGCTGCTATTTTATTCTGTAAAGGAGAATAAAGGTTATTTCAACTAACCTTTAGTCATTGTTGCCACCTTCTGACTTTATGCATGCATCCCTGTCTCTGCCATGCCTGGAAACTACTGTAAATAAACAGTTCTTTCATTGTCTGCTGTCATAACGTGAAAGTCTGCATGCCTGTTACACTATTGCTCAGTCCAATGGCTGTATTATTCTATTACTATTTTTAGTTTAGTTTATATTTGTGATGACTTACAAATCTGGTACAAATTCTGTACATGTTAAATTTGTTGGATATAACCTCAAAATTTATACCTCTTGTTTTGTTGATACGAAGCCTATTTTTACTTAAATCTGTTGACCAAATTCAGTTACGGCTAATATCTGACAAAAGTAACACACTTTGCATGAAGGCACTTGGTTTACATCTTCCCGAATATTTCTTGGACTGAAAAAAAAAAGGCTTGAGAATAAAGTTGTAGAGACAATCACAACATACGTTTTATTTCACACACATTTTTCCTAAAATTATGCCCTCTGCAAAATAACTACACAGAACAAGTGACAATCACATCATAACACGGTGCGACACAACGGAGATTTTCTTGCAGTCTAACCTATCGTCAGACCTACGAATACCAAAAAATTACACGACCAATTAAGAGTTACTACGGTCTGTATACATGCGAGTATACAGTAGGCCATGAACGAGCAAATAACCTCGTTATTTCCATGAACGCGAGTACAGTGTGTAAAAGTACGTGTGTGTGAAATGTCACGAATGTGAAGCAGTTGGATGACACTTATCTTCAAAACAGATACTCAGAATTATTAGGATGTGAACGGTGAAACCTAAGGGGACAAATGAGGAAGCAAAGATCGAAACGCGGCTAAATGTTACGTTACAGGTAACTTTCGTATATTGTTTAACTTACCAGGTGGCTAGATCTTTCATCTGTAACATCGTCCATTTTGTCTAGAATTTCTGTAACCTATACTGTAGGCTGTGTTGTGTTCGTTGTTTCCTCTTTATAAACGTGTTTTACATTTCGTAAATATCAGGGTAGGACAGGCTTACTGTGAATTTAGAACAAGAGTGATAAGTAGTGGTGAGTACTGCACAGCAGACCATGCTAGACCGGTAGTTGCTGTATTGCTTGAGGAAACCCACTGCATTCTAAGCATGAAACATGAATTGCATAATACTACACGCTGGTATCGAAGGGTTATATTTAGAGTCGTGGGTTATGTGTTTAAATTCTCTGCAAACTGTTTGGGACAAAAAATGTTCCTTTTAGTTAATTTTGATATCAGCAATACCATCTGCTGGCTTCACGTAGGCGTGGTTCAGTGGTGCACGGGTACAGTTCTACGAAAGGGTTAGGAACTGAAACGAAAGATGACACGTGTACGTCTTTTAGTACAAAACATGAGAAGCTGATTTTGTGTGCCCAGAGCAGCTGCGGCACTGTTAATGTGGACTTGTGTGTAGTGGATAGTACTGCTTTCGTTAATTCAGCCTTTTTATTTGCAGCAGTACTAGGCATCGTATCATTTGGAGTGAAGAACTCAAAAAATTAGTTCAGCACTGGATTTACCTATCTGTGGATTGAACAAACGCGTATTTCACTGGAATATCTAAATAGTGCAAGTATTTAAAATCGTTAGAAATAGAATCGCCCCAAATTTAAGAATTTTGTCTGAAAATTTCATTTGCAACACTTCAAATAATTCAAGGATTTTCCACTAAAAAAGTTTTCGTACCTCACTGTACATTTGTGGCCGGCGGCTAGTGTTAGGAAACGTACCCAAGAACAATATACTACTACTACTACTACTACTACTACTACTAATAATAATAATAATAATAATAATAATAATAATAATAATAATTGAATAACATGCAATATTCCGCATGGAACAGTTTTTAATGCATTTTGTGATTTACAAGGGCATTGTATCTTCTAGATGTAAGTACACGTGGTTGGATATATGCTGCCATCTCTGCCGTGAGCTGAGAGTAGGAACGAGTTATTTTTATGTTTATTCGCTTGAAGGCCGGCTAAGTGAAAGTACTTCTGTATCCAAAGCTCACGGCTTCTGAAAGATCTTTGCTGTAACGAACGTTCATTGCTTCGTCCGTTAGTCTTTCTGATACGAGGAACGTGAAGTCAAGATGAGTGTGGAGCTTTAGTGAAATAATAATGACAGCGGAAAGCGGAAGTATTCGGAGTAAAACATGTCCCAGTGCCACGTTGTGCACCACAATTATCACATGGCTACAGGTCATCCAAATTGTATACGCATAAAACGCCAGTCCCTAATTCACAGAAAACAAATTCCGCCTCTGTTAGAAGGACCAGTCAATTAATGCTTTTGGGGAAAACATGAGTGTCGTGAGAATCACGTGAAATAAATAAATATATAAATAAATTAAAAATATATAAGTAATTAAAAATAAACGAATAAATTAATTAAAAATAAATAAATGCATTGTGTGTGCAAAATGTGTAGTATTTGCCCGCTTGTGTAGGATCAGTTTGGCTGTAGTTATATCGTATGACGTTTGTAGAATATGTAGGTGGACAAACTTGCAGCTTAGTGGTTAAGAAGGGTCGCTGAAGATTGAAATGAGTTGATGTATAGATAAATAACAATAATCCGTGTTCACCGATCTTCCAACTCTTATGCTTTCTTTTCACATTCCCCCTAATTACGGCAGAGCATTTAGATTGCTGCAAGTTTACAGACGGGACGAGTATTTTCTTCTGTAGAACACGAGGTCGTCATTTCCAGAGCTGGAAGGATGTACAGCATTTAATTTCGTGGTAACAAATGAAGCATAATGACAGCTTTGAAGCACTAGCGGTCATTTGTTTTTAGTTGTGCTTGCACCATAATGACCCAAGATAATGACGATCCAACATGTCCTCCCACTCTTGGTACCTCACAGTCGCTCCCCTAGTATTAAAAGCAGTCGCGTTTTTTAACGTCAAGGCGTTTTTTTGGTAATGCGTTCTGTTGACTTCTGACCTCTGTCCATTATAAAGTGAAGGCCACAGTTTTAAATGCAGTTTCGTGACTGATGATAAACTACGGTGAAAATATCTGTTCATATTTCATCCTCTTCCCCGCCCCCTGCTTTTCTTAACTCTGCAGGCTCTGGTGATCCATTTTGTGTTATTTTTCACCACTTTTTTTGTTTTGCGAAGACCACTCGCGTAACAACATACTCAGTACTTTTTGTTGAATTACAGATTTTGTAATCTTAACAGAGAGAATTGTAACACGGACACCGGTTAAGAATCCTACACGAGAGAGTAGCAATATGCTGGTGACACTTTGGGCTGTAAGGTAATGGAAGGAAGGGCTCTTGAAGTAGTAGCAGCAGCAGCAGCAGCAGCAGCAGCTGTAGTAGTAGTAGTAGTAGTATTGGTGATGATCATAATAAGTCAGTTCAATTATAGTTTATTAATGTGCGAATTCTACAGCCAGAAGGCCTCCTACAGAAACAGCACAACACAAATAACAACGGATAATGAACAGGACACAAATGAAACAGACACAACAAAAACAAACAAAAGAATATTTAAATAATTAATTAGTAAACCTTATTATATTAATGAAAATAGTGTCACATCTAGGTGTGATGATGATTCAATACAATTCAATTCCATTATCATTAAAAAAAGTGCCAGTTCACAGCACCATGGCCAATTACAGAACTATAGCAAAATAATTACAAAGACACAAAAACAACATAATAAATTAATTAACAATATATTTACAGTTAAAACTAAATCACTAAATTAAATATTATTCAAGCTCTAATTCAGTTTCTAAGTTTGTAGTAACAATAATAATACCTGCAGAAAATGTCCGGAGAAATCAGAAACCATTCAACATACAGCATAACTGGCACATGCTGTGCATTAACTTAGGGTGAATACACCTATCATCACAATCAAGTAGCCAGCATTGTCCATATAGAATTCGCTATCAAATGTTGACTGTCAAAGGGACCACCAATGCCGTATTACAAATATGAGCCACAATCTATGTTAGAGAACTTATAAACTACTCTATGACAGGTACATAACAAGTCCATAGTCTGTCCGGCAGTTAGTTACAAACGCTTCAGATGAAGTTGCCGACTCCGGGTTAGCAGAAACCCCGAAGAAAGAGTCTCAAGTTTCTGCTGAAACACTGGTAACCGTACACCAGGCTACAGGATGTTAAACGCCAGAAGACAGTATTTTAAAACATTAATCTCAGAGTAGTAACACTTTTCTGCAAAGAAAACCCTCAGTAAACGTAGCCATAAGGTAACACTGTATGGCCATGAATCTTGTAGTCTTGCCACCTCGTGAACTAGTTATGCGTGTCATATATAACACATAACAGCCTTCGAACGAAGGGCTCGAAGAATTCTCTTTCTGTCTCGGTTAAAACCGTGAGCCACTAAAATCAACCACAAAGGTGGTGAATTCGAAATGACTCCTGGGGATATGTGGCCATACAGGAGTCTTTATACGTCCCACTTGCCAAAATTTGCATGCCTTTGAACATAGTGTTGCTACAAGGCGAAACCACTTGCAATTGTGCCGTCTAACGACGCCTGGGGAATACTGTGTGTTCTACTGGTAGTCAACCTGGGGTTCGCGAGGGGTTGTCAGTAGATGACTCGCGCAGCAAGATATGAACAGAGACTGTCATTCGGTGGGAGGGCATAAGCAGTCAGTAAAATCATAAACGGTGTATTCTGATAACTGTAGAATGTTTGCGACTCACAGAACATTTTTGTTTTCAGTGATGACTGGGAAGGAACGTGTGTAAAACTATTTTTGTATTTTTATGTATCTGTAATTTAAAGTTACAGTTGTAGACTTTAAAATAAGATCAATTTTGTAATCACAATCCGTATCATCCATAAAATTTATTTATTGTAAACGACGGCTTTAATATTCCGTGTTTTGTATTGGTCATAATTTTAGGACCTTTATAATGTGAAGGCCAAGCTTATGTATGAGTATTCGTGCTTGTGATGCTAACTGCTTGGGTACGAATGTAAATAATATACACTTGCATGGATATATTATGTATTTGGTTGGATATTGTAAGATAGTTTATCAAATGATGCACGGAATTACAGTATTATAATATTATAGGAAAGCAGAACCCGATACCAGTGGCCTCGCGGTGTAAGGCGTGGGTGTGCGGCCGTTCCCTTGCCGGCATTGCGGGTTCGAATCCCGTCCGGGACATGGATGTCTGTTTGTTGTGAGTGTTGTGTGTTGCCATGTAGAGGTCGCTGCGTCCGGCTGATCACTCATACAGAGGAGTCCTACCAAGTGTAGTGTGTCTGAGTGTGATCGTGACGGCTCGATAATAAGGAGACCCTGGCCCACTAAAGGCTGTTGCGCCACTGGGGGGGGGGGGGGGGGCCGCGGGGAAGGGAATCCGAAGATGCATATTTTCTATAGCATTTATCCCTGTTTAATTATTTTACGGAATCTATCCTGTTCTCCGGCTGACTGCAAGATCTATGCTAATCTGAATTATTCTAATGTCTCCTTAGTTTATTTGTCCAACGCTGCACATTTAGATGATTTATCTGCTATTCGTAACAACTTCTGACTGCATTCTCACCATCCATGCTTAACAGTCACAACAAGTGAGATCTGCACTCTTGCGGGAGGTTATTTATTTACCGAAGTTTTGGGACAACCCTTGAAGATGGGATTGATAGATTGTTCCGAAACGTCCGTAAATAACTACCAATCTACGCCGCGTAATATCCCAGAAGGGCGCGGATCTCTTTTACACCGCGGCGGAAGCCTGAAATCACGCATTGCAATAAGTACTTGCCTATCATCCACATCGCTTTCTCTCTTGTGCTGTCTCTTCGTAACTCGAATTCAGACATTTTTGCACCATATCGGGGTATCTTTAAAATTTGTTAGAAAGCTTCCATGAATTTTGTCAGTTTAACATCACCCTCGCTCTAGGTCTCAACAGCTGAATTACACCCTTGTACGACATCCATATAATAGAACATACATCGGAAAAGGTTTACTGAGATACGAATGTTCGTCCCAATTTTTTGAGTTCCTATTTCCTTCTCAGTACCAAACCTAACCCTCGTATCAGGCGTACAGTTAGATAGTCTTCCTGCCTGACTAGAGTTCTCAAACTCGACAGTAATTACCCGACGTTTCCGGCGGAAGCAGACGTTCAGTTCGACAACATGTACATGTGTTTTTAGTATCACCGAGTCTCCCCCTTGTATCATATCAGCTATCTCCTTGTTTAGCCGTTAAGTAGGTATGAAATAGGCATGATAATTATATGCCTTCAGGGAATAGACGTTAGGGCCTACATTGCCTGTTGCGGTGAGCAGTTGGAAAGCGTCACACATGTACAGGCAGGCTAATAGCCTGCTGATTGAGATTTACGGACGCGTATGGTATTGTTACATGAAACTTACACTGTCGCAACAAAGGGTCTCTTACGGGAAGCTGAAAGGGGTATATGTGCCTGTACACGCCGTGAAGGCGGATGATGGACTGGAGATTTACACGACTCATTAACCTCGGCCATAGATGGAGACGTGTAGTCAGCTTCACGCTTCGGCCGCGTTACTTCATCGGAAAAGCCTCAGTATCTCGGTCTGGGCGGTTTAGAGTTGAGACAAGTCTCTTGCTACTGACGGGAATTGAAGTACGGTTCCTTAGACTTCCAGTCTGTGGCATAGTCACTGTGCTGACACAACCCTCGTGGCTCCGAAACTGCTGTAACAACTATTTCTCTCTTCTAAGTACCGCAGTTGGCAAGTTAAAGAATGGTGGGTGCCAGACAAACGTTACGGAAAAGTAGTCGCCACTCCTTTGCAACTTTCTCGTTCCAAGTCCAGAGCCTTTATTTTGAAAGTCGTTGCTTCGGAAAAAAAAAAAACGACCACGGGAACAGTTAATTCTGGTTTTTGTAATGGTTATAATGGTAATTTGGTCGGTGTAGCGCCTGTGCTACAGGTGGGACAGTCAGGGGTTCGAATATCTGAGGCCGGGTTTCGTTTCGCGGAGTTAAAGACGCTGGGACGTGAATTTAACAACTCACCTCCATTGTAGTGCCGAGGTTAAGAATGAGTGGGGCTATACCTCTGTTCGCCCTGTATGCCTTCATGGCGTGGACAGGGAAAACTTTGCTTTTACCTTTACCTTCATAATGGGTGCCTGGCACAAATACGTAAGGCAGTGTACGGTAGGGGGCGCAAAAGCTTAAGACGACTGGATACGCATTTGATCACAAAGTTATGAACTCAGCAGTTCGGTACTTTTAAATCGGTTGTTAATGACGACATAATTCCACTTGTCCCTTGCGATGTACGCCTGATAGCCTATCCCAGCACGGTTTGCGAGTCGGCAACAAAAGTTAGTCACTCGCGTGAACACAGCACTTTCGAAGCAGCTGGAGACCAAGACGGATTTTGTTGTGTGAATGGAAGTTTCAGAACCCTACGTAATGGTAATAAAGGCCAGGCCTAGAGAAGAAACATGGTCTTTTGCTTTGTTTTACGATGTTGTTTCGACTACTATGGTGGAATGAGTTGATGGCCGGCCAACTTATGAAAAATTAAAAATATGTTTAGGCAGTGGAATGATTTTTCAGACCCGTGACGTAATTTCCAGGTTCGTGTAGGACAGAACGCAGGTGGTCTATCTTTGGAGGTGTTATAATCAGGATAAAAGTTTTAGCTGTTACGGGGTCATATCGTGTAGTGTTTGTTTGTTTGTTTGTTTGTTTGTTAGTAAGTTGCTCTGGAGTCAATTATACGTAGTACAGAAAGTTTGCTGCCAGTGTACCTTCTGTCACTGTCGGTAAATTACTATTGTTTCGTAATTACATCGATATGCATCGTATGTCTATTAACCCAACGCAGTTCGCGTTAAGTTCGTCCGTTGCTACTAGCATTACACTGCATTAGGCCACGATTGTCTAGACAACGTTGTTTTACTATACCATTACTACGAAGAAATCTTATACCTGACTTTTGTTTCTACGTTCTGTATATCGACTCTTTAAGTTACTGCGCAGTTTAACGGTGGCTTATATGAAAGCCGGAACGTGTAGCTGAGGTTTCGAAATACACAAATTCTTTTGACTCCTATTGTTATTGTTTACTTTCTGAATTGTTCTAAGACTACCACAGATTTTATTATTTACAGTCTCCGAAGGAACTTTTTCCTTTACGTATGCGATTTATACCTCTGTGACGCAATGTGCTGTCGGTAGGTTCCCATAGGAGAATGTAAGAGGCTAAGTGAGGTCTGTGGTCGGGAATTTTGGGAGGAGTATGCCTCCGATATCTAGCACGCGGTTGTCTTCTTACTTCCAGTGGGTTTAATAATAATAATGATAATGATGATAATAATAATAATGATGATAATAATAATAATATAAAACTTGTGTTTCGGCTAACTAAGGACTGCTCGTGTTTTATATAATTAACACAACCGGATCTGAGGAGCGAAAGAGAGCGGGAAAGTTTTAATACTGTAGGAGAGTTATCACACAGGAGGAGGTGGAGGAGTTGTGAGTGAGGAAGCTTTCTCTGTGCTGCAGAGAGGGAAGTTTGTAAATTATGGATTGTCTCGTTTACGTTTCACGAGAGATGCAAAAGCTTTTCCGTTCTTTATTCCCTCCTGTAGCAGCAACAACCCTCTTCCTATCCTGTCTTCATATGGCGAATGAGCAAGTCTTCAGCAGCACAGCGTGCTGTGGGCTTCGGGTGCCTACCACTGCTACATCCGCTTCCGACATGATTATTAGGGCTGTATTTTTGTTCATCTTGTTCCTTTTTTTTTCCTGAAACTTATCCCAAAATCTGAATATTGTATTAGGAAGAAAAACCCATTTTTACTACTAATGTATTATGACCTCTTCTTAAGTTAAAATTGGTGTTCCTTTTGCTATAGCCAAGAGTAATCACTTGTACTCGGAATTTGACACAGAACGTAACGTAACGTAACAACACGCAATTGACGTAAGACATTTATTATTTCTGCATTTCCAGAATGTATCCTTGTCTGTATGACCCATTCAGTGACACTTTATAATTAAAAACCAACTAAAAGCACAGAGGTGCATAATATAAAAAGTTAGTGACTATTTACATAGGAGTCTGTATGTACATTATGATTACTTTTCTGCAGTACAAAAGTAATTATCCGGCGCTGAACTGAGGACATAGCAGAAACTTTTTGCCTTGGTATATTCGGTCCTAACGTCGACAGGGTTGCCAGCTGCTCTGACTGACGTTTTCTTTGTGGATTCTGTTGGTGAAAACGGGGTACTTTAAACAGACCGCGATCATCTCATAAGCTTACCTCTTTGCCATTCATGATGATCATCCAGCTGCATTCAGTTTTTTATAAATCCGTACTTGAAACACCGCCATTAACTAACATGCCTAGAATTTTTAGATGATCTATGACTTTAACATCTCAGTGTATTTGTTCGTCTTAACGAACCTCCCTGAAGCTGGCCACATGAGTGGCCGAAACATGTAGAAGGTATTACTGCGTTTATAATATATTTTCATAAACTTGTATGCATTTCTTGGTTTTGGTTGCCATATACGCCTAGCATTATCAGCGTGAAAATAAAGTGGGAATTGTTAGACTTAGTGATCAGAAAACAAATGTATTGATATGTTATGTGATTGAAATATAGGTCCTAGTTTAGAAATCCTTTGAGGAGGTGGTAGATTTTAAGAACAGGATATAAGGTTAATATTAATGGTAAGGTATAGAAGATGAAGTTCATAAATGTGAGTAACATGATACTATTCTGAAAGAATAAAATTGTATGTTATTTGAAAACAGAGCGTGTGAATATACATATCTGGAACAAAATTTAGGAAATAATAGAGAAATTTATTATTTTCTATCTATTTGGCAGTATTAGAGGGTGGAAAGAAAATTGAGGGTGGCGTTGTTGAGGCTTTTGTTTCCTTACAGAAGGGAGATTCTTTTTCGGTAGTAAAGTAGCCCACATTATTTGCTGTTTACTGACATGATTCCTTCTTATTAGCATATTTAATGTGATTGCTGGAAATAATTTAGAGAGATTTATAAAAGTCACGAAGAAGTTAGATAATCTGCTTTGTCAGTGATATGAGACTCATGTGCCTAAGTCCCGATTATAATGCACCGCTACGTCGAATCATGGTTGTAGTACCTTTTATAGAGGACGACGAAAACTTTCTTCAGTACTGCGCAAATTACTATGCGTAATATTTCGATACTGGGGCGTGCATTTTATAAAGTTGTCACAGTGTCGTTAGATAAGTTTCTAATCAGCGTGTCAAATGAGGATTAAGGGTGGTAACTATTACACCGTAAGTTTATTTTCCACGGATGACCTTACGTTGCGTATGTTACGTTACATGCATGAGATGTGAACTAGCCTTTAAGTCTGCTTGCGTGCTAATGTCAGTGCGGAAGGTATAGAATATTCATTACGCTCTACGACTGTGTGGTTGCTTTTTTCTAACAGATTTTTTCTAATGTGTGTATATTGAGGGTGTATCGAAAGAATTATACAAGTACATGTATCGAAATTGCCTGTATGATGCCTGTTCAGGAACAATACCAGATTTTTTTGCTGGTATTCGTCGACGTTTCATTACAAATGCAGATTGAGAGGAGATTTTATCTTTTTGAGAATGGAAGTATTCTGAATTTCTAATTAGATGGTTTTGATTAGTAACCTGTAATTTCATCTTGAGACGTCGTACAAAACAAAGAAGTCAGCGTCTTACACGTGCATCTTTTTGCTTTGGCAGATGTAAGGTTAATGGCCGTCACAGTGAAACACTGTCGTCTGCATCTGGCTGGCAGTGACTGCGGACTTGGGTTGTTCGACCACGGGGGTCCCAATTCGATGCCAGGTCAGGGCGGGTTGTCGCATATTCACAAGCCTGCAGACAAAAGGGAATGGCTGTTACATCGGGTAAGTGCCATTGGCATTAATTTGAGGATTGGCGTTATATTCCTAAGACTTAAGCAGCAATGCCGCCCTTAAGATTACGTCACGTAGATGCAGCGTTTGAGACTTTTAATTCTGATACCTCGCCTTTTGTGCTTTATAATCAAGCCCTTTAACCTTCTAAAGCCTAGCGGTAACTTTACGTACCACCAGGTTTAACATGAAAAAATTCTACGTGGTGCCCACATTGCGTTTATGTGTTTTGTACGGATCTCAGAACAAACAGCAACTTTTGCCTTAGAGAACATTAAGAGACTGGTTTTTATAACCGAGGTGGAGAGTGTTTACTGCGCGGTACATGCTGAATCATTGTGTAAAAACGAACACAGTTCGTCTTTAAAGGGTTAAAACGTGACAGAGGCGACAATAAAAACGACAGGAACAAAGGCTAAAGTCTGTTGTTTCGTTGGTTGAATATTGGTTTATTTAACGGCGCTCTTTCACCTCCTTAGGTTACATATCGTGGGATGTTAGGATGAGTATTGGTTTAGTTAACTGTGCCCTGCCACCTGTTTAGGTTATACGTACAGTGTCATAAGATTCTGGGATGATTATTGCTTTAGTTAAGGGTGCCCTTTCACCTCCTTAGGTTAGGGATGATTACTGGTGCTTAAATGTGTCCCTCACCTGACCAGGCTCTACATTGTGGGAAGCTAGAATGATTATTGGTTTATTTAACTGTGCTTTTCATTCGCTTAAGACATATAATTTGTTGCTAGGTTGAATATTGGTTTGTTTAACGGAGCCCATCAACATCGTGGGATTTTTGGATGATTGTTGTAGTATTTAACGGTGTTCTTTCAACTGTTTAGATTATATAGCGTGGTATGGTAGGATGTTTTGTGGATGATAGATTCGGAAGAAATAAGTGGCGACTTCTCCATGATTTATATATCGGCATTTTTCTTAAGGCACTGGAGGAAGTCACAAAAATCATCAGTCAGACGGCCCCTGGACCGAGATTTGTAACTGGAGTGTGATACACTCTAAAGTTAATAAGTTTTTCTTCTTTTATTCTGTTACATTAAAAAAATCATAAATACATGCACATTTATTTTATCGGTAAATTGGTGCATTGTACTCTTTTTTAAGAAAATTGCTGAGAAGAGCATAACAGTGAGAGTAGGAACTCGGGTTACGTGTAAATTACAGAGTCACAAACGAAAGAAGAATGTTTGTAGGCATGATGCTCTGCGCTTAGCAATAAATACTGCAACATAGTACGAATAAGAAATGTTGTGTCTTAGCGTACACTGACAGTTGGAGGATCAGGATCGTATTAACAAGTGCAGGTCGTGATAATTATGAATAGGAAACAAAGACACACAAATGATTATTTGACTAATAATTCCCTTCTGACTGTTTTGACGAGTCCTCTTGAGAACGGCTAGTAGACACACTTATAAATATGGCACAGTTATAGCTTCCGGGGCCCGCTGTGGTGCAGTTGTTTGAGGCTGTGCACTACAATCCGGAAGGTCGCGAGTTCCATTGCCGATGGGGTCATTGGTATTTTCCGCTGAATCCTTCCGGCCGCACCATGGCCCTGGGGTCGATTCAGCCTCTAACAGAAATGAGTACCAGCGATGTCTTCTAGATGATAAAGGTGACCGATGCGTAAGGCTAACAACCTTACCACCTTGGTGTGCCGATTGCCTAGAAATTCTGGGAGCCTCAACCTCCAGGAGCCCTAAGGGCCTGTCTAGGCTTGTAATGGGATAGCTTTACTCATGTCTTCCCCTTCTTGACAAAGGCATGCGTCATAGTCTTTTTAAAATCACCGGAAATTTCTCTATAGTAGTGCCAGTTTTCTGTGACACCTGTATGTACCTTTTTCACTTTGCAAACAAATGCACCTGTGCACTCATCTCACGACACCTGTACGATTCGAATGACACTGACAACGCGCCAGACGTATTTTGTCGTCCGTCAGCAAATTGAGTAACATATGTGCAGCAGAGAACAAGGAACATTTTTGCCGATCAGTTAGTTTTACTCAGTGTCGTAGTGCAGATGTGATCGCTGCTGTTAAGCAGCTGCTTCTGTAGGGCCTCTGAATGATCTCAAAGAAGTTATCAATCAGCATTATTGTCGCAATCATCACTGTCATCATCATCGTAACTATCGTCACTATCATATCTCTGAGGTACTGTACTGTAGAAGCTCTTGCTTATGTAATAGACAATATTTTCTGACATTGCCGTATCTCAAACCAAGTGTTAATTGATTTAATACAAGCTGTTTTTATTATTTTTCGTAAATATTTCTGTACTTGTGTTTAAGGCATTACTAGTGTGTGTGTGAAGACACTTTAAAATGAGTCCGGCAGATGTAATTCGGTGTGGACGTTCTTAGATGGAACGTTGAAATTTTCTACGTTGAAACATACAGTCATTGTCTTATAATACAATTTATGAGTCTTTAAATGTTAAACAGGCTGTCTTTGTGATCCTCTCAAGATTTATATTTATCTGATTTTACGCCGCAATTATCCCGGTCAGCACTTCAGGTCGCATGTAGCAAATTTCAAACGTATTTATATTACAGCTAACATTTATTCAAATATTTGACTATTTATTTTACGTTGAAGGTGGTAGTAATAGCCAAAAACCCTAATTTTACCTCAGAAATGATGTTGCTGCTAATATCGAACTTTCTGTTGGCCTATCTGTTGAAAGACATGCGACGTTTCTTGAGGCCGGTTAGCTAGGCATAGTGATCTATAACCCAAAAGAACATAGCGTCCGCATGAATTGCAGGGCTATAATTTCTGTTCTAATTTATGACGATACGTTATTAATCATTCTACCATTTACATTAATGTGGATATTACAGACCTTGGGAATGTGACGCTATTTAGTCTACTGGAAATTTTTTTGATGTTTCGGAGAAACCTGCTGCCGTCACGTTTATTCTGACGATTATAATTATGGTTAGAATTGTACGAATTTAAACAAATGTATCGCTTTTATTAATTTATTTCTAAACGTGTTTATAACTTTGAAAAACCTTTCCTGCAGTCTCCTGTGTGTAATATCACACTGTCTCTGCAACTTGTCACCTTTCCGTCATTCACGCTTTTTCTATACCGGTTCCATCTTCCACGCTGCTCGAAAACATCGACGCGTGTGTACCTGACTATACGGTGTCACATTTCAGAAGACAGTTATCTTCAACCATAGAATAATTGAATTATCTCATCTGTCTCTTCTAAGCTTTGTAGTTGATACAGTTACAACTGAGTTGTGTCACTCAGAATGCGGGCGCAGCTGCATCTTTAGAACGTGTGAGCCTAACTACCTGGTAACAGAAGATATTTATTATCTGTTATACTAAAACATGTGAGCCTAACTACCTGGTAACAGGATATTTATTATCTGTTATACTAAAACACGTGAGCCTAACTACCTGGTAACAGAGGATCTTTATTATCTGTTATACTGAAACATGTGAGCCTAACTGCCTGGTAACGTCATATTATAGAGAATATTTTAATGAATAACTTTCTACAGATGTCTGAACGCCGATAACGCTTTTCAGCATGAGAGAAGCCTAACATGGCGTTACAGTGTCCATAGCACAGTTCTTATCCACGTCATATTTACAATAGGTCGAATGATTTCACCACAAATTGTTGTGTCAATGCAAACTGTTACAGTCGCTACGAACCATTCTTTTGTTAAGTAAAAAAAAAAAAAGGAAAAATTCAGGGAGAAAAATTAAATAATGATTGTTATGTCATCGGAGAGAAGATTAATGACACTGGCGCTCGTGTAGGCATCAAAGTGAACACGATCAGAGATCCATCCCAGTTCTTTCAACGTCTTTCACGCTATGATGCACCTTGCGAGCTTTCCACAACTGTATCCGATTATGATTTATTGATGTTCGTTCACACATCACCACTATTCCCCCGCCATTGAGGGACATGCGGCGGTCTACACTGTTACAACAGGATGACCGCATAGGGGCTCAGTAATGTAACTTTAGTTAGTTGTTCTCACGAGGGGCCCGTGGGCTGTATGTGGCTCGTTCATGTTATTTAGTCAGAATATGAGCAGATATCGGCAAATGAGGCAAATTATACATTGAGATAATTTAGCACATTACAGTCAAAGTCACATTTTAACTGACGGTCAGTCAGTCCTTCTTGAAGTGGAGACCCTCATGGGACTAATGATCAAATTTTGTCTAAGGTCAAGGCTGTTGCTTCGTTGCTGTGGTCGCCCACTCTAAAGAGAGGACAGGTCTGTCCCTTGTCATAACTCTGCGTGATATATACATAAAATTTACAGTGACTACAATTAAGTGAATAAACGCATTTACAATACGCAGTACGTACCTGGCTTCTCTGAAGGCTGACAATGTGTAAGTACTTCTCTGTACATGCTCCTCCAATATACGAAGCAGCGTTTATTTTGTTCAAAGTTTCCGGCTTCGGTGGCTCTCCCTTCCGACAATAATATCACTAAAATGCAGATGAGTGTGGAGAAACTGTGAAAGAGCCTCTTGTAACCATTAAGGCAGAGACTGGATGGGACCCAGACATGGTTTGGACCTTATGGAAAAGAGAAAAATCTCCTACCCTTTCCGACAATCAAACCACGGTTCCTCGGTTGTCTAGCCCGTAGCTTAATCACTATACTAATTGCATTATTCTGGCCCCTATATATGTATATAAATTATCCCTGTCCATGCAATGAAGGTGTGTAAGGGTAGCTGGCATGTAGCTCCCCTCAGTACTTGGACACCTCCGCACTAGATGGAGGATAGTGGTGTAATTCCCGCCTTAGCCGCTAATTCCCGGAGAAAGAACGCCCGGTATACATCGAATAGGAGTCTGGATGGGCCTTGGAGCCAGTCTGGGCTTCTTTGAGAAGGTTACATACTTACGTACTTACGTACTTACGTACTTACGTACTTACATACTTACGTACTTACATACTTACGTACTTACGTACTTACGTACTTACGTACTTACGTACTTACGTACTTTAGTTTCTGAATGCTTCGGCTTTGCCCTGTCAGTATCGTTCCACCAGTACTGCATACTCATGTTTATTTCATCTACCGTCGGCGCTATATACCCTAATCTTAACAGACTGACAGCGTCGTTAAACAACACACAGATGTTATTTTACTTCTGAGAACGTCTTTGAGAATCAGGCAAGTGATATGAAGGACCCGTGAACCAGCATGGCATCCGTACATTAGGCTGAGCATCGCTTGAGTCGTCACTTACCACAAAGTATGTGTATCCTAATTTGTAACAATAAATCACAGGAACTTTTGAACTAGTTATTACTAAAAGTGGCGTTAATCACAGAAGAAGTACTTAGACTCTGCCGTTAAGGCTTTCCAACTTGGACGTGCACAGCGTAGTTACATTACAGAACCCTGTCAGGACTCGCAGGCGCACGCACCGGGCCTCATCATTTGTCATCGAAATCACAGCAGCAGCGGAGTACAGGGTGTCCAAACTAAAATGCCGATAGAAAGAGTAAAAGCGCTGTGTTGTAATAACAAGGCACAGTGAAGCGAATACATTAAATGTGCATTACGTAATCAATTAAGTTAGACGGGCACCTTGCGGGATTTTCAAGTGCTAAATGCTCGGGTATCTTATTGTGGGACAAGAAACTCATTTCTGTGTCGTTTCGCTGTGTATGGAGATTTTAAGAAATGTAACCCCAGTCTTAAATGAGGACTTACACTGATGGATACGTAGGTAAAGAGTAGGTTGCTAATATATGTCAACTGACTGAAAGCAGAGAACGTGTTTGACCAAGGCATCCACGTGCTAAAATTTACCTGAGGTAACTGATGAAAACAGTAGGACTGATTTTAAATAGCAGCTCTTTATTTAGTAACTTTTTGCCTGATGATGGCTCTGTGGTTCAGCCGAGACGTGTGGCACAATAAGACCAGTATAAGCAAAGTGTTGTGATTGGCGGGTGTTTCTCCTAGACTTACGAGAATAGTAGGGAGTCAAGACAACTTTTTAGATATCAAGTCTCTTATCATTCAAATCTGAATTAACAGTGAAATATAGTCTCCAGGCTTTTTCAAGAGTACGTCTGGCTCTTTTTGTAAAATCTTGGACACCACTGCTTTCATATCTGTCAGCTGGTAGCATCTGTTTTCTGCATTAAAATCTACAAAATTTTAATTTCTGGACTTCCCCTTGGGACTTTTACTCTTATTAAATGACATGACATGGGAAGTCCTTCGGGGTAGCAAATAAGTGTGGGTTAAACTGTTACTTTGTTTTCCTTTTGCTCACTTAAATTCCATCGGATGGGATTTCGCAGAAATAATTAATGATGTTTTATGTCATTAGGAAACAAGTTCTTAAGACAACAACCTTTCGGCGAGAATTATTTTTGCGGATGACAGAGGGAAGATTGATGATTTTTGTGGCCGAGTTTGTGTTTGATTGATTGACGGCTGTTTTGATGTCGTTTTGTTACGCTATTTATTTGAACTGCAAAGTGTTGCCTCACTTGCAGACGTCTCAGCTCCGTACGTAATATGCACAGCGTCCTTGAGATTATAAAGCAGTGCACTTATTTGTAAGGACACTGTTGATGTTCGTCTCTGATTCATTGCACCAGTATCATGCTGGGTATTTTCAATTGGCTGAAGTACATTTGATGTAACTCTACACGATTTTACCTCCTTCTTCAGGGGGTTGTTATTATACTGGGAGATTTTTATTTTTTGAGGTTGGTGACGACAGTTGGAACTCTAAACACTTGACCATTGTCAGGGTGATCCGTGTGCTGATGGTCACCTGAAAATAGAAGTAAAACCAATTTATGAAACACCGTGAACCTCAACTTGTCCTGTACTCAGATAAAGGACACAGTGCCACTTAGTACTGTAATTCTCTAACAACATCGTGTAGGTTCACGGTTTAGCTATGCGAAGTGGATAGTTTCTTGAGCGCCTGTAGCGTGCAATGGAAAACATGAACTAATCTGTTTGCTGTTGTTTACAGTTTGATCTGTTTGGCGTTTGTAAATTTTCTTATTTACTTACCAGCTTACTGATAATTTCGGTAATGGATCATCTCCACAGTTGCCCCTGTCTTGAAGTTACCTCCTCAGGTTTCATTAAGAGGATGCTGAACAACGCAGGGAGTGCTGCGAAGGAGCTGATCTTGCTTATTTTCAAGGCGCTAGTAACACGTGATAATCCCGGTGGCGGTAAGATTTTCCGTGTCCGTTCGAACCGGCCCCGATGCCCAATAAACCTCCTTTGCGATGGCTACCGAGCTCTTTCCCGGGAGTAGAACGGTCGGATCGTGGTGCTGACCACCCATTTCCTTCTAATGTCGGACTGCGAATGGTTGGAGCTATATTGCTTCTTCTCTGTGCCTGCATAGACATGTCATGGGGGTGACCTTTACGTGTTACAAACATGTGATACGAAAATTTGTCGTATTTTCAAAAGTGATCTGCGCAGCCAACGGGCACACTTAAGTTAATTCTAAATATTTGGACTTTATGACCATTTTGCTGACATATTTTTACCCGGACTTATATTCCCTTTCAGGTACTAAGTATTCTATATTCCAAATATCTCGTGCAGGCAACGCTATAAAACATAAGTAAAATGTAATATGAATCACTCTGCAACTCACAGGAACATGTGAAATGTGCGCTGTTGTTCTCATTACCTTACGTATTTGTATTTTGGCTGCAATCCTTCTAACACAGCGAAGCGAGTACTATTGCAGCTTCTTACGGCTATTCTATAGAGAGTTTCAAATTCTTTAGTCCCAACTTATATGCCGACACGGAAGATTTGTTGTGTCGATGTCTGAAGGTCTTTCACCTCATCAAAACAAATATCGAAACATGAAAATTTGGCTTATGATGACCGAGTAGGCGCTTATATCCGTGTAATTTGTGGAAATATAATTGTCATAGTTTACTCATTTTCATATTTTAATATGCACAGATGTGCTATGGGGCCACCGAATCTCCTGCCAGTACTTGACACGTTTGTTCTGGGGCGAGATAGATGAATCTTGAAGTTCAATTTAATACAGAGGCCAAGTGTTAGTGGGGCTTCATCTCCATATGGGTGTACGGTTGACTCATGGCATGGTGTTAGGACACGTTACAAGATTTGCCTTTACTTCAATAGAAACTCGCTGTAATTTTTCGCTGATTGATTCATTTGTTGTCCCCCCAGCTGCTGTAAATTTTCTTCATAGGTTAAGACATGAAATCTGAATTTCTAATTTGAAATTATGACTACTTCAGTTTTGGTAATGACATTACCTCTGTGTCACATATAGCGCCTCGGTCATCTAAATTACCTTTGATTAAGGGTGCGTGAAGAGTGTTTGACATTGAGGCGATTACGCACAGAAAAGACCCAAAGGTATGTGTCTTATACTTTTCACTGCTTCAGTTATTCACCGGTTTTAATGTACACACTCATACTTACTCAGCTGGCTGTAATACGGAAACAGTGTGCCCTGTAGCCACTTCAGCTTTTAGAGCCAAGAAGCTCTGGATTAAATTGAGCGAACAAGGGTTAACTTTTGACCTTTGGGAGCTTTAAACGACAAGTGTAAAAGTTAGCAAACATTTCCAGTTTGTTAAAAGGGTTGAAAAGCAAGGGTGAGGGGTACAGAGACACGTTGTGATGTAATCCTAAAGAAAGTGATGCGGATTCAAATGAGCAGTGGGTTTACGTGCTGGGAAGAAGTAATTGAAGTTACGGACACTTTACAGTTGTATGCATGAGACTGCATAAAGAAGAAAATGAAAAGACACTGCTCTGTAATTATGGTTATTTTCACTTCGCTGATACTTGGAAACAATATTATATATTTATTTTGTGCAAATTTCCTGAATTTTATAAAGAGCACACCCTTGGTCACTGACGTTTGCTGTGCAAGTTGGACGCATGCGCATTACGTTGTGATAACAACGGATACTCTGGGCAATGCATTTACGTCGAATTTGGAGCTCCCTGCGCTTTATTTCTAGCCATGGTATCTTGATTGCTGATTCCGGTGGCCGCACAGGCGTGGATCTACGGCCGCCCGCTTGCTGGGATTGCGGGTTCGAATCCTGCCAGACGCATGGATGCCTGTCTCTTGTGAGTGTTGTATGTCAGGTAGAGGTCCTTCCAACGGGCCGATCCGTCGTCCAGAGGAGTCCTACCGAGTGTCGCGTGTCTGAGTGTGATTGAGGAACCTCATAGAAAAGGCCTAAGTCCACTAGGGATGTCGAGCCATAAAAAAAAGTATTTTGAATGTGCTATGTCGTCATTTCCGTCTGCCCCTCCAGGCGTTAACCAGACCTAAGTCCCAATCGATCCCTCTGTTTCTTCTAGTTCTCTACTGAAATACGAGGATCGGCCATTGAATGAATTTACATGACGGTAATTTGGTAACCGCAGCATACAAATATCTGTGATTGTATCAGGGGAATTCGTCGCCGAGTAACTACCATCTGTTCCAGCGCTGAAGCAAAATCTTGATGGCCACAGATTTAAAGGTCGTCGCGATGTGGAAGGTTTATGACACGACGGATAATAAGAAACGCACGGGTTGACATCAACAGACAACAGAAAAGCCCGCCTCTGACCTGGAATGATTTGCCGGCTCATATTTCAACCTATGCGAGAAATTGTATCAGAGGAATAATATGTGAGGTGATTGAAACTTTATGCTTTTCTAATTGCCTTTGAAATAGTTTTGATCTCCTGAATGTGAATCACATAGATGGGGGCTATTCCGTCTAACATAACATTTTACTGTTTCCTTTAAATGCCACATGTTTCGATCGAAAACAAACATCATCAGGCCTTCTTTCACAAAATTTTAAAAATCAAGGTGAAAAGTTTTTTAGAGACCTCTCAAATATTACAACATATATTTACAAGAATATTTTAATTTTTGATAGTGTCTCATGTAGGTAGAGGGTTCTGTAGATACTGTGACGTTCCTTTAAAATTTCTTAGAAATTTTCCTTACGACCTGGTTCCTAAAATAAGGTTAAAAATTAAAAACTGAACATTAACGTGTAATGGGTTAATGTCCACAAATTGATTCGAGTAATTGGCTTACCACTGGTCTTGGTGGTTATTGATTTTTTTCCATTGTTACCGCAGATAAGTATTGCGTATGTTACGGTGAATTTACTTTGTTGACGTGTTCTTCGGATTTTATCTGTTATATTTGCCTTCATCGATTATTTCGTCATGCTGCTATCAGTTTTAAATTTTACTTTACTGCACTACCGAGGTTTACTATACAAGTGACAGCTATGGTCGTTTTCGATCGAAACATGTAGCATTTGAAGGAAACAGTAAAGTGTTGTGTTAGACGGAATAGTCTGTATCTATGTGATTAATTGTACACAGTGGGGTGGATACCATTACATATATTCCAGAATGTGAAATTACAATATATTAGGCTGTTTTACTTCTGAATCGTTCCTTTAAGTATCTTCTACGAAATACAGCAGCAGTAGTCGGGCAGTTACATGTTATTTCTTGTGAAAACAGCGGAATTTAAACTGAGTGTAACGGTATGATATAAATATTCCATAAATTTTGTTATTCTTCAAACTGCAATTATTGTCTTCTGTTTCGTAGGAGAAGTATTTTTTTGCGAATCCGTGAGATTTTACCGAAGTTTGTTTTTGAAGTTTAGGCAGCAGATATAATTGTAGGATGTGGAACGTTAGGTGGACAAATGAATAAGGTTTATGTCTGGTTTTAATTCATTAAAATCCAAGACCAGTATTCATGCGTTGTACATTTCGCTACGTACATTTAGTGATTATGTAGACGTTTCTGGCAATGGCTGAATTAATAAATTGTATTAATGTTGTATTGGATATTTTCTGTTGTTTTATGTAGGCTTATGTTTGTATACCTCTAATAAAGGACAAGTCCGTACTTCTGTATAGTACGTAAACATGCATTCTCATGTAGGCTTGCATATAGGTATATGTATACGCAATTGTATTGTAGAAAATTTTGAAGACAAACCCCGATCAGACAAACTCTGACAAACTTTGCGCAATATTAATATTCGTAGTGATGCACAGTCAGTAGCGTACTGAACATGTAGGTAAATTTTCTCCGTCGTCATTATTGAACCCACCTCTGAAATTACACACCTCTGAGTTTAAATGTGTTAAAGGAAACCACAAGATAAACGTTCCTTTTCGAAAGTCTTTGGACTCTAAGTGAGGGAAAATTAACGACCAAAGTCAACGAAGATAATTTATAAAAACTGTGCAAGGAGTTTATGACTTCTTACATTACTTTTGGAAGTATACGTACGTATTCAAATTAAAAATGTCTGGAAATCGCTTTGAAACTTCACCACTTTTGTATATGAAAAAATCTGGTTGTGCAGAATTCATCCTTTTAAAACAGTTGCATTATGAGTTCTGACGAGCAGCTTGTTGCCAGCGCCACTTAAGGTGCGTGCGGAATACAGAAATTAACCAGGCGATATTGTTGCATGTGCACAGTTTAACAGGATTGGCTGGTCTGTATTTTGTAGATTCGTTTACAGACACGTTCTTTGTTCTCGTATATATTCCATGTCATACTACATAATTCGGAGTTACAAGCTTATTCATTAAATTTTGCGGTTTCCAATTCAAGAAATGATCGTTTTGTCTTATAGATGCATAAATCTTGTAGATACAAAATGATTTTTTAAAAAGAGATAAATGTGTAAAGTGGCTATAAAATGAACACTTGTGTAAGAGTCATTTGTCTCTATAACTCTAGTTAACTGCTTCTCTTTCTACGCTTCCTACGCCATGTATAACCTATTCCGTTTTTTTATTATTCACACGTCTGGTTTCTAACTTTCATTCTTTTTAAATCATTCCATGTGCAGACTCGTTTGTTGTCTTACATGTTATCTTTTAACATCTCTGTATGTCTCTGTCGCTTTATGTAATTGGTAATATCCTATTTCTTATTTCCATTGCACATTATTTATGCCTTTGTTTCGTAAGGTTATGCAGCCACGTATTATGCCCTTCGCTTTTGTGTTCGTGACAAACTAGAGTGCGTAGATTGCATCCAAACTATCATAATACCAAGACCAGTTCGCCCCAGAGGCTCGCAGGGAGTTGGAAAGTTGGAAGGACGAGTAATCTCTAGTCATGTAATATAAAGGTAAATCAACCCCTTTAGGTTCAGGCTCCCAGATTTAAAGACAGTCAATACGAGAAGGTGGTAAGGTTCCCAGCCCTACGCCCCGGCCACCTTTACCCCAAGGAAATATTCATCATTTCTGTTAGAGGCAGAGTGGGCCCCAGGGCCACAGTGCGACCGAAAGGATTATGTAAATGAAAAATTCCAGTGGTACCATCGGGAATTAAACCCGCGATCTTCTGGCTTTTAGCGCAGTGCCTTAACGAACTTCGTTGGTTCGTTCAGTTTCCAGCAACCGCGTCGTTGCTGGAAACAGATGATAATCGCATGGCGACGAATTCCTCTGATTAGTCAAATCAATGTAAGGTATTTGGTCGCGAAATTATGTGCATTTAAACTTATTTTTTGACCGACGCTTGTACGAAAATGTATGCAGTTGGCTTTGTTATTTTTAACATCAGCCAAACAGTTCAATAGTGAACATAGGTCCGTTTAGCATGGCGGCACAAAACTTTTTGCTCTCTGTGCATAACATCTTGAGTCACTTTGGTCTCCATTTTCTTATTTACATCTTTCTCCGTATTTTAATAGTTCTCTTCTGCAGTGTTCTTGACGTGTACTATAAAGCCTCCCCCTTTTCAGTAACAAATGACACCGGTATAACAATTACATAGTTTGGCCTGGAGGTTACATTTTCAACCCCTCATTTATTTTCTCTCCTTCCCCTTTCCCAAGAGTGTTCACGTCTCAATTATTCTCTTTACTGCAACTCAAAAAAGTGAACATACCACCCTCAGCCCTTTCCAAAACGCTCAGTTTCCTCCCCTACAGCACTTTAAAACAACTCCGTGTCTTGCATTAAAGTGATCCAGCGTTACTTCTGTGTGACAAATGATAACGGCTAAACGATTTGATATGCTGATAGTATATCTGTAGGGGAGGACAGCGTGTCACATTCGACGTAATATTACATGTGCGGGAAGATGTCATTTATAATCTGACGTGTTTTTTGGCTTCTTCACATGTAGCAGCTGGAGACTCGGTATTATCCACCCGTCGGTGACGTAATATCAGCGGCACTATCCTGTTAACTGACCGACCGTAGTATCAGCTGCACTCTCCAGTCTGCTGACCGACCGTAGTATCAGCTGCACTCTCCAGTCTGCTGACCGAACGTAATATGAGCGGCACTCTCCAGTCTGCTGACCGAACGTAATATGAGCGGCACTCTCCAGTCAGCTGAGCGAACGTAATATCAGCGGGACTGTCCGGTCAGCTGACCGAACGTAATATGAGCGGCACTCTCCAGTCAGCTGACCGAACGTGATATGAGTCGCAGTCGCCAGTCAGCTGACCGAAATGATATGACCGGCGCTCTCCAGTCAACTGACCAAAAATAATACTAGCTGGACTATCCAATCAACTGACCGAACGTCGCATTTATACTTCGTATTTGGGAGGTCATGGGTTTAAGTTTCAGTTCGAAAATTGACTATATAATTGCGGTTTCTCATGGGTGTACTGAATTACTCCTGGCAAGTGCTGAGATATAGTCTTAAAAGAAGACACAGCCACTTTCCTCCGCCATTCCTACCACTCAGCACATCTGCACTAGATAACAGACTGTCTCTTCTCCAAAGTCCAGGCAGGCTGTAAGGCCACTCAGCTTCCTGTCCAATGAGTGCCGGGGTTCTTTACTGGCGGTAAGGCGGCCGGGGCGAGATGCTGTCTACTGACCTCTGTCTAAACCAATATTAAGAATGAATGGAGCTATACCTCTTTCTGTATATGTCATTATGGTGTGGACAGGGACAACATACTACGCCTAGGTATCCGAAGCGGTCTCGTCCGTTCAGGTTTCCGATTAAAATTTTTTAATCATTTCCTTTGTCTTCCATGCACGCTTTGTATTCTGCCTACTTGGTCACCCTAATGATATCTCGTAAAAGGCATGACGCTCTTCACTGCACAATCTGCTCCACCCTCCTGCTACTTGCGCCCGCTTGGGTCTCCAGCACCCTTACTACTAGGGATTCTGGTGCCACGTAGCTACGTATGCCATCGTTTCGGAGGAACTAACTGCCTCCTTCTTCATGGTAGAAGTGATATTAACAGACAGCCTACCTTCTCTTTGCGTAAGGGATCGTTTCATGCGCATGGACCTATAAAACAGGTGGCAAATTTATGCCTCCACATACTTTAATTTTTAGGGTTTTTGCTATTACAGGGGACAAATCCCAGTTTAGGTCATTTCAAAGATTCTCTCCAACCCTGAGGTTTTGTGTAACATTCCGCATGCTAATTTTCTTTGGGCGAGGGATTGTAATCCACCCTTCCAACCCTACCCTTAGCCTGAGGGAACAATGCTTGTTGGCTGCACGGCTATTGAAATCCGAACGTGAAATGTGTACTTCCCAGTAACGTAACCTACATTTGGTTGTGACATTTATTTGCATTCAGTTATAAAGTCTGTCTCGTCATTGCGTAATTAAGCAGTAGTCTTTCCATAATAGACACCGGCACTTTAGTGTAGCCGTATTAGATTTGCATGCCGATCCCATTGGCCGTGCGGTCTAAGGCGTGGGTCTGTGGCCATTCGCTTGCTGGGATTGTGGGTTCGAATCGCGCCGGGAGCATGGATGTCTGTCTCTTGTGAGTGCTGTGTGTTGTCAGGTAGAGGTCTCTGTGTCGGGCTGATCACTTGTCCAGAGGAGTGCTACCGAGTGTGATGCGTCTGAGTGTGATCGTAAAGCCTCGATAATAAGGACGCCCCGGCTGACTACGGAGTGTTGCACTGCTGGAAAAAGGAGTTGTACACCGAAAGCACAGAATACTCATTTTGGCAAAGCTATCAACTGTTCTGATGTTCATCGCACGTTTCGTTGGTCTTTGCAGTCGAAAGACGGGGGTAATGGATATTACTTTCAAAATGCTACTTTTGAAGAACACCCAGCCTCTTCAAGCGCCCAGGCTGCGAGTGGGTTGAATCTGTACCTCTGCTTCACCTCTGGGCTTGCACAGGTGTGTCATGTGGTGACATTTACCTTCATTATTGAAGAATATTGTCATCTTGTTCGACTTTAAGTAGTCTACAAAACGCCTACCAAAAAAAAATTAACAAAGTTGCAATAAGTGCCACAGTTATGCCAGTAAAGTGCACGATTTGGTGTTAATGTCAAGGAAACTATTTTTACGCCGTGGCCGGTCGTGAGGTGGTTATCATTACAAAAAATGAAAATGTGAAAAGTTTGCCGGGTCCCAGTGGTATTCGCAGTCTTGACTGCAGCTTGCAATTAGCAGAATACATACACCTCGGACCCTTTGGCGAGCGGAATAGTCTGCTGTCACCAATTTGCAATTTGGAATCACATTGCTAGATTTGAAATTCTCACAGTCTTGTGGGGTGTGACTGTGTCATTTCGAAGGATCTTAGTGCGTTCATCATCAGGGTCAGTTTGTCCGTTTCTTCTTGGACAACTTGACTCTTCACATGGGGGCACTACGACCCTTCTACAAGTCGGGAATTACGCAACAAGAGAGGCGGTGTACGTATAACGCAGCACTGAGGCGCGTTCGCGTAACCATTGTTGCCGTGAAAAAGCAATAAGTATTAAATATTATGAGTACGTGTCAGTAGCTTTAGTTACCCAGCATGCAAAGCGCATGCGCCGTGTTATATTGTCAACTTTGGCCTCTCTGACTCTATCATATTTTGCCACATTATCTCATACACGGCACGATTTTCGAAAAAAATGTGTTGAACGTAAAATGTGTTTTGATTTTCTCTACAACTTCTGTCAAAAAAATTTCTCGTTCTAGGGAGAATTCAGAGAGGTATTGTCATAAATGTACATAGGGCTTCATGTAAAGTACCCGTTATTCTTCTCAAAGTCGTAATAAAACGAATTTTCTCGACATATTTTCGAAAACTCCTCAAATATATTTCATGAATATCCGTACAGTGGAAGCCGAGTTGTTCCATGCGGACGGACGGACAGGCAGGCAGGCAGGCAGGCAGGCAGGCAGGCGGGCAGGCAGGCAGGCAGGCAGGCATGCAGGCAGGCGGGCAGGCAGGCAGGCAGGCAGGCAGGCAGGCAGGCAGGCAGGCAGGCAGGCAGGCAGGCAGGCAGGCGGGCGGGCAGGCAGGCAGGCAGGCAGGCAGGCAGGCAGGCGGGTGGGCAGGCAGGCAGAAAGACGAAGCTAATAATTCCTTTTCTCAGCGTTGCTAAGGTGCCAAACAATACAGAGTCACATCCCAGAAGACCGGAACCTTCTGTAATCATATCGCTGTCTTCATTTTTTAGTAATATTTAATTTATTAGATTAAAAACAGGACCAATCTCATGAAAGGCCCTAGGGAGAGACAGGGATTTTAAGTTTCAAACTGCTCTACTTTAGAAACTGAGTACTGGCGAAAGCATTCTCCCTGCTGTTTTGTCAAACTCTATTTTTAAGCAACTCAACGTGGCTCGTTATAATCCCAGTGCAGATCGTTTCTCCCCTCGAGTTCCGGATCGACGCCAGCACAAATTGAGGCGTAATCAAATTTCGCGCCCGTTTGACGGAGTGTCGTGGCGCCTGGTCATGACACCGCATTGCGGCTCCCGTCTTCTAGGGAATGCGACTGAAATCAGGCATACGGGAGGGCAGGCTTCCTCTTATCGAAGGCATTTCGCAGCAAGCAACACTGAGGGCCTCCAGTTGTTCGGCACAGCTATGAATTTGCAGTGCGGGTCAGTAATGGCTTATCGCTAGACTCACCTGCTGTGGTCACACGGTATTGTCAACGCGTCAGACAGCTCAAACTAAATTTTAAATCAAATTAAAAATAGTACTCACTTTTCTGCTGAACCGTACCTGAGATTATTTTGTACCGCGTCGGATATAAAGACTCATTTGTGCAAAAGAAATTGTGTAAAACAGTGACGTTTTTAAGTACAGTTTATCCCAACTAATGCGCTCTTCTTATTCAATATATTCCTACATTACAGTATTTATAAGATGTTCCCTCTTGGGACTATCCTCAGGGATACATTCATAAGTGAAAATTTCACGGTCAGAATGACACTTTTGAACGTATCCCTGAGGATGATTCCAATAGGAATCGAAACATATTGGAACATCTTATAAATATTGTAATGTAGGAGCATATTGTATAATAACAGCGCATTAGTTGTGATGAATTTACTTTCTTTCAATAAGTTGTTGTCATTTGCCTAAACAGCATTAACTGTTTGGTCTTTGTAATGGAGGTGTGGTGTGTTTACTGTGAGGTAAGAATTGAATTCCTACATGTTATTTATATTATGCGAGATTTGTGGCTCACGCCGCGGTGTCAATGAGGTCTTTGCTTTTCTGGGATTTTCCGCGTCGTAGATTGGTAATTTGCTACCGACGTTTGGGTACGTCCTACCCGTCCCAACTTCAAGGTGCCGGCTGTCCATGCTTCTTGCTTCGAAGGGTTAAGATATACGCCGAATATAACAGTAGAATAGTTAACACCGCTTATTCAAAACGTCCCGTTTTCGAATCTCAACCAACCGACTTCATACCAGAGACTGTCCTTAGTTTCCGCCGGTTGCATCAGCAAGTTCAGATTCCTGCTTCCGCGCTCTGTTCAGACCACAGACTGTTCCGGATTCTGAGGGGAGTTTCATTTGTGAGGCCTGCCTATCTGTCGACAAGTTTATATTTAGTGATTTCTTTTGGCAACCTGAAGTCATTGGTTGTTCCAATACATTTTATCCAGTTATCCATTTTACACTTCTGAAATAACGCCTGAAGGGAGGCCACAGTCGCCTATTTGCATCCTTATTCATTACCGCAGTGCCGTCCACACAAGTTGTAATGATTGTACTGTCGTAACTTAAATATTCGAGGTTCGTTTGTGAAGCCGGGCCTCGCATGTGATGCTGGGAGAGCAGAAAGGTAGGAGAGTCCTTGAGAGGTGCACTGTCATTCAGCCACTTCCAGTATTTAAAAACACCTGGATCGTTAGCGCTGCACCTATATGCGCCCTGACAACACTGTAGGCTTTCGTGTTATGCATCCATTTGTGTTGAAATGGATGAGTGTGATCAGGTGCCACAATAACAGTCTAAACCTGCAATGAGTAGGTAGGAGAAGTGAAAGAAAGAAAGAAAGAAAGAAAGAAAGAAAGAAAGAAAGAAAAAGAAAGAAAGAGAGAGAGAAAGAGAGAGAGAGAAAGAAAGAAAGAAAGAAAGAGAGAGAGAGAGAAAAAGGAAGAGAGAAAGAGAGAGAGAAAGAAAGAGAGAAAGAGAGAAAGAGAGAGAGAAAGAGAGAGCGAAAGAGAGAAAGAAAGAGAGAAAGAAAGAAAGGAAGAGAGAAAGAAAGGAAGAAAGAAAGAAAGGAAGAGAGAAAGAAAGGAAGAGAGAAAGAAAGAGAGAAAGAAAGAAAGAGAAAGAGAGAGAGAAAGAGAGAAAGAGAGAAAGAAAGAAAGAGAGAAAGAAAGAAAGAGAGAAAGAAAGAAAGAGAGAAAGAAAGGAAGAAAGAAAGAAAGGAAGAAAGGAAGGAAGGAAGAAAGAAAGGAAGGAAGAAAGAAAGAAAGAAAAAAGAAAAGAAAGAAAGAAAGAAAGAAAGAAAGAAAGAAAGACATTGGCACTGATGCAGTCGGATCGAATGAATTGGACTTTTGTGGAGGTGACTTTTTCAAATATTTTATTTGTGTTTACCCTACTGTATTAGTTTTCCATTTTTTTATCGAAACTGTACAGATTTTATGTGACCTTTTCAAATATTTTACTTGTGTTTACCTTAATTTATTATTTTTTCCATTTTATCGAAACTATACAGATTTTCTACGTTATTTCTGAATAATACCTTTTTTGAGTCCACCCTGAAGATATACAAATAATGATTTTCCCTCAAGTTCACCACCGAATGATTCTTATTTACCTGAAGTCCAACACCTACAACCAGGGGATTCCACCATATTTGTGTACCAGTTGTGTGGCTTAAAAATGTGTGAATATGAAGAACGAAAAGGATTGAACACTAGAGGCCCTGCAAGGCACGTGCGTCTCACAGCGAGATTTCTACAGATTCACTACTTGAAATGCTTTGCCTTGGAGATGAAGGCACTATGATCCTCCGAAACCTCGGTGACTACTACCAGTCGACACAGCATGACATCCCAGAAGGGTTGAATTTTCTGTTCGTTTTGCTTGACAGGAATGCATCCGGTCAGATTATTTCCGAGTCCCTGACGTATCTAAGTCTTGCAATAACTCCACGTCGGTCCAATCGAAAGGAACGATCTTTATAAGATGGGGAGATTGAAAGAGGGTTGGGGGGGGGGGTGCGCCGGCCCTTGAGGGATTCCGAGGTTGTGACGTGAGGGGTGATTGCCTTACAACGACCAAAAACAATTTTGAAATTGGGTCTGCAACTTTTATGACAACACAATTTTTATGTCTGGTACCAAGTCTTTTCGTATCGCAGTGAATTTGACTTGATGTATCTTATATCAGGCTGAAGCTGTTTAGCGACCTTTGAAATTTATTTGTCGAACCTGAAGTAAATACAAGGCTTCGATGTGGTGGTAGGGGGCTAGAACAGCTCCAAATCCTGTCTCCCGTGCCCTGTTAAAAAGTCGTGAATTGAAACTCGTTACGTACACTTTTCTGTGCTGTGCACGATCTTGTCTGTGTGACTGATGTAACACGTGGCTGATTCAGTCTGTGCCTCAATTCCAGACACATTAAATTGACTAACCAAAATGTAAATTTTAATTCATATCTACGGTCATTTTTCGTTTCATTAGCTGTTATAGTAAGATAAACATGGATTCATCATGCAAAATCACACCCAAAAGTACTCCCCAGTCTAAAATGTAAGTAGGCCTATAGCAATACGGGTTGCATATCCTGTACTTTTCATATCCTTCCCTATACTAGCCAATCTAAGTACCTAGCCAAATAAATAACCAATCAACTGTCCAACTAAATAACCAATTAACTGTCTCCATGAAACACAGTCAGTCTGCCTTGAGAAGCTAACATTTCCGCAGCTACCTAAGAAATTCCCCGAATTTTATAGCACCCGAATGTTCATTACTGTTTTCATAACAAGCCGCCACTTGTGTCTATAATGAGCCTAATCAATTCAGTCCAAGCCCTTCCATTGTATTTAATCAGGATGCGTTTTAATATTATCCTCCCATCTACGCGTAGGTCTTCCAAATGATCTCTTTCCGTTAGGATTCCCCATCAAAACACTGTCTGCACCTCCCCTCTCCTCGACACGAGCCACATGTCTCGCATTTCTCATTATTCGTAGTTTGATCACCCAAATTATATTTGGTGCAGAGTAGAGATCGTGAAGCGCCTCGTTATGCTGTTTCCTTACGTACTGTTTTACCTCGTTCATTTTAGGCCCACACATCTTTCTGAGCACCCTATTCTTGAACATCCTCAGTCTGTTATGCACAAAATTCACGAAGTTATATTTACACTGACATTATCCGTACGTGTTTCAATGGACATGCCATTATCTTCAGGGGATGTAACGTGTTACAGGTACCAAAAGCATCAAGAAGTGTAAATATCTGCCTACATACATCAAACCTGGTTTATAATAAAGACCTAAAAAATGAACAGCATATCGATGTAAAGTCAATTAACTATTCTCTATTACTTTACACAATTTTTGTTCTAAACCACAATCATTAACAATTTATACAATTCAAATGAAGAATAAATATTCTTCTTGGTCTATTCTTCATTTTAATTGTATATATTCTTCATGATTGTGGTTTAGGACGAAACTTTGTAACGTGATAGAGACTAGTTAGTTGACTTTACATTGATACGTTGCTCATTTTTAGAGCCTTTTGATATCTTTATTATAAACCAGGTTTGATGTATGTAGGCATATATTTACACTTCTTGATACTTTTGGCACCTGTAACACATTACATCCCCTGCAGCTGGTGGCATGTCCGTTGAAACGTGTAGGGATAATGTCAGTGTAAATATAACTTTGTGACTTTATGTGCATAATTGTTGGTTTGTTCTAATTAACTTGTAATAACTTATGCACGGTGTACAACATGTTAAGCCCTCAGTCTGTGTTCTTCCATCAGTGTGAGAGACCAGATTTTATATTCATACGAAACAAGAGGCTGATCCCAGTGACCGCGCGGTCTGAGGGGTGGGTCTGCGGTCGAGCTGTTGCTGGGATCGTGGGTTCGAAGCCCACCGGGAGCATGGATGTTTGTCTGTTGTGAGTGTTTGTGTTGTCAGGTAGGGGTCTCCGCGACGGACCGATCCATCGTCCAGAGGAGTCCTACCGACTGGACTGTGGTGTGTGTCTGAGTGTGATCAAGTGGAAGTAAACAACCTTGACACCTACTGTGAGTAGGTAGAAGAGGGAAGCACTACAAAACGGAACGAAACAACAGGCAAAATTGTAGTTCTGTATATATTGACCTTCATATTTTTGGATACCAAAGTGGAAGACAAAATATTGCGGACCGAGTGGTAGCAAGAATTGCCTTAATTATCCTGCTGTTAATTCTACATGCATGCAGTTTTGATCTATAAGTGTCTTCCCGAAATATTTGAACTTTGATAAATTTTTAAAGGACCTATTAACTTTCTTAATTTGCGAATTGGCTTGCATTCTTTTCACGAGGCATAAACATGTAGGCCTACTTATTTTCCTCAGCATTTTATCTAAATCAACGTCTGCGCTAGCGGTTAATAAAATTTCCGTGTTTTCCGTCATGGTGTGTATTCCCGCACATTACCCTGTCTTCTCCAGCATAGACCAGAGCTGCTATGTCCCATTAAATTTCAAACCCCCCTGTTTACTTGGACGTTTATGATGGCATATTCTAAAGCAAAATTGAAAAGTAATAGGCATAAAGCATTTCTTTGTTTTACAACATCCTGAATAGAGAACGTATCAGACAAATATTTGCCCATCCAGACATTAATATAGGTTCAATTTAAACATATTTTTTAGTAAGCTGCCTTGTTTCATGAGTACACGAAACTCCTTTCCGACGCTATCTTACAAGGAATTTTTACGCTGTTTATTAGACTTTGCAACCTTTCCATTTACCTTAGCGTTATGAAATATGCTGCCCACTGCAAGCAATATTTAGCCTAAAAAGAGCCGTTTAAGAATTTCCGGTCACGTCGGTATGCAGCAGTATTTCTACTAACTGTGCTTCTCACTGTCTTCCCTTTGTTTTTTACCCATCCACTTTGTTTGTAATTTCAGGATCCACACTGTCGATGTATTTTTCATGATAGTAAGTAATAAGTTGAGTCTTTATTTAAATGTGAAAGTGTAAGTTACTCTATGAATAAAAGGAACATTACCCAAGTTTAGCTTTCCTAAAAGGTAGTATATTTTTTTATTTTAAACAATAAAAAAGATCTGCAATCTCTTAACTCCGATTGGCGTCGGAGATCAATAGCTATCTGTAGCGATCTTGGACATGCACTGTAAATAACACGATAGCTACAATTCGTTGTGTAGATTAGCTTTGTGCCTCCATTTGAACGATCGCCGGAGCTTGGTAATACTTTTCCCACAAGATTGCTCCACGTCGTTTAAACTGGACGGATAGAGGTGGAGGGTTATTTATGGCGCCGGGGTAGTTATTCAGTGGAATCATGTAACACCTGTCGAAAGTAATATGTCTGTTCTGTTGTGTGCTTTGTGTGTTCTGTAAAGAAGAGGCGTTACGTACAGTTCCACAAGACTAGCTTGTCCGATTGTGTTTCAGAGGAAGTTATGAACGCCACTGAGGATTCCCAGTTCTGTAAAAATACCGGCTGAGATAGTAAGATTATATATCATGTTATATTGCCAAATAATAGATCATGATCAATATAAACGATTTTTCTCGCTCATTCTTACGGTATCATTCCATCAGCACCCTGAAGAGACCAAATGTAACCTTCAGGCCGAATATCCAGACAAAGTACTTATCTGGAGACTTTCGAAAATGCGAAACGCCAGCATTTTTGAGGGGCTATATTATGAGATATTCTTTTGTGTAATTTTCTTAAGGTAAATTTAAATAAGCTGATAAACTTTACTACGCGCGCATGAGGAATAGTATGAAGTTACAAGAAAATGCGGGTAAAAAAATCTCACTTGAGACGAGAATGTAAACAATAAGGCGGATTTGAAAGTACTGTTAGGGATTACGAAGGAATAACATGATTCAGAAGTGATATTTATCCTTCGTAGTACTAGAATATTTTGAAGGGCCGAATGAAGGTTTCTGAGAGGTAAAGTTTTACCGGCGAGTTTTTATGCCTGTACGCCAGTAAATAAGGTCGACTGTTCTGAAAGTGATCAAGGTATTTTGAAGATATTATCGAGGGGCTGGGCAACGTCGTCTCATGCCGTAAGCCGACCAATGTAATTTCCCGCCACTGTCGGTAGTAGTTTGAGATGTCCAATTCGGTTTAATCCAGCTGATATTTGCGTGACAAACTAAGCTACAATTTACGGGTGGGACCAAAGGGCATTTCTACAAAAAAGCTCCACGTAACGTGGTCAGTATATTGAATAGACTACGGGCTAAATGACAGAGGAATATTGGTTCGACTCCTGGACGGGGCAGGAGATTTTTCTGTTCTCTGCAGCCTCTGGACCGGCTCTAGGCCCTCTGTGCCTCTTATTCAGTGGGCACCAGAGGGCCTTTTCCGGGGAGTGAAATCTCACTTCTCACCTCCAACTAGTGCCGAAGTAGTGAATGCATGGAGCTATAGTTCCACTTTCCGTATGCCTTTGTGGCCTGCATATAAATAACGTTGTGCCAAAACAATGACGTGTAATGGAAGAGCAGAGTGTACTGTGTATGGGGGGAGGTGTGTACACGGGACTAGCACTTAGTTGCACTTGTCGAACGTCGTAAAGATGTTACAGTCAGTAATGAATATGTAAGTAGAGTCGGCCAGCATCCCTCTGTAGTGTGATTAAGTCGAGCCGGCGCAAAACATTCCTTACGCTCCTTTATGCAGGGCGCAGAGTGTTTCTTACCTCCTTGCTGCACTTGTTTTTGGACTATTTGCGTTCTTTTACTACCGATTTATACCTTCAGTGTTGCGAAAACGTTGCAAAAGACGAAGCTTCCAAGAATTATTTTTTCTGTTAAACTGTACTGTGTTATAAAGAGGCGGGAAACAGTGAATGGTGATTTATGTAATGAGCACTTAAATTTAAACTTCTGTTGGGTTTTGTTTTGTTTTTATTAAATGTGAACAGTACAGCAATCCCTGTGCAGGCCTAAACAGGCTCTGAAGGTTGCCGGAGGTTGAGGCTTCCAGATTTCAAGACAGTCGCCACATGAAATGGTAAGGTTTTTCAGCCCTACGCACCGGCTGCCTTTACCCCCAGGAAATATTTCTGGTACTCATTTATGTTAGAGGCTGAGTCAAGCCTAGAGCCATAGTGCGGCCGGAAGGATTATGTCAATGAAAAATTTCAAAGACGTAATTGGGAAACGAACCCACGACCTTCCGGCTTGTAGCGCAGTGCCTCAACCGACTGCGCCACCGCGTGCCCCTTTTTATTAAATGTAGCATGAGTTTTAACAATAACGATTTAAACAATTTTATTTGTTCATAATTTATTTAAGATCTCTGTAACTGATACGTAGAATAGACTACATTTTTTTGCCCAGATTTCCTTTCTGTTTTTTATTATGCTACATAGACCGCCGTCATTTTGTGGGTTCCACTTTTCTGATAGTGAGCAAACGGCGACAAAAAGGAGTCAATTTAAAGTAGGACAGGAAAGCTAATATAATTTCCCATACCAAATCGTTATTCACTGACCACAAACTCCGCAACGAAGAGCGGGACATTTCCAGAAGATCACGAGGTTAAAGTGACGTGAAACGTTCTTTGGCAACTATGTGTGGGCTATAATCTTGATCAGAACTCAAAGGAACAAATTAGGATTCAACACTCAGTCTCCGCATGATATAACCGGTCGGTTTGCCAGGTTATATTATGTGGCCTGTGGCCATATTTGTAAAGTCTGTATTTACTATTCACGTTACACAGTAATTCAGGCGTTTAGGTATATCACTTATTGTGATTTTTCCATGTGCGACCCGCGAACCAACCCACAATAACTGTTGTGCCCATTTGCCATAAAGAGGTTGGACGCCCATGGATTAAACATTGCAGAGTGTCGCTGGATGAAATGCAAGAGAAAGAGAAATGTTGCGAAAGGCTGTCGATAATGGCTTTACCTGCCTCACACCTTGTCTTGACTTGGCTTCCCCTCCCTCACACCTTTTTCCGGTTTGGCTTCGTCAGCCTCACACCTTGTTTAGGCTTGCCTTTCTCTGCCTCACGCCTTGTTTCGGTTTGGCTTTCTCTGCCTCATACCTTGTTTCGGCTTGCTTTCTCTGCTTCACACCTTGTTTCGGTTTGGCTTTCTCTGCCTCACACTTTGTTTCGGTTTGGCTTTCTCTCCCTTACACCTTGTTTCGGTTTGGTTTTTATGCCCCACACTTTGTTTCGACTTGGCTTTTTCTGTCCCACATCTTGTTTCGACTTGGCTTTTTCTGCCTCACACCTTTTTTCGGTTTGGCTTCGTCTGCCTCACACCTTGTTTCGTTTTGGCTTTCTCTGCCCCACACCTTGTTTCGGCTTGGCTTTCTTTGCCCCATACCTTGTTTCGGCTTGGCTTTCTCTGCCCCACACCTTGTTCCAACTTGGCTTTTTTCTGCCCCACACCTTGTTTCGGCTTGGCTTCCTCTGCCTCACACCTTGTTTCGTTTTGGCTTTCTCTGCCCCACACCTTGTTTCGGCTTGGCTTTCTCTGCCCCACACCTTATTTCGACTTGGTTCTTTCTGCCTCACACCTTGTTTCGGCTTGGCTTCCTCTGCCTCATACCTTATTTCAACTTGGCTTTCTCTGCCCCACACCTTGTTTCGGCTTGGCTTTCTCTGCCCCACACCTTATTTCGACTTGGTTCTTTCTGCCCCACACCTTGTTTCGGCTTGGCTTTCTCTGCCCCACACCTTGTTTTGACTTGGCTCTTTCTCTCCCACACATGTCCCGGATTGGATTCCTCTACCTCACAGCTGTTTTCGGTTCGGATTTATCAGTCTGACAGCTGGGTTCTGTTTGGCCTTATAACTCTCACAGCTGGTTTCGGTCCGGCTTTGTCTGCCTCACGACTTATCTTGGATTGACTTCATCTGCCTCAAAGCTTCTGTGGATTTGGTTTGCCTGTCTCAAAACTTACCTGGGCTTGACTTTATGTGCCTTACAACTAGTCTCGAATTTGATTTATCCGCCTCAGAATCTGCCTCAGATTACCTTTATTTGTCTCTGGAACTGTCTCAGTTACTACAACTCACCAGTGCCAAGTATTAATAAAGTTGCCATGTTTGTTGTGCTTTATAATTTACGTACCTTAGCAACATAACAAAGTACTGCTGAAAGTGAAGTCCTGTCGCATGCCACATTTTTAATTCTGTGTTGGAATCATTATGGTGATGGTGGAGATGTTATTTTCAGTGCTCGTTGCTTGAATCTGAGAAGTCGTTTCAGTTTGACCAGATACTTTCAGTACCGTATACCCTGGACGCCCTAGACTGGCGGTTTCATGTTATGTAAAAGGCTGGTTTTAACAGCCGCTAAGCATAGGGTTGCAGCAGTGAGACAAACCTTATTGGCAGGGATGTATGTTTAGCATAAATTTTCCTGTCAGCTTAGGTTAACGTATACTTTATGCTATTACAATTGCACACGTCTGGTACAAACGCAAAATGAGTTGAGAAATCTTCCAGCTTTACGCAGAACTTATTGTTCGTTACAGACACAGGGCCTACAGAGTGTTCCCAAAGTTTTGTGCCATCCTTTTTACATGTGTGAACAGTTAATTCACTATTAGCCTGTGATGCTGAAAATTCTTTCAAGTAATTGTAAATTTAGTACATTTCTGGCGCTGTTGGCTTTCTATTTATAATACATTAAATAATTTGATTTGTGCAGTTGTAGGAACAGGTCTATCTGATTTATATTTATGGGCCTAACGAAGTAACTAATTCATTCCATGTGGCACACTCTATATTTAAAAACTAGTAGTTACTCAGCTGAGTAAGGAACTTTGTTGCATTTTTAACAACAGCTGGACCGTCTCCTGAGGCAAATGAATTTATTCGGCCACCTTACATTCTATTTCTTAAATATACGTTTAATATTAAACCTCCCATCTTTTCATAAGTCTCTGAAGTGATCTTCCATTGCTGGGGTTTCCAAATAAATTCTCTTTTGTTTTCTTATGTCTGCTTTGCGTTTTATATTTGTCGTGCTCATCTCATTCTTCTTGACTGGTTCAACGTAATGACATTTGTTGAAACTTCTGATTAGGCGTGTACAGTACGTATTTACGAATCTGTGTTATTTTGTCTGTTGGATTCGAATGTTCACAGCAGCATCCTGTTCCCAAGATTTTGTGATGGAAACATTATTTTGTATCTTAAGTCTCCACGTTGTTGGATCGAGCCCGAAGCCACTTTGTCAGGAAAAGTGGGTTAATGCAAGTTCGTAACGAATCGAAACACACACTTGCGTGTTGTTTCTGTATACGTTAAAATCTCGGCAGACATTAACTCCGCAGAAGCTTTCGGAAGATGATGGGACATATTGGTCTCTTAAAAGCAAGCCAAACATAGAAAACCAGAAAGATTTGGTGAAAAAGCGAAGTTCTGAAGGCTTTAGCTAGGAGTCGTCTCGTTCAGCTCCAATTTTTTTTTCTTCAGATTTAGCACACAGATTCATCTTTGTTTTGTGCCTTCTATCTCGGTTTATCCTTTGTTTCATTTCATTTCTTCTCGCTGTTCGTTACCTTACTTCTCTGTTAAGTCTCCCTGGACGCAAGGTGGACCCTAGGGTCATTCCTGGAATTGAAACGGGAGGTCCAAAGGAGTCAAAGCCAGTCGGGATATTTGGGGAAGACCAAGGTAAAAGTTGGACGTCGGATGAGGGATGAACCTCGCCCCTCTCACAGCTCCCCCCCCCCCTACATCAGTATCACCACAACTATACCTCCTCAACTTCATTCAGTTCTAAGAAAGTTCAATAACTAACTCTGCGAGGAAATCTCTTTCTCCCACCGCTGTGCATTGGGATCATACTGCACAATGCTACGTCATCATCTTTGTTTACTTCACGTCAGAGACTGAGATGTCAAGATCTGTAAATTTAGCTCACTTGGAGCTGGATCGTTTTACTACGCCACTTGATTGATTTTACGCTTTTAACTAATTTATACTATTTTATTGAAGTATACGAATTTAACTACAGTTTAACTCGGTTATGACGTCATGAAAGGGACTGAATATTTTGTGTCGTTATAAACGAGTGTCTTTGTAACCGAGCAGTATAATGTTATGGTTAACAGTGACGAATTAATTGGTACCACAGAATATATGGCTCTATAAGAGAGGCGTTGTATAAACCGATGTCGTTATAACCGGGTTCTACTGTATTTCGACAAATTCTGTTAAATAAGAAAAATCAACTTTGCAGCGTGTTACTTTTACTTACAGCTTCCCTTTAAATTGCCGAATGAATTTGAGCTGTACTGTACTGGATTATTAATTATTATGGATTTGTAAAATTTTAATGGGAAAATTTGATAATTCCCATGGCTAGTTATAATTTTTGCAGATACCCTTTCCTTATATCCACTACTGTAAATTTTAGCCATTGAGGGACCCTACAAATTTACAATTTAACCTTTAAAATCCTAGCGGTAACTTTACATACCACCAGGTTTAACATTAAAAAATTCTACGTGGTGCCCACATTGCGTTTATGTGTTTTGTACGGATCTCAGAACAAACAGCAACTTTTGCCTTATGAAACATTAAGAAACTGGTTTTTATAACCGAAGGGGAGAGTGTTTACAGCGCGGTACGCACTGAGTCCTTATATAAAACAGATACGCCTCGTCTTTAGAGGGTTAATTGAATGTTCATACAGTGAACTTGAAAAGGTTTTGGTACAGAACTTTCTGTATTATGTGGCGCTGCTGCATAGAGATGAGGTCTTGTCGGATAGGTCGAGCTGCAATACCGACCTGAGCTAGGTAGGGCCACGTCTCTACTGCTTTACATGGACACGTTTTTTACAATCACTGTCACTTGGTGTGCGCATGCGTAACTATAAAAACTACTTTCTGCGTGTGGGCGGAATAACGACAGATGTACGAGTATGTCCTACAGGTCAACAAAACGACATGTTGTATCAGATACAGGGAGATAATAAACTGTGACTTTGAGGTTTTTAACGAAAACTGCCAGGATAACCAAATGTAGAAGGGCATACATAAAGTATGGGAGAAGTAAACTGTACAAGTGAAATGTTTTAAAACCTAAGTGAAGGTCACTTGGAAGGTCGAAAAGTAGATAGAAGGATACTGTTAAAGTAGCAGCGAGTGACTAACTCATGTGAGTACTACAGTGAAATTTCGGGGCCACGTAACAGGCACGAATGGCTTGACCAGTTGAAAGAAGAGCTGTTTTCGAAAAGGATCCTGCTCCATAGAATGAGTTGGTAATCTTACAGTTCCTTGTCACTATTACATTAAAGCTTTGCTTATGCTTTGAAAAATGTGCTATTCAGCTCTGTAAGCAGACGAGAGAATTTCGTGTATTGTTTTCTTTGTTCATTACTTATCTCGAGCAGAAACACTGTCAGCAACTTTATCAAATTATGCTTCATTTTAAATCCCTAGAGACTTTAACTCTGCGCGTTTTATGCAGCCAATCACCAACATTTCGCTTTATGGCACAAATTTAACATTCAATCTGAAATTTCAATGAAGTCCTCTTTTTTTTTTCAATTAAAGTGGAAGCTTGGTCTAGAATTTCTAGTGGAGCGTCATGGAAGTTTCGCTAATATTGCGCTGCAGTCAAATCGGCTGAACCTGAGCCTTGTACATTCTTGTATATACCGTTTAATAAGGAGTGTCCAACGTCGATATCGGTACAAAACTTCTATTGTTCTCATTGAATTGGGAGGAATCCCTATAGCCTGACATAAGCCACCCTGTTTCTTTCTATTACTTGCATAATACTTGTGTAATTATATCAGCTGTATATTAATGTTAGAGTTCTTCAGAATATCTGCGTCACGTATTTATTTCTCTGACATAAGTGTTTCTCACAGCTTGTTTAGTGTAATAAACACAAACATGCAAACTACTTACATAGTTAATTGTGCGTTTGATAATATAACTGTAAATAATAATAATAATAATAATAATAATAATAATTTACTGTAGTACGTATTTATTGATGTGTTGGCTCAAAATACATTTGCCGTTCATAAAGCCAGCACAAGAACATAAATACAACACAAAAAACACAAAACACACAAAATCAGACGACAATAATAACAATAATAACAACAAAAATAACTTAAAATAATAACAACGATAATAACCACTAAACTGGGCTGGAAAACGCCATAGATTACGACGTGCACATCGGTTTGCATACTGTTTTTGCTATTCACATTTAGGATATATCCATTAACACACAACTATTATAGAACTATTGTTTGTTGAATGTAGTTGCAACACGTCGCCCACACGTTTCGACCGTTTACAGGGTCACTATAGCAGGAAGGCACGTTAATCAACTCGTGATGTGTAGTTATATAAATTGAAACAGCTCTATTTTACACAGATGTAATGTATTTTTCTACATGCCAGCGATAAAATATATAAAATCTTGTACACTCCAAAGTGTTCAAGAGCATACCTACTGTGCATATCGAAACCACATGTTGCCACGGTGTTCTCATATCCCTGCAGATAAGCCAGTTGTTCTCTTTTTGTGTTCCGTGTAAGAGTAGTGGTCGTGTGTTTACGTAGTTGACACGTCGGTGCGGAACATTTCTGTGTCCACACAAATGACTGACTCCAGTGAGTCACTTGTATGGACGCAGGACTGTAGTGAGTCACTTATATGGACACAGAAATAATAGCTATTCTTGAGCAGACAGGTAGGCAGAATACTGTTTTGCAGAGTGCGCAACTCAAGGTCTTCTGTCGTTGGTAGGCCTAGTGTTTACAAGCTTTGACACTCAGTAAACACATATGCAGGTTCTAAGCTCTCTAAATTAGGCGCTAAATTACACTTGTTTTATTTCGAACTCATCAGGCACTCTTAAAATCTGATACCAAGAATTCCTATGGAGGTATGCCACAGCCAGAAGTGATGCCAATCTAACGTAACCCTATGATAATACTTTGTACTTTTAACCTTTTATAACTACAGACGCTTCGAAATCTTTTTATTCAAGAGAGTGTATATAAACAATCCAGAAGTATAAACATTCCCAAATCTGCAATTGGAACACGGTTATTGTGATTGTATTTTTTTTTCTTTCTTACAAAACGAAGTTGCTTTCAAGATATTGCGGATCTGTGCATAGTTAAGCCAGGATTTTATTAACGCAAGACGAATGAAATTCTTGAAGTTGCTAAGTTTCAGTTTTCAAGAGTAATCGTGCGGGTATCGTTTGTAAATCATATGTCGAACATTTTACACACCCCTGTGCTCTAACCGTGTTTCACTGCGAATGGGTTCTGTTACAGACCCGTTACTTTGGCAAGGGAATTACAAGTCCCCAGGACAGTCCTATTCTCATTCAATCAGATTCAACATTCTTTATTCTTGTTATTATTTTAGTTTAAAAAATAAAACCTTGTATAAGAAGATTATAATTTAGCCTGAAGCCGAGACAAATCCTTCGAGAGATCCACGAAGGTCTAATAAGAAGAAAACGCCGAAAGCAGCTTCTTTAAAATAGCTCAATGAAGCAATTTACTTAGCTTATCTGCCCCCCCCCCCCCCCATTATGGCTATTTTAACCTTTTAAAACCTAGCGGTTACTTTACGTAGCACACGGTTTAACATACAAAAATTCTGCATGGTTCTCGCATTGCGTTTATATGTTTTGTCCTGATCTCAGAACAAACAGCGACTTTTGCCTTATACATCGTCAGCTGCTTGGTTTCTGCAGCTGAGGTAGAAAGTGTTTACTGCGCGGTAGGTACTTAGTCCTTATATAAAACAGAAAATTTTCTTCTATAAGGGTTAAAGCAGTGTTACGAAACACATACTGCAGTGCGCACAGATACCTATAACAACAACTGATCTCCATAACAATAGCGAATTGTATTTAAGGCAGTTGTTCAGTACGGATACCTATATACAAAAATGCACCTTTGGTTTATGAACTGATAAAGCAGATACTGATATATACTTTTCAAAATTACTTGTTAATGTATAATTGATTTAAATGAAGTTAAATATAAATGAAAGCCGTACCTTAAAGATAGTATAGTCTATAGCTGTCCAAAAATGTGTTCGGAAGTCTGTTTATAATGAACACATTATCAAGTTATGAACGTGATTAAACGTTGTACATTGTCCATACCGTGCACATACGTATATCGAAGGATGTCAGCAAGTTTCTTTTCGTTTCGTAGTCCTTTCCTCTTCTACCTACTCACAGTAGGTGTCAAGGTTGTTTATTTTCACTTGATCACACTCATACACACCACAGTCGGTAGGACTCCTCTGGACGAGGGATCGGCCCGTCGCAGAGACCTGTATCTGACAACACAAACACTCACAAGAGACAAACATTCATGCCCCCAGTGGGATTCGAACCCACGATCTCAGCAAGCCCTCGGCCGCAGACCTACCCCTTAGACCGCGAGGCCACTGAGATCGGCTGTAAGCCAGTTAGCAGGCGTAAACATGTGTGGTGTAATGATAATGTTTTTGTGGACAACTGTAAAACTGTACTGCGTGGTTTGAAGTATTTTAAAAGTGTTTTAAACGTGTATTTTAGTGTTTTAAACGTAGTACCCCTTGAAGATGATGCTTTAGGAACTGAAACATTTTGGGGTGTTTGTAAAAAACTTGCATATTGGGTTGTAGTACATGTGTACGAGTTGGTTGTTTTGTACACATCATTCTATATAAGCGATCAAACTGTGTTTTTAACGCAATTTGCCTTTCGGCTCTGGGCGTGCAGCTGTAAAAAGAATACTGCGAATGCACCACATACCTGAAATTGTATTCATAATGTCATATTTAATGTTAATGTTAGGGTTAAATGACTTGGTACTGAACAGAATTTGGACATAACATGGAAGGTGAAGCTCTGAGGAATGACGTTTTTTCTTCTGCGTATTTTTCGTTGCGTATGTCGCGTTTGAAGGACGGATTTAACACAACTTAAGTTTAAGCACAAAAATTGAGCCGTGCATAGCTCAGACGGTTAGTCGTCAGCCTGTCATCGCGGAGGCTTGGGTTCGATCCCCGGTCATTCCATGTTGGGTTTGTGATGGAGAAAATGGCACTGGGACAGGTTCTTTCCCGAGTACTTCGGTTTTCCCCTGTCAGTTTCATTTCACTGGCGCTCCATTACACGAAAAAATGGAAGAAACTAATCATCTCCATTATAGGGTAGCACAATAAGCCTTAAGACTTCGGTGCGTTCGTAGCTTCTGCTGCGGGGCCCCCCCTCTCCACAAAAAGAGTGCAATAATTAAAAAGATAGTTTGATTGGGAGAAATTTAGACAACAAAGCTGTGAAATGACTTATTAAATTTAATAATGACAATACTGGAGACAAGCTGAGGTGTGTTGGCAAAACCACGACATTTTCAAGATTACAACTTTAGAAAGTGACCCCTTGTAGTACGGTTGGTAGGAGTCACCTTTCGGAGAACCTGCTGTGTCATAGTTCACGTATAAATTGCCATCCTGTAAGCGGAGGCAGCATGTTCCCTCAAAACGCTAGCACCTGTCCATCACAAGCCTTGCAACACTGTGTCACGCCCTGGAAGACCGTAATCTTCACACTGCCGGGGAAACCTTAAATCTCACCACGATGTTTATAATTGCTGGAGAAAGTCACTTACGACATGGGACAAAAAACGAACTTATTTCTTTGCATCATATATCAAGTTGCGTTGGTGCGGAAGTAAATTTGCCAGGAGAATTTTGTTAGTTTTGACGGAAATATGGACAATAGAGAATATAAGAGAACTGAGAGTCCGAAATACCCAATTCCCAAGGTTCTTTCTTTCTGCCTTCTAGCCGTCTCACTTAACTTAGATTGATAGAGCGACCTTTGACCTCGCTTCTCCAGCAGGCAGCGACCTCTGACCACTAACAATATTTCCCTTAACTTAATGGGCACAACATAGAAAGACAGAGAGGGAAGGAGAGAGAAGAGTGGCTAGTATAACTGACCGTGAAGTACATAGGTGGACTACTGAATACTGTATTAGACAGCACTAATCGAAACTGCACTGTGTGTAGTCTATATATACTAACTGTGGGGGCAACGAAAAATAATGGAATTAGAAGTGAAGCAGATTTGCTGCGAGGGAGCTTTAGATTACAGACAATATAGGAAGAAAGGTGCAGTAAATATTAGAGGCCAACGATAACTGACCGCCGGAGGGACGGCTTGATACACGGAAGCCGCTGTGGCGCGGATTGCGTGGGATATGTACAGCATCCTAGCTTCCCTGTTTGTTTGCCGTCACTAATGTTCAGTGTATCTCCCTCATTTCAGCTGAGTATATTTTTCTAAATTTTCTTGTTTGTTGTAATGATTTTTAAAATCAAAGGTAACAACACGGGCTGTAAATTTTACTAATAAACGTCTTTAAGACCTTGAAGGGCACGATTTATTGTACACGTGACGTGCTTTAATCAGTTCTGCATTTTGCATACAAAAGGTATTTGTATGTCCTATATGATTCTCCAAATAAGCAATGATTTTTTCGCTAAACGTTACTAACTGAATGGTCTTTGTAACAGACGTGCGTTGTGTGTACTATGAGGTATGAACTGGATTTTATTCGTTATTTTCGTGAAATAGGTTGGATGGGATAATGAGGGAGCCCACATCTATTACAAGGAAAAAAGTTTTTGCGGCTTTGAAGGTTCCCAGACGGTTTCCACTAGTCCTTCTGGCAAAAGTGGGTTCGAGGCAAGGTAAAACCGTTGATAAGTGGGTTTATTCGAGTATGCAGTGGAGGAGAGGTGTTGAGAGAGTTACTGTTTTGGAGCTGAACTTTTGTTTCCACTGGGAGATGGCATTACGGGTATAAAACTTCAGCCCAGGTACAGTAAAAAGTGAAAGTTAAAGCTGTCCTTGTCAACGCCATGAAGGCGTGTAGGGGGAGGGGATATGTAGTTCCACGCATTCTTAACCTTGGCGTTAGATGGAGGTGAGTGGTCAACTTCACGCCCCAGCCGCTTTCGTCCCCGGGATAAAACCCCGGTACCGGCTGAGTAGGAGGCTGGGAGAGCCCCAGTGCCGTTCTGGACAGTTTTGGAGAAGAGAAAATCTCTTCTAACTGCCGGAATTTGAAACCCTTTCCGTACAGTCCGTAGCTATTTGCTACAACGACTGCACTATCCCGGCCCCAGTCTAAATACTCTACATGACCAACGTTTTCCCTTAAGTAGACTTAATTAGATTCACCATGTTTACGTTTTCCCAAATAGGTAATGCACGTATAACGTAACATTGTGACGCGTTCGCCTAATACTTATACCTCCTCGGCTGTTCTAACAGCCTGATACTATCTCACTCGAAGAAAGAGCCTTTTCTGGCAATTTAATGTCAGCGGCTACAATAAAACATACGTAGGTCTTCGTGTAAAGTGCCCGACATTTTGCTAGATTTTAACCAAATTTGTGTTCTATTTGCACATTTTTATAAAAGTCCTCAATATTAAATTTGATGTAAATCCATCCAGTGGGAGCCGCGCTGATACATGATGGCGGGCGGACGGACGGATGGACAAACGGACGTGACGAGAGGTAAAAGGCGCCTTTCACGACTATGCGAATGCGCCTAAAAATGGGTCAGTCTGTATGTATAAGCTTCATTACCGACTTCGACATGTGTCCTGTGACTGACGCAGTCCATTGGGTATAACATGTAAACACAAAACCAGACAAATAGAAATTGAAAGGTAAATATAACGTGGCTGCTGTAATTAATTTCCTACAAAAATATCCTTAATAAATTTAGCATTATCTTCAACGACATAAACGTGTAGGCCTACACAGTTTGCATACGGATAACATCGCCTCAAACGGTGGCGCAATAGCCACGATTATTCAGTTCTTTTGCATATGACAGCGTGTAGATTGGTATAAAGTACCGACGTTTGACTTCCTAAATATGGAGGCATGAGCGTCCTCCGAAACATATACAATAATGGTAGCAACAAATGCATACGTGTACATTGAAATCAGTTCATATACTCACTGAACTCCTACATGTTTCCAGCAACCATGTGCCCATCTTCAGGGATGTAAAGTACAAAGGTTAGGTACATTAAAAGGTATACAATGAAATCATAGTATCAGAACCAATCCACAGGTGTGAAATGACAGTTATGGGAAATCATAGTTTAAAAATGAATAAATATAAGTTAGTGTTAGTAAGAATGTGTTGTTATTTGATTGGATGGTATAAGCAAAAGTTTTCAGTTAGCACGATAAACTATACTGTGCGGAAACCGTGCAAGTTCAGCAAGGAAGGTAAGGTTTGAGGGTCACGCGCGTGCGTGGATGAGTTGTAAATCATCGTAGATCGAAAAGGAGGTTTTTATTTCTCAGAGATTATTCAGTCTTGATTTCATTTCGCTGTTGAAAAAGTTGGATATAGAAATTTTCTATCGAATTCATTCGTCACCCTTCACTAGCGGGTTGTAACAAGGATATAATGGAACCCATGGGCCCGTGTTTGTGTATCCCAGGTGACCTAACTCTGCATAAGCACAGCTGTAACCTGAAATCTCAAACAATAACAGTGAAGAAATTTCTTGTGCTGTGGTTTTCGGTGTTTCTACCAATGAAAATATTTTCTTATCTATATGTCTTAAAAGCTAACTAGCCTGAAAAGCACTGAGGGACAAGGCGCACACATGATCCGATGTGATTTATTTCTCTTATAACAGACTAATTTGTGCCACAATTGCACGAATTTTTAAGGCATTACGTTCCGGGTCCCCGTGTTAACGCGGCAACTTCTTTGACAGCAGTGCGCTGCGTCCAGCAGATACAACTGGTTGCAGGCGCCAACATTTACTTGTGCACACTGTGCAACAAACGTCTAGCGCCTAACATTTCCAGATCGGATGTGACGTAAGCGTACAGCTGTCGTCATCATTTCAGTCATTGATAGTTTCCTTGTGTTTGTCCGGTTGCGGATTTTCCCTGCCTTCCATTCATTACGGTTGCTGATTTCCGGCACCTGTTGACGGAGACACCAATACGTGTGCTAATTTGAAGATACACACGGATTAAAGTTTATTAATTTTCCGAGGCGTGTGATAGGTTTCATTGGAAAGGGCAGATGAAGACTCTTCAGCGCATGAATTTCCATATTCATTCGTAGCCATGAAGGGGATGGAGAGTGGACAAGGCAGGAGAATATTTTTCGGTAGATCTTTCGAGTCTTGCTATTCGTCATAAATATTTTGACACATACTTTACGCGCAGAAACACTATTTTAAACTATTCAGGTGTAGTGTTTAACTAAATGTTTCCGACATCGTTTGTGCTGCACTGGCGAGGCAAAAGTGCAAGTGAAACACGCAGTTGTGTCTTTCTTCTTTCGGTAGTTTAAATGAGCCGTATTTGAATGCGGCCGTGGACAGATATTCTTATCTGCAGAACTTACACGATAATGTTATCTGCAGAACATTCACGATAATGTTATCTGCAGAACATTCACGATAATGTTATCTGCAGAACACACGATAATCTTATCTGCAGAACATACACGATAATGTTATCTGCAGAACATACACGATTTACAGTCGTTTTGTTTGTAAGGTGTGTCACTTGCTCATGCAAAATATCAATTAGTTTTTTTCTGTGGCGCAACAGCCCATCACGGGCCCTAGATCGCCTCTTTTGAGGTTTCTAGATCGCACACAATTATACACACACGCCCATAGGACTCCTCTGAGCGAGTGATCAGCCCGTCTCGGAGGCCGCTACCTACACAACACACAACAAACACAAGAGACGAACATCCATGCCCTCAGCCGGATTGGAACCCGCAGCTGGAGGCCTACTCTTTAGACCGCACGGCCACTGGGATCGCAAATTAGTGTGTTAACAACAAAAGAGTTGATTTCAAGGCCTGCCGTCTTTAAACTAATATCCAGAATCTGTGAGCTTCAACCACTGAGCACGTTTATCGCGGCATGTCTACTTCCTCCCCTGTGGCGTAACAGTCCAAATCGGTCCAAGGCCGCCTCCTTTTGGGGGTTTCTAGAGCACACTCAGAAACGCCACACTCTGTAGGACTCCTCTGGACGAGTGATCAGTCCATCGCAGAGACCTGTACCTGACAACGCACAAACACTCACAAGAGACAAACACTCGTGGGTTTCGAACCCACGATTTCAGCAAGCGCTCGGCCGAAGACAAACCCCTTAGACCGCGGGGCCACTGGGATCGGCCGGCATGTATACTAGATGGTGAAATTGATGTCTTAGACATCTGGTGTATGGTGAATAGCTGTAATGAATTGACAGCAGAGAAAAGTCGCATTAGGGACTAATGCAGGAAAATTGTGAATCATTGGAATAATGACGCAGCTATATGCTTGCGTCACTTCCGGCACTTGTTTGTTGTTGCACAGACTGTACAACCAGCCCATTGTATAGCGCCTACCGCATATTAGAGTTTATAAGGACGTGGAAGAACAGGCTTGTTTCAAGCCGAATTAGAACTTGTGACCGAGTGTGCGTCTGGAGCGGCCCGTGTCTCTGACAGTAAATTATTATTGAGAAATTCTTATAAAATTTTAGTCGAAAAACGTGAAAAGAGAGACCATTCTACAGGCTTAGGCGTAGATGGGAGATTAATATTAAAATGTATTGTAAATAAACAGAGCATAAGTATGTGAAATGTTTTGAAATGGTTGGGGATAGAAAAGAGTAGGAAGGGGGGTTTGAACGCGGTAGTCTCTCTACCTTCGGATTCCATCAAAAGGCCGGAAAATTCTTGACGGGCCGAGTAAATGTTACCTTTTCAAAAAGAACTCTGCCGCGTGAAGATTGTAAGTTATAATTTTTTTATTTTGGACAACCCGTTGTATTGTGTATAGTACAACATAATTATCAGTTCCCATCAACAGAATTAATTTATTATGCTACGTATATGCGCAGCTACATGTCTCAACCACTACGTGGTCGTCCTCAGGCCCTTAAAATACGTGAAAACCAAAATTACAATTGCAACACTAGGTATGGGAGGTCATACTGACATCTCAGTTTTTGGTGTTACAAAGTGTATGCCAATCAAAACTTTACAGCAGCCTTCTCCCTACAACAAGCGTGCACACACCGATAAAACAGCTCCACAACAACAACAACAACAACAACAACAACAACAACAACAACAACACGTGATACATATTGGCATCTGAACATAAAAATAAGTTTCGTGCCAGCCAAACATAGTTATCAACGGATACGTTCAACATACCATTGCTCACGTCAAAACACTCCGCCATTTTATGGAGACAACATGAAACAAGCACAAATATATACCTTCCAGAACGGATGTAATAGACTGTACCTCCTCAAAGGGGACACGCAGTGGCGCAGTTGGATGAAGCATTACGCTACAAGTCGAAAGGTCGCGTGTTCGATTGGGGACATTGGAGTTTTCCATTGACTTAACCTTTTGGGCCGCACTATGGCCCTGGGGTTGACCCAGCCTATAACAGAAATGAGTACCAGTAAAGGCGGCCGGTGTGTGGGGGGTGACAACCTTGACAGTTTTATGTGCCGAATATTTGCTAATATGGGAGCCTGAAACTCCTGGAACAGTGAGGGCCTGTCTGGGCCTGTACAGGGATTCCTTTGTTTACCCCCTCAAAGCCGACAATATTTATCACTAAATGCTATATATATTTTATTTATTTCTCAAAAAAAAATTTTTGACACTCATTTGTAAAGATTTACATCTTAATCTGACCTCCCATTACTGGTGCTGCTATTGTAATCTTAATTTTTATTTATTTTAGCACCCTGAGGATGACAATTTAGTGGTCGAAACATGTAGCCGGACATCAATATAATATCATAAATTAGTTGTGTTGATGGTAATTGGTAACTATTTTGTGACTGTAAATTATTTTCATGCGAATTGATTGGTGTTGTACTCCTCTTTTGTTAAGCGCTGTTTTAGTGATTTCTTTGTAAAGGACGTGTCATGTTACTAAATTGACTAAGCAGCACTTTACATTTCAAGAAAACGTGACTTGAAGTCGCATGTGCTGCGCCCGAACCCCTACCCATCTGTGGGCGGAGATGGGAAGTGGGAGGGAGGGTCGGATACATAATCAACAAACAAGAAACAAGAAACTCAACATGTCTACATCCTTAGCAACGCTGTGTCCATTCTGTACCATCGGTGTAACATTTTACCAACCGCATCTATATTTTTCATTCCGTTATTGGATCTCTTAGTTTTTCCTTCTCCTGATGCCTATCCTTAATCTTCCCTTCTCCTTCTCCACTGGACCCATATATCTCCTATTCTGTCTCCCTCCAAGTCTCTCAAACCTACGTCAGATTCGAGGAATCGGAACCTAAACGAATAGGTGCCTACAAATCTAATTCTCCATTTTACCTTTGCTTTTGTTTGTAGGTGTATGAATGTCTGTAGTCTAATGGCACCGGTGTTTAACCGTAGGTACTTCAGTTCTCAAAGGCGGAAACATTTCGCTCGTTTGTAGATTGGCGAAAGTATTGGGAAAATAATTGTTTGAGCTCTTGGCAGGTAAAGGTAAAGTTGTCCCTATGTAGGCCATAAAGACATGCTGGGGGATGGATCTTACGTACGTCTCCAGTCACTTCTACTTCGGCAGTACATGGAGCTCAATGGTCGGTTTCGGGCTCCGCCTGTTTTACCGGGGTGAAAGCGCCCCATTGGCCACTGAATAGGAGGCTGTGAAACTCAAAGCTTGTCTGGACACTGGAGAAGAGATGAAACTTCTGCCCTTGCAGGGAATCGAAGCATTACTCGGGCGTCCAGCTCGTCACTACACCGACTGCCCGTAGCCTTGCCCCTATACCGACTGCCCGTAGCCTAGTCACTACACCGACTGCCCGTAGCCTAGTCACTACACCGACTGCCCGTAGCCTTGCCCCTATACCGACTGCCCGTAGCCTAGTCACTACACCGACTGCCCGTAGCCTAGTCGCTACACTGACTGCGCTATCCTGGCTGTTAATAATAAACAGAAAACAACAATAAATGAAGCAAGTTTTTAGGTTATCACGGCGGTTAGTATTACGGCTGTGGTCTTCTGGGTTTCTGTATCCTTGGAGGCGGACCCCAAAGATTCGCACAAATATGCTGCATCCATTTTCAGGACCAACTCGAAAGATAAAAAACTTTGGTATCCATTTCAAGTCGACTTGATTCTAGAAGTGCATAATCTGTTGTGAGTGAATAAACTTTTACAAAAATTTTAAACGTGTGACAGAAGGAACCAAAAAGGGCAGTTTTATTACCAGTTTCCCTGCTAGCAAACATAATCGAAAATTAATAAAATTTCAATGCACAATTTAAGAACATGGATTTAATACAAAGAACTTGACAATGCTTAGTTCCTCACACTTCGATCGGAGCGCATTAAAACCGTGTAGTGTGAGCGACTAAATGTTACGCAGCAGAACCTCTCGAGGCTTGAGGGTCACCTGAATAATGTTACGTTCCCAAATGCAGTTCCTCTTTTACAGAAAACGCACTGACATCTTCATTGGTTATACAAATGCATGAATGTTGCTTAGGGAAATAATGTTTATTTCTGATAATCATAAGAAACACAAAGAGTTACAGCCTGTGAGCAAAATGCAGGTTTTCTAAATGTTGAAAACGTAACACGTATAGCAGCTTCTGCGATTTGAATGTTTGGTGTATATATATATATCGTATATCAAAATAAAATATTTAGAAATGAAGCACAGCTATTTTTTACCTTTCAGCGATTTAATTAAAGCATGGGAAATTGTCTTACATATACAGAAACTTCGTGTCACTAAATATAAAATCTTTAGGCTGAGTACCTACTAAATTTGTAGGGTTCTGCAGCAAAAATGAAAAACTAACATCCAGTGCACCGGCAGATGTGCGACTCCTGATAAGTCAGTCGGCACGGAATATTTTGTATTTACCGGTACACCGGCTCAAAAATTCGGTGCTTATAACAGCCTGAGCGCGTCAAGTGGAATTCGAACGTAGTAAAAGTACATACAAACACTGATTTTTATTATGACGTCCCATGAAATGAGAACCGCGAGCTGTTTACCCGGAGGTAAGGCGGCCGGGACGTGAAGCTCACCACGAATCGTCTAGTGCCGAACTTAATAATGTGCAGAGCTGTGCCTCAAATCCCCATATGCCTGTATGTAACCTACAGAAGCAATTTGACATTTCATAGTTGTAGGTTTTGTACCGGCATAATCCAAGCGCATTTCGAAGACGAAAGGATGGGACACCACGTAAATTTGAGTTGGGAGAAGGTAAAAATAAAGTTGTTCCTTTGCTTTATTAAGCATCAGCCATGAAGGCATATTGCGGGAGGGGGGAGGTGTAAGGATGCTCCACGCATTCTGAATCTCGTAATAAGATGGAGGTGTTTGGTTGGTCAGCTTCATGCTTCGGTCGCTGTACTTCCGGGGAAAGGACCTGCCGCGTACTCTGAACAGGAAGGTAGGTGGGTCCCAGAGCCGGTCTAGACGTTTAGCAAGAAGAGAAATTTCTCATGCGCCTGTTGGGAATCGAGCCGTGACTCCTCAGTGTTCCAGCGTGTAACTTACCTGTCACACCAGCGAGGTGTCCCGGCGGTTTCCAAGTTTGTTTTCACACGAAATGAGCTTTGTGCTACGGTACTGTGAGAACTGTCACCAAGCAAGATGATTTTGTTGTGGAATAAATATGCTTCGCTCTTGTCCATACGGCATTTTTTGTGGGCACATTTATGGGCTTGGATTTAAATACAAGGGAAGTTATATATTTTTTTACCTATCATTTCTATCGCTTTTGTTAACACAAGAAAATTTGGCTTGTTGACTGTCAAGTTAGTCGATACCAGTGACCGCGCGGTCTAAGGCGCGGGTCTGCGGTCGCGCGCTTGCTGGGTTTGTGGGTTCGAATCCTGCCGGCGGGGGTATGGATGTCTGTCTCTTTTGGGTGTAGTGTGTTGTCAAGTAGAGGTCTCTGCGTCGGACTGATCACTCGTCCAGGAGAGTCCTACCGAGTGTGGTGTGTCTGAGTGTGATCGTGAAGCTTCGATAATGAGGAGGCCCTGGCCCACTAGGGGCTGTTGTGCCATTGAATAAAGCAAGCCTTAAGTAGCTATGTTTAGTAGAGTGCGTTGCTTTATAATGCCTGTACTTGAAAGAGAGAGAGAGAGAGAGAGACTTCTTTTTAAATACCTGGTCTGTGAGAAGATTGGATCCGTAACACGCTATACCCTAAATCTGTACAAAATGTAGTGCAGCGTATAGCCCAGACTGCCGGGACAACACCATCCATTAGACGGCTGATCTGTTGCTCCGATACGCAGGGGGCAGTAATTACAATGCGCTCCATATGGGAAAGGGCTGTTCTTCATTTGAATGGAATACAGGAGGGTTTTGCTGGAACCAACCGCGATTGATCTTATGTACCAGTAACTTTCTTGGCAGTCCGTCCGCCTTGTAAATGCTGACACCCCTAGAGCCTAGTGGTTAGAATGTGCACCGTGAGGTTTAAGACTAAAATTCCGCATTTTGCCCATATACTGTGTAATTCTATATGATTCTCACCATAAATTGAAATTGCGTTGCTAAACGGCCTTCATAGATTGGTCTTTCTAATAGAAGGACAAATGAATTTTCGCTCGCATGTAATACTATTATTTTCTGCTGTACTTTCGAACACAGAGTTTGTCATCATCAAAACATTGTTACTTATGTAATCTAAATTTTGATTAAACTAATAATAATTTTGCCGTCATGTAACTGTATTAATTTAAATTTAGCTTAGTGATTCACAAAGAATTTCCTCATTTTATGTCCATTTATGTCATATTTAATTTCATGTTGCTAGGGAACCGAAAATTATTTAGACACAATATAAATTCCACGTTTTTAGCCTTGGTCATATACGGACAGCTAGTTACATCCTAATCACAGTGACGTTTTCCTGTAACACGCATAAGTATTAGCAACCACAAGAAGTACCGTCTGTTTACCACCGCAGCACGTCACGTGTGGTAGCTTATACTTCTCTCTCAGGTCGTAAAAAGGGCGGGGGGGGGGGGGGGGGAACTGAATTACACAAGAACCTGGGGTACCTGCTGGCCACTCCGGCTTTAACGTGTTATTTTTTATTATATTAATACAAGACCATCACTCAGACGCTTAGCTATAGTTGGTGCACACTGTGTGCTAGGGGCGACCAAACTACAGGACGTGGGTCGGTTTTGGCCAGCTATAAAATTCGGTCCCGCCAGCATCCGCTTCGCTTAGGCCTGTTAGCACTAAAATTGTTATTTGTTAGTGTGGATTTTCTTGTAAGTTGACTAGGAATGTAATAGATAATACACTGTAGTGGAACGAACGTCTAGATCTTGATGAATGGGCCAGGTATGGGGAGATAGGACATGTATTTACTCTGTTGAAAAGTGGATAATAAAATAAATGGCGTCCATGCCAGATGACGTTTAATTGTGTGAACATTAATTGAAGTTTAGAATAGCATGCCTGAATTAGTTACTGTCTAATTTAGTCTCTGTTTCTTGCTATGCATTGTTATCAATCAGTATAAATAATTGATAACTAATATACCTTTTCAGACTTTCGTGGCTTTAGATGATAGTATTTTGAGTTTGCCAACGTGAAAGTTTGTAAACTGATACCGACGTTTCGGACGCCCATCTGAAACGTGGATTTCAACCCACTTAAATATTAGGAATGTTAAAACAAAAAGACTGACATATGCACTTGTGATATTTTACAGGAGCTTACTGAATTTTTCTCGCGAGGCCGGACGGCCCACAGTCACTCAGGGCTAGCCTGATCTGGATTCAGATCAGAAAACTTTGCCCGACCCTGCTCTATTTGGCGGTGAAACTATTTATTACACATCCCTCAGATTCGTGAGTCGGTGTTCAGGGATTCTCAAGTCTTGTACGAGAAACAAAAAGAAATGAAGCTTTTCGTACTACCGCACATTAAAATTCAGTGGATGTTACTTTGTTCGTATTCCATAAATCTGGTTCATTGCAGGCTAATGTTTTCATCAGTTTTGCCACATGTAGACATTTCTCTCGCTAGGATCTCCAGACATACATGGGAAAAGCTACAGCCTTGAGAAAGAGGTTTATTCAGTTATATCTGAGACACAAATGCAGCACTAGAAGAGCGGAAGAAAGAGGAGTGTCACTGCTAAAAAGAGAAAGGGAAAGCTGTCGATGTGCAGTCATCGAAGGCATGTGGAGGGAGTAGAAGTGTAGCTCCATTTATTCTCAAACTGAGCACTAGTTGGAGAAAAGTTATTACATTCACACCCAGGCCTTAAGAAAGAAATCCCAATGCCCATTGGTTAGGAAGTTGGAGTGGCAGGCCCTGTGTAAAGTCTTGCATGTATGTGTCATCATTTTGTGCTGACAATCCATCGCCTTATTAAATATAAATGTCACAAAAATCGTTGTGTGACACTTAAGTATTTCCAAACAGAAAATTCTGGGAAGGACTTACAAAGTTTACTGTCCTTTGTATCTTGCCGAAGTACGGACCAAACAGAAAGAATTATATAGTCCTGCGTCTGTGAGTGAACTGAAATTTACACGTGTTTTGCGGGTGTAAATTTAAAGTGAGGGGAGTTGTGGAACATAGCTTTAGTCTCGCATCTTACTACTTCATTTTAACATAGGCCTATGTATAATGGTTCTTGCATAAATGTATGTACGTTACGCATCTTTCTGGAACACTTCCTTAGTTGTCGTCCTTTTAAACATAAATAAGTATACAAAAACACTAATCACCAACAAAATGCACAAAGAGAGTTTTATCAATTGTAACACACTCCTACATGTTTCGACCCTGCTGGGTCATCTTCCGGGAGAACTTTTTGTTATAGTTACACTGAGGTTGCACTTTATAGTTGAGTGAGAATGTGCTTGCAAGCCGGGACCACAGAGAGTTCACGCCTCCAGTACACAGTCAACAGCATATTCTCACTCAACTGTGAAGTGCAACCTTAGTGTAACGACAACAAAAAGTTATCCCTGAAGATGACCCAGCAGGGTCGAAACATGTATGAGTGTGTTACGATTGATGATAAAACTCTCTTTGTGCATTTGTTGGCGATTAGTGTTTTTGTATAATATAGTGCACGGGCATGGAACACATTAAATAAATAAATAAATATATGTCTTGTCTACTGCTGTCTGGTATTAAAGCGCATGCTTTTCGAGAACCAGTCAGTGAACGACGCTGAATGATAGTAGGCCTAGTGCCTGTGCCTGATAATGCCTTGTTAATAAGCCGAAACGTGTAGCACCGTCGACAATAAATATAGTGCCCAAATATAGTCATGCCGATCGCAGTGGCCGCGCTGTCCAAGGCGTGGATCTGCGGCCGCTCGGTTGCTGGGATTGCGGGTTCGAATGCCGCCGGGGTATGGATGTCTGTCTCTTGTGGGTGTTGTGTGTTATCAGGTAGAGGCCTCTGCGTTGGGTGATTTCCTCGTTCAGAGGAGTCCTACCGAGTGTGGCGTGTCTGGGCGTGATCGCGAAGCCTCGGTAACGAGGAGGCCCTGGCCCACTAGGGGCTGTTGCGCCATGCAAAAAGATACTTGTGATGAACGGTCCTTTGGTTCATTTGCTTTCTTGCGCGTTATAATGGGATATCTTTACCCTAAGAAAGTTGTTGTGTTGCTGTGGCTCTCATGTGGTTCTGGTTCGAACGTGGAAATACGTACATACCTACATGCATGCATTCACAGATGCGTACGTACATACGTACATACACACACATACATACATACATACATACTTACATACTTACATACACACACACACATACATACATACGTACACACACACATACATACATACATACATACATACATACATACATACACACAAACATACATACAAAACTAGGAATTACTTTTGGGAACAGTAAGCCAGCGTAGAACTAAATTACAAATAATCGTTTAGTTACTGTGTAGGCACTGCACGTATGGCCGGTACTTAATTTCCAGGTAACTTTTTGTGGCTGTTCCCTAAATCACTGCTGTTGCGTTCTTTATTGTGTTTTTACTTTGCTCTGAAGAAGTGCACGCAGGCTCGAAGACTGAACTTAATTAGCAGTTCTGTTTATTCAGATTGTCTGTCCGTTTCATCCGAGCGGCCGGTTCGGGTGTGTCCAGTGCATGCTTGGGATATTACGTTGTGCCATCAACAGACTTCGTTGGGTGATCCATCTTAATTTTGCCGCCATTCCCCCCCCCCCCCCCCCATCCACGCCTCTTTCTCTCACTGTCCCTTCACACGCTTCAATATTAGTACTTATTCCTTCTTTCTTCACTATCATATTGTTCTTTTGTTTTCTTTATATTCCAAGGAGTTTTCGCACACGTCTTAAAATCATAATTTTTAACTTGCTGATGCTGCTAACAATATTGTTATGTTGTGCCTGCATGTAAGGTGGGGCTCTGTTTGCCTTCACAAAGTTTTCCCCCATTAAACTTACATGATTTGTTAGTCCATATATAAGAGTCTGTTACTAATTTACTCTCCGACAGTTAAGCCCATTCGCGCTTCTGTATAATTCAAACTTAATTTATCAGGTTTTCTTTCTTAGTGTATGAAGGTTATTTGCATTTTACTCTGTCACCTTTAGGCGAATGTTTAGTGTTAGTAAGATGCGAAATATTGATCTCTGAATGATAACGTTGCCATGAGGTACGTCACGACTTTAAGTCTAAATTATGCGAAACGTTGTCTTGTTTCTGAGACAGCCTATATGATACACGCTCTGTTTCGAACGTTGCTCAGCTCACGTGTTGCTGGTGATTCTTGTCTTTAGGTCATATTGACTTGCTGTTTTCAGCGTTTGCATTGTAAGTATTCACCATCCGGATGTGTTGAAACAATGCACGTGTTTGTGTTACTGATTTCCGAAGTAATCAGTCGGTAAGGAAAAATGAATAGTATTTAGTTTAATGTAATCATAATTATTCTAAGCTGTAATATTCTGATGCTTGACCACTACTTCTATTTCACTGTGAGGTATACTGTAGTCTCTACATTTCGTATTTTTGAGAACTAAAATTAATCTTCATAAAAAGGGGTCCGGTAATTTTAAATATGCACTTATATATACATACCTTCAGCTGTTCGGCCAGGACTCCCACAGATGGGATGGTAGACTTCCAAATGCGTGGTTTTTATTTAATTTTTTCCATAAAATAAATATATTTCGATTTGTGTTTAAAATTCTTGCAGAAGTGCAAGTGTGTTTTTGTGTAAAGTGTCCGTGATTTATTTTAAACAAATGTGTAATGCGTTGTCCGTGTGTTAGATTAACCAATACGAAATTTAATGCACGTCAATATAGCGATCCTTCAGTTCTTTCCTGAGGAAGCAAGGACAGTCATTGCAAAGCCAACTGGCACATTCAGTGTTAAGTAAAGCTCTGTCGCCAACGTACCCAAGTACGGTATGTGCTGCTGATAAGATGCTGTATTCTTATTTATCTGCTTCCTTGTTTCCATTTGTTATACGAGCTACTGGTGATTCTTTGACACACGTCAGTGGAAACACGATTACATGATCAGAAATTATTCTTTCCAGTCATTTGAACAAGTTTTTTTAAATTAAGTTCGCTCTGCTACAGGACTAAACCGATTCGTAGTGTAGCGTTGACGTCGTCTGGCATTCATTTTGTATCAGATATATTATCCATGAACCGTTATTTCACTGGTAGTCTATTGGAGGCACACAAAACGTACGTATAAGGCAGCGCAAAAGCTGGTCGGCTTTCACACCTGCCACGTATGGGGAGGCGATCCTGAATTGATTACCGCAAGCAAACAACGTAAGATTGTTGTTACTTGTTGGCAAGAAAAAAACATGTCATTATTTTAAAACAAATCCGCCTTAGTGGAAGTAATTTTCTTCCTATGCGATGTTCTTTTAAATGCACGGATCTCTTTAATAGTTTACACTTTCGTAGTTGTCTACTACACCTAACTATTCGAAGCCTCAAATTTATCAAGATAATATTCACAAACTCTGTTCTTCTAAGAAATAGCACTTTTGCTTCATTGCGAAGAATTTCTGTTCGTTGTGGGGAAAATGTAAAACATAAATACAACGTGTGGGCGACGTGCGTAGTATCTTACTGTTATGTGGTTCGTTGTGGATTAAGGTTGAATTGGGTGTAGTTTCTAGGCTACAGGGTGGCGAACTGGGGAATCATGTTTCGATTATCACCGGGGCAAGGAATGTCCGTCTTGTCCATACCCGTCCTAGAGCCCATCCAGCCTCTGTTAAACGGGTGCCGGGGCTTCTTTCCCCAGAAGTAAAGCGGCCAGGGCGTGAATCTCACTCCACTAGTGCTATTTCCCATGAAAAGCATGTTTTACTTATTATTATTATTATTATTATTATTATTATTATTATTATTATTATTATTATTATGTTTATTATTATTATTATTATTATGTCGTCTCTTGTCACAGGCCATTTCTCCCCGGCACTTCTCTTGAACCAGCGGCGATCCCCACCTCTGAGGTATCAAGTTTCAGACTGCAGCACTTTCCATATTATGTGTGATGTTCAAGTATGGCTGTCTTTTGTAGTGGATCCATTGAATGTTTTCCTGCTGTGGCTTCTAAATTTTTCCTCAGACCTCTTGTTACTATTCCGGTGGCTCCAATTACCACAGGTATAATCATACATTTCATGTTCCGCATTCGTCGTATTTCTATACATAAACTCTTGTATTTTATTTTCTTTTCTGCTTCCTTTTGTGTGACATTTCGGTCCGCTGGAATTGCCACATCTATCAGTACGCATGTTTTCTCTTTCTTGTTTTTAATTATTATATCTGGCCTATTTGCTATAACTTCTCTCTCTGTATGTACCCGTTGATTCCACAACACTGTCACACCGTCATGTTCACGTACTGGTTTGGGTGTGTGTGTGTGTGTGTGTGTGTGCCATTTATCTGTCTTTTCGATGCCTATTGCTTTGCATATTGAGTAATGTAAATGCGCACCAACTTTATCATGTATCATTCAATATTAATTCTTCGCCAGAATGGGGCATCCCGAAATTAGGCGGCCAATAGTTTCTACGGGTTGTTTACATAACCGACATTTACTGTCAACTTCTTGCTTCAAAATTTTATTTTTAAAATAATTTGTACTAATTGCTCGACCTTGTGCTGCCCCTATTGTACTTTCTGTTTCTCCCTTAATGTTTTCAAATTTTAACCATCGATATGACTGTTCATTATCCACAAGTTTTTCGTCTAAGCTACGTGGATATTGTCCATGCATCCTTTTGCGCCGCCATTTTTCTTTTGCCTTCTCTGCTACGCTCTCCTTTATCTGTCTTGTTCGTTTCTGCAATTCTGTCCTGAGGCTTCTGTCTGTCTGTCTGTCTGTCTGTACCATTGCTGATTTAGTGTTTTTTGTGCGTTCTAGCAATTTGTATTAGTGGATCTTCAGTACTGTCTACATATTGCATCAGTTTTGTAATTTCTATTATGTAGGCTTCTTCTAACTGCATCAGCCCCCTTCCCCCACATTTTTTGGAAACATACAAGCGGTCTACAGCTGCCCTGTTATTATTATTATTATTATTATTATTATTATTATTATTATTAAGAACAACATACTACTTTTGTGCATATCCTGTCTGCCTTAAACTTGTTGGCTACAAACTGGAAGTTTTATGCCATCGCCATCTTTGTAACTAATGTGTCACTAATGTGCAGAATATTTTACATGTAATTTTTTAGAAAATGTTGTGATTTATCTTCATCTGTTGGTCAAAATTGTCAAAGAGTAAATTCCGCACTGCTGCTGTTTTAAATTTTACGAAGGTAACCTCAAGGAATGTGCGCAATTCTCGAAATTCTCACATCATCTCTGGACCGTTCTTTCAGCACATATACTCAGTGCTACCTGATGCGTGTCTGGGCCTGCATGTTACTGCTCGTGCGGGGTAGGGTTGGACCTAGGTGGAACAATGTGCGTATGAAGTTTTGTGAAGCCCGGTGACTTTGAATACTAATAATAATACTGTATGCAGGGACGTGACGTCGTGTTGTCTAGTAGTTACGTTCCGACGTTTAGGAGGAACCTGCTACTTCCATTTAACTTATATCATGTTCACACCTTCCAGAAGATAGCTATCTTCGCAGATCCCACAGTGAGAAATGTAAACTTCTGTCAGTAAACTTGTTCAGATTTGAAAGTGGAGTGAACCCACAAACTGTGATATCCAAAAGAACTGAAAATATTTTGGAGAGAACAATTATTACTTCCAAAGTTCTGGACAGAAAGCATTTCTTTTGAATTTATGAACAGAAAATTATTTTCTGGACGTTTTGGAGAGAGCAGTTATTACTTTGAAAATTGTGGAGAGAACAGTTCTTAATTTGGAAATTCTGGAGGGAAAAATATTTTCTGTAGTAAGGAATTTAAAAGCGTGCCGTTCCAGGACCGCAATATAAGCTACTCCTACCTGCTGCTGTCGCCACATTATACTCTCGCATGCAACAAGAGCAGACCCACCCGAAGGATCAGCCTTCCTTCAGCGAAGCTCATTCCTAGCAGCGATATCGCCAGCAGGACATGTGTTCCCGTACCCAGCTGGGGCCGATGCGCCTAGTAGTTCTTCCTCCCTTCTCTTCCATATTTATGATATTACTATGCTCCTTTCCTTTATCTGTTTTTTTATTTCTTATCTTCCTCTTTGGTTTATTAATTCCTTTTCATTAGTTCTTTTTATATCTTTATTTATGACTTATTCAACAGTGCTGTCAGTAGCTAAGATTACTTATTATTTAATGATAGGATAATTAATGAATAATGAAATTGAATGGCTGTAGAAGGAAGTGGTTTTGCCCATATTTCCGCAGGAAAGATGTCTGAGAACACTTGTTAATTCAGGCTATTTGAAGTCGCTGCACTAAAAGTAAGGCACATGTATGGTGTGTGGTGCCGCTAGGCGTCTGTGCCCAGATTTTTGCAATTTGGTTTTCCACGGTTGCGGATAAGAAGCCAATAAAATGGTTACGAAGCAGACTTATCTTATGTAAAGCGATGCGATTCTTCTTATTCGACTTAATGTACTTGTGTTCTGTAAAAATGAAAGTCAATCATACCAGCGTTTGCACATAGTTACATTGTATAGTTTTCTTTCATGCTGCATTCATTGCTATTCACAACCTCGTTTCTTGTGTTGCCGCTGTTTTACTTCAGAAAAAGAGAGAGAGAGAGGAACTGATAATCAGCGTCTTTCATAAGCGTCTCTTCATATCTCACGCGCTATAGTCCCTCGCGACGCGCGGTAAGGATCCTTCATTAGTACGTACGTGTCTTTCTTCCTGTGGGCATAATGGTCGTTCAATTCATTTTCCAGTGTTTAACTTTTTCTTCCCTTTAGCTATGGAACATCACACACAGTAATTTACCTTTAACTTTTGTAATAATATTATAATGTCCTCGCCTCGGGGTTAAAACTGCTTTAGAATACACTTAAGTGGGGATCATTTTATTTCATAGACCCACCCTCCTGCTCAAGCAGTGTGTAAGCACAAACTTAAAGCTGCACGTGTTTCATTGAAATTCTGTCAACAGTAATATAATCTGACCGCAGTGATTACAGTTATCGTGAAATTGCGGTCATTTCTGAGAGAATGCTGCTTCTTATACATTCATGCAGATGTATAAATTATCATGTTACGGACACAGGTAGCATGTATTTGATTCGTTGCCTAGGGAGCAAAATTTTAAGTTTCTGCTTTATACCTGAGCTTCATAAAAAGAAGAAGATAGGCCGCTGTTGTCATTCTGTCCTCAACGGACCCCTCCGACTGCCAGATACTCCCTGTATTTTTGATCGGCAGCTGCAGCTTCGTAGCGTTAAATTTGCATAATGGGGAATTGCATATGAAAGCGTAGAAATTTGTTTTAAACAAATGTGTAAGAAAAAGACGCAAGTTTTCTTTCCAGTTTTCTTTTCCAAAGTTGGTGGTGTCATGGCTCAAGGTGTTAGTCGACAGCCTATCAACAGGCATGCCCAGGTTCGAACCGAGGCCAATCCACATGGGGAGAGGACAGGTCTTTCTCCGAGCAGTGCCGTTTCCTCTGTCAAGGTCATTCCACAAACATACTCATGAATTCGTCCGTCACTGACGCTGCGTTATTTTAGCAATTAAGAGCGTCGTTAAATAAAGCACCTTCATCTCTTTCTTTCCCGACGTCTGACAGGTAAAACACGTTACAAATAAAATATTTAACGCGTTATATTCTAATTGTGTGTACAGAACTAATTGCGAAATTAAAGTCTGTCTCAACAATTATAAAACTGACCACTGAGAAAATAAGTGGTATACAGTGATGTACAACTTAGACCTGTATCTGTTTAAATGTTTGTTTTGGCGCAATTTAGAAATCTTTTATGATGCAGGTCTACAAGGTTATGGTAACATGAAACTAAAGTGAGATTTTATTGCATTTCTGATATGCTGATTCCAAATCCGTAAGCATAAAATTTTCATGACGTCATAGTTTTGACGTAAAGTTTAGTGGTCATATACAAACGTGTATAAAATAAACATCGCTGAACATTTTAAAGCGTAGCAGTTACTTTATGTACTGCCAGTTTTAAAATTCCAAAATTCGACGTTCTGCCCACAGTGCATATGTATGTTTTGTGTGTATCTCAGAACAAACAGTGAATATTGCCCTATGCAGTATTAACTGTTTGGTTTTTATAACCGAGATGGCAAGTGTTTACTGCGCGGTACGAACTGGGTCTTCAAATAAAACAGATTACGTGTCGTCCTTAAAGGGTTAATTTTCGTTGCGTAACTTGTGGGGGGAAGATATGTGTATCACGTGATATTGTCAGAATTGATGTTTTATTAGCGTGTAAAAATTTGTACTCCAAATGTGGCATCATGGCTTAAAATTGCACAATGAGAGACACTACATTCACATTCCATGCATACAAACAGTGTAAGCTATAGGCAAATAGAAAGCGGTGCATATCGTAGATTTTTATCGTCATTTTTTTATGTACAAAATGCAGTCATCCCGTTGTCCCGACCGGAAAAATGTCAGATCTTTTGTTCTTTGTATTGTTTGTTTCGATTCGGACATCACTTTTCTCTTTAACCCTTTAAAGACGAAGCGTATCTGTTTTATATAAGGACTCAGTGCGTACCGCGCTGTAAACACTCTGCACTTCGGTTATAAAAACCAATCTCTTAATGTGTTATAAGGCAAAAGTTGCTGTTTGTTCTGAGATCCGCACAAAACACGTAAACGCGATGTGGGCACCACGTAGAATTTGTGAATGTTAAACCTGGTGGTATGTAAAGTTACCGCTAGGCTTTAAAAGGTTAAGCACAATACATTACGTATCCTTGCTGCGAAGTTTATTTACCATGGAAAGGAATGACAGGATGATTACATGTGGAAAATGGGGATGGATGGATGTATTCTGGCCTATCTTAGGTATTACTATAGCCGTCATCTTCAGGACTGTGGACAAATCTAAAGACCTCGTCTGGATACGTTCTGGCCTATCTCAGGTATTACTGCAGCCCTCATCTTCAGGACTGTGGAAAAATCCAATGACCTCGTCAGGGTACGTTCTGGCCTATCTTAGGTATTACTATAGCCCGTGTCTGCAGGATTGTGGAAACCTTCAAGGATCTCGTTAGGATGATTTCTCGCTGTCTTAGGTATTACCATAGCCTTTGTCTTCAGGACTGTGTAAACCTCCAAGGACCTCGTCAAGATAGCTGACGTGTAGGCCAAGATGTGTTTCAGATACTGGCCCACTACAAGCCAGACTCGTTATTGCTGAACAAATCTGGTCGGTGCGCCAATCAAATGGACTGTATGTATTTTAATAGACTACTCTCATTGAGTAAGCTATGGTCCATTGTTTGCCTTCGTAACACAAAGAGACAGACGCTGTAATTCGTTGACTCTGAAGCCGTCGTACTAAGATTATGCCATTCGATGCTGTATTACAATACAGCAGAGTCGAACTTGAGATGCTGTGACTCAGCTGTTGAATAAATTCACCGCCTTTTAGAAAACCCAAGTGTTCATTACCGAGTTTACAAGACAAGGCTACTTCCTCCTATACTGGGCAAAGTGTTTCCAAGCCACACCCTCCCACCCTGTGCATTTAAGATTTAGTTAATTATTTTCTGCCATCTACACTAAGCCCTTCTATGAAGCCTCCTTCCTTCAGACTTTAATACCCAAGGTTTGTACGCATTTGTCATCCATTCGTGCTACATGTCTCGTCTATCTTACCGTCACTGATTTATCATCCTGTATGTAGTGACGTGTAAAGAGCTAGAAGTTCACATCGTACAACTTTATGCATCCTGGACTCTGTACCACGCATGCCCACGTACTGTCCTAAACACTCTCTTCTCTAGCAACGTCAGTGTGTGTTCGTCGCCTAACTCGAGAGATCAGTTTTGCAACAAAAGAATATTGCATTGAACATTGTCCATATTTCGAGAATAGGCCTGGGTGATACATGCGACGTCTTAGAAGCTGGCGGTGCTTCCATTGTCATGTGAAACTGGTATTAGAAACCTATTTTTGGAGGTCCACTAGATCGAACTACTCTCTGAAATCTCGTGTGAGCGTAGGCCTGTGTCAAATGTACGTCAGACAACAGAATGTGTCTGTCGTAATGCTGCTATAATGAATCGGCCATTGTCAGAAACTTTTAGAGACGTTTCCCAACTTTTCTCCCACAGAGCAAGCCCAAAAATAATTCCGTATCCTGAGGAACTCCTACTTATGGAAAAGTTCACAGGCCAGAAAAAGTTACCGAAAGCCCAATTCAATTATAGTTTGAACATCCCTTATCCGAAGTGCTTGGGACAGGAAGTGTCTCGGATTTCGGGTTTTTTCGAATTTTGGAATTCGTGCATATTATAATGAGATAGCTTGGGGTTGGGAACCAAATCTAAATGCGGGATCCATTTGTGTTTCATGTACAGCTTATGAATATGTAGTTTGTATTTAGGGTATAAAAACAAACTGTGCATTGAATTTATTTACAACTATCTACATCTGTACAGCATTGTGTTCATCATCGTGAGACGTCGGCGCGCAAAAAGTTTCGGATTTTGGAGGTTTTCGGACTTCGGAATATCCGATAAGGGATATTCAACCTGTATTGCTAAATTAATGCCAGGAAACGTTTTTTTGTAAAGAGCTGCCGTATATGGAATTCAGATCACGTTTAAGAAAAATTGAAGCGCTTTTCAAGTCTTCTGAGGGATATTTGGAATTTTTCGCGGTATTCTAAATTTTCAAAATTTTTATGCATTTATGCCATGATTTTTCTGGGAACCCTTAACGATGTTCTGCGGAGCCCTGGTTGGGAAACACTGCGTTAGAGAATCAAGTGCCAGGGGCACAAATAAAGACGAAATGAAATTACAAGGACAGTGACACTGACATTTCCTGAATAAATGGCGAATCGCTCAGGCTCCTTTGGCGCACGAAAAACATAAAATATAAACGCAAAAGGGCCGAGTGTAAAGTGAAATTGAACCCTTGTATGCCATGAAGGCGTGTGTGGAAATGGAAGTATATATCCAGTCATTCTTGACCTCGACACTAGATGTGCATGACCGGTCAGCTTCAGACCACGACCTCTTTACCGACCGGGCAAGATTCCTCGTTGTTCTTTGAATGGAAATCTTGTTGAAGCCCAAAACCAATCATAACGCTTTGAAGCAGAGAGACATTTCTTGCTGCTGGCTGGAATCGAACTGAAATTCTTCGGCAGTACAAACCTTGGCTTAGTCACTATGCCGACTGCACTATCCGTTATATGCGAGGCATGTAATAAACTTTAGAATGTCAGTTGTTGTTTGTTTTTATACAGGGTGTATGGTAATCTTTTTGTTGGGTTATTTTTCGACAGACGGCGAGCAGTGTATAAAAATACACGAATGATGAACGGTCCACCTGCACCTACCAGTTTTGTATCATACATCTGGAAGACTCTCTTGCCTTGTGTTTGCTTTGGTCGCATTTAGAAATCCTCCTACCTCTTCGGCGACATGCAGAGGTAACCTGGGAAAACTTCCCTGCGGTGAAAGAAAATTACTCTCTGATAGGTAGATTTATATTTCCAGGATAGGATCGGATTCGTAAGAAATTTATAAGTTACACCCCATCCAACATATTGGTTCTTTTGTTTAATGGCATTGAGGACAGGTCGGCGCCTGGTTAAGGGCTGGAGTGGGATGATCGTGGGGCAAAATCATGTTCATCCCAGACAACAAAGCGACATCTGAGCACGAGCCATACGCGCGCGCTGCCCACAAGTCTACCACCTGCAGAGCGTCATCTCTGTACAACTGTCCTCCCCATGTGGTACGATACTGTAGTGTTGGAACATTTGAGGTAAAAAAAAGGAACAAAAGTTCTACCGTCTGATGTCAAGAAAAGTAAACCCCTTTTCTGATGTGTGGAAGGCTCCTGAAGTGCCTACATAAAGACAGCGACAAAGTGGTGACGTAAATTACATTTGTACGGTACACAAAACCTTTGGGGACGCAAGTGTACGTAAAATAAGAAATGATTGTCGCGAGACATGTATTCCTTCAGTGCCAAAGCCAATAAGATTAATTAAAGGAGACTTACCTAAAGAAACTTGAAATACTATTGTAGATGCATATGACGTCAAGTGGGCTATTCCAATTTCATGCTAAAATGTGACAAGAAATATGAAAAGTTCTTTGGGAATAATCGTTCGAATTCCAACGCTAATAAAGAAGCAGGTGCGTGATTTCAGTCTTCCGCCGCGATGTAGATGAGATCTGCGCTCTTCTGGGATATTACGCAGCGTCGAGTGGTAGTTCTGTACCGACGTTTCGGGACAACCTATCGGCCCCATCTTCTAGGGTCCAGAAGTCCAAGAAGATGCGTCAGATAGGTTGCCCTGAAACGTCGGTACAGAACTACCACTCAACCCTGCGTAATATCCCAGAAGAGGGCAGGTCTCAAAGAAGCAGCTGTTTACAGTTCTTAGTAATGTAATTATCGCTGTTAACTAAGAAGTGCTCCAAGGTGCATTAACCAAATGACTATGTTACATAAACCTTTTTTGATGTTACCCATATATGTATGGGTATTGAGGGTTGATACTGATAGACTCTGTACCTGGGTACAACCTTTATGATGCTCCAGTGTAAAAATTATGTTTATGTTTTCAGATTCTCACAGATTTACGCTAAACAAAAACTGTATTTTTTTGCGACGTCACATTTCAAAGCGTTAGATATGTGGTAATAATTGCAGCTACGTGCAATATTAAGTAGGGAGTCTTGACAGGAAATATTTGTGGTTAGATTAGAATATTATTCTTCCTTACTGAATCCACCAAGAGAAGCAGCTTTTATTTTTCATCCATTTTTCTTTGTTTCTCGTTCTTTTTGTTTCCTCCCCACGTGACGCAGCGGCAAGTTTATGCGATGCTGTTCCTTGCGTGTCGCGTCCACCAAAGAGTGATAGCCATAGAGGGCCAGCGCGCGGTGCTGTAAATGATGACTACCTTCACTGATGTATGCCCTGCCGAGCGGATCTTATAACGGAGAGACTGCCGCCAAGGCGACTGCTATAGGGTGGCTCTGCTGCACTCGGGCACTCCAGTGATACATGACGACTGCCACGGATATCGATATCGTTTTTACATGTCGGTACGTTATCGATTCCCACGTAGGTAGGATAGTTACAGGTACTTCTGCTTAATTAAACGTCACACGAGAAACAAGGTCTAGGGAAATGGAGGTATAGCTCCAGTCTTTCTTCATCTTCAATAACATGTAATGAAAGTGAGGGGAAAGCTGCATGTCCCGACTACTTGAGCCCCTTGAAGAAGAGCTCCACGTAGCTTGACAGCAGCCCGCAGGACGGTTCTGTATACAGTGAACACTGTTATTTGTCATGACGTTTCCTTTGTGTGTGTGTGTGTGTGTGTGTGTGTGTGTGTGTGTGTGTGTGTGTGCGCGCGCGCGCGCGCCTGTACTGATTGAAGGTGTTATGCAGGAGAGAGGTCGGAGGAACTATCTGTGACTACGCGAGGCAATATTTTTATGTTTGTACAGGAACTGAGTGGAGTTATAGAATGTCTCAAACAGAATAGCAATCTCCTGGGCTGGAAGTTGCACAAATGGCCTTTCGAATATTGTGAACTCTATATCTTCTTGCGGGATCCGATGCTGTTTTCTAGACAAAGTCACCTCTGTTTAGTATGCTTGGATAGTAACTCCAATAGACAGGAACTGACGAACCTGTGGTTGCCGTTATGTAGCTCGAACTGAATCAGCGAAAGCGGGAGAATATCAATGAGACTGTCATCAAGCATCGTAACGTAGATTTTACATACTTGATTTGTAATGTGTAGACACGTCGAGTTGATATTCAGGAAACTGTGATGTTATGTCGGTCGCTGTACTTGCAACATGCAAAACACAGGGCCGGTGTGTTAACAAATGAACTGCAAAGTACACAGTAAATTTGACAAAAAAAATGTAATTGCTTTAACTAGTCAAGAAATTTGCTAAACTTTATGAAACTTGAGTGTTCATTACGGTGTTCAAAAAGGCCTGCCACTTGCCCCTGTTCTGCAACAGATGAATCAAGTTTGCGCAATAAAAACCTGTTTATTTACAATCGTTTTATTACTGTAATTCTGTTTAGGCTGAAGTCTTTAAAGGGACCTCTTTGTTGCAGACTTTCCTACCACATTGTTGTATAGGCCACATCATTTTCTAACGTCAGACTCTAATTCCCAAGCAAATTGTCTCTATTCCGCGATGATTACTTGCTAAAGCTGCTGCGTTAAAAGCGATAGACCGATATACATTTCACCTTTTAAAGCCTAGCGGTAACTTTACGTACCACCACGTTTAACATTAAAAAATTCTACGTGGTGCCCACATTGCGTTTATGTGTTTTGTATGGATCTCAGAACAAACAGCAACTTTTGCCTTATAAAACATTACGAGATTGGTTTTTATAACCGAAGTGGGGAGTGTTTGCAGCGCGGTACGCACTGAGTCCTTATATAAAACAGATCCGCTTCGTCTTTAAAGGGTTAATGAAGGCAATGCATTTATTTGCTTGCTGTCGTGTTTTAATTTTTGGAAAGGACTTTATTATATCCATGCTGAATATGTTGTTTCTGAAATCACAGAAATGAGTGAATGTTTTTTTTATTATTATTACGGAACGTCAATTGGCTCGGCATTTTATTCAGGAATTAAATCCGAGTACACCAGATAGAGGTAAAGCCACGTGGTTTCAAACTCTGGGCCACCCAGGACAGGATCAAACGATGTCCGTTATTTTAGCTCCGGGGGTTTCCACATTGATTGAAAAGGGCTTGAGGATGCTGTCAAGTTCCTTGAGGGTAATGGCGCGAGTGTATTGTTATCTTGGTTTCGAACATTTTACTATAATTCATAATAAAACACTGACAATTTTGGCCTCAGGATAATCGCAGAGCTTCATGTTGAGGGAAGGCTGCAAGTGTTCCGTTGCTACTGAAAGCTTGCGGCAATCCTTGCAAGGTCGTTTATATCAGGCTGCCGTGCCTGTTACATGTAACGGGCACTCCGGTTATTTATGCACGATTGGAGTTTCTCACAGCGGTGTTGATTTACATCCAAGTCTTCTAGGATGGGTCGCCGTGTCTATTGATAAATAGTTACCGACGTTTCGGACGGGCGTATTGCTTCCATCTTTAGGGTTTTGGTAGTCTAAGGAGATGCAAATAATTCTTGAACTGCTCGACATAGAAGATGGAGACATTACTGAATTCAATATCCTGGACTGATTTTCCGTAAGGACATAAGTACTACGAGCAATGTATTGTAAATTTAACAGGCCATTTAATTTTATGATATTTAGGTCCTCAAAGTGGTGTGGGGTGTAACACCGTGTAGTTTGGTAGCAGTTGGTACCGAGTAGGAGAAATATGCTGCCTCGATTCCATTTTGCGTGGCGTAATTTTCTACCCTGAAGACAGTGGTAGTGTGTCCGCCGAAATTTTGATAAAATTTTTACCAGAACCCAGGATGTTATATTCATTCCATACTGCAGTAAGGTTGCTTATTGCCTCCATACATGCCGCAGAATGTGCACACTTTGAGCCTTATGGACAGTTGGCTGCATATGTAGTTACTTCACATATCGCAGTAGCTTTAAGAAAACGCGTGCTGGTTGCTACGTTAACATCTCGAGAGTTTAAATTCCTCTTTCTCGTGACGTGATGTACAGTCTTTTCCAAGCCTCTGTAAAAGAGCTTATCTCGTGACATAGGCCTCTAATACGGGTTTTGTTGGGTTTTGGTTGATTAATTAATTCGCAAGTTAAAAGATGTAGTTTAATGGGTCTTAAGTAAAAGTGTTTGTAGTAATAACACCAATCATACTAGTTCAGGGATACACAAAATTTCCAAAAATATAGGTGCTGCCTCAAAATTCTAGGCTCCAGAAGATTGACTTTAAGGTTTCAGACTGAGAGCCTACATACATTAGGCGCCACCAAAAAAATTGAGTCGCTTGGGCGAGCTGGGAGGGATTTGTGCACTCTTGTACCACCACCACCACCATCACCACCACCACCACCACCACCACCACCACCACCACCACCACCACCACCACCACCACCATCACCATCACCACCACAACCACCACCATCACCATCACCACCACCACCACCATCACCACCACCACCACCACCAGCACCATCACTACCACCACCACCATCACCACCACCACCACCACCA